>PVKU01001001.1:40922-358528 GCA_004027475.1 Anoura caudifer | reverse complement strand
GAACTCTCTTTCTAGCCGGAGCTCCCGCTGAGATAAAAGGTCACAAGGAAAGAAGGAGGGGGAGGGGGAGGGGGCGGGCGCAGCGAGGCATGGGAGAGACAGGCCTGAATTTCATACAAGCGGCGGTCGGCCTGAGAGTCTAGACTGGTGATTTCTTTGAATGCCAGATGTGGAGAGCTCTCATAAAGGAATCTCAAACATCACCCATTTAAAAACAAATCCACCCTAGCTGCATTCACTGACGCAGAGAACTTTCTATCCCAGACTGGAGGGCAGGCAGACAGCCGGACCACGCGTCCCGTTGCTGCCCCCTGCAGGACACAAGCTGCAGAGTGGCCGGAAGCCAGACAAGGCTGGGGTCCCAGGGCTGAGCCGGGCCTCTGTCCGTCTGGCCCAAAGAGGCAGGCGAATGGTCCCCGGCAAGTGCCAGACCATGTCTGGAAGGACCAAGCTGGGCCTGGGCCTCAGCATTACACGGTCTCATTCAATATTTAATCCTGCAAGGGGATGTTGACCCTTTTTAATAGACAAGAAATCACGGTCCCCAAAAGTTCAGTGACTTGCCTACTGGATGCAACCAGTTTGTTTGGCATTGGCATTTGACACCAATGTCCTTTCCATGACCCTGTGGGTGGTGGCCGGGGTGCGCTTCTCAGGGAAGACAAAATGAGCTTCTTCATCACACAAACTGGACCAGACCAGTGAGGAGGCTGCCCTGCCCACGAGGCCTGCCTGGCCTCCACACCCCTGACCTTGCGCTGGGAGTGGCCTAGGACTCCGGATGTCATGCCTGGCCTGCTGTGAAGCCCAAGGGAAGCTCCTTGATTCCCACACCCCAGCCAGGGCTCGGAGGGTTTTAGAGCAAGAAGCATCCAGGCCACCCTCTGGCCTCTGGGACCTCCTGACTGCCCAGCATGTCCCCACCCACCGCTCCTGCCATGGCCGTCTTGGGCTATGACCCCTAATACAGGGCCTGACTCTGTAAACATGACGCTGAGATGACCCCTGGCCAGAGACTTCCCACTTGACTGACAGCAGCTACAAATTCTACTGCCAGACACTCAGGGTCAGTGACTTTTAGAAGGGGCCAGGCGTGTCAGGGACCCTGTGAGCGATTCATGTGTAATCTGGTGTGAAGGGACCTCTGCCCCCGCTGCTCCGGGTGGCCCAGCCCTGCTCCACCGCTTCTGCTTGGCCTGCCTGCTCCCTGCAGCCACGGGGACAAGGTCAGGCGCTCTGGAGGGCAGTTGGCTTTCTGCTGCTGCTGTGGACCTAAGACTCTGTAATTAGTGTACCGTTGGGCGTGCTCCTTTTCGGAGCCCTCCTGAAGCGGCCGACACACGGCTCCGACCCCATCGCTCCAACCCCATCCCTCCGCAGGGCTCGGTCCGGGAGGCGAAACTGCCCCACCAGCCCCGCGCGGGCCCGGCTCTCTTCCACCTCTGGGCTCCTGCACAGGCTGCTCCTCTCCTGGAAGCCCTTCTGCCCCTTCGTCACTGGCCCGACTCCAACTTGTCACCAAACGTCACTCCTGTACAGAGGCTCTTCCTACTCCTGCCCCCTTTCTGCACAGGCCCGGCACCCCTGCGCCCAGCCCCACCACACCTCCCCCCTGCACATTTCTCTGCCGGCCATGTCACCACCCAGTCACTTGACCACTGGACCCTCTTCCTGCCTGGAGTCCAGCTGGCAAGCACTTAGTGAATATTTGACTGATTCCCTAATGTCCTCGCATCTGGACATGACTGTCCCTGGGTTCAGGGACCACACTCGCTGAATGGAAAACTGGGACTTGGGATTGGACCACAGGAGGAAATAACTGCCCTGGCAATTGTTCTGGGAGAAGAGGTTTCCTGTCGGCCCCACGCCCTCCCCCTGGGGCAGCAGGCGGCAGGCAAAGGAGCAACCTTTGTGATTTCAATGTGAGTTGGCCAGAGGTGCCCATCTGCCCACAGGGGGTGGGGAGGGGGGATCGCCAGCCCAGGGAGCTGTCCCTGAGCCCCGGTGCCAGGTCCACTCCTGGCCTGGGTGACCCCCTAGAACCAGCTCCTCCTGGAAGGGTTGGCTGGAGTTATCTGAGTACGGGGCTGGGAGCTGCAGAAAGAATTTCCCACAGCCGGTCAGCAGCTTCTGTTTGCTCCCAGAACCACTGCCTGGAGAAGGTGGCCGAGAGAAGCCTTGTTCACAGTCCCTGGGGAAAAAAATCTAAGGGTGGCTCCATAAGGTATCAGTTACTGACACCGGAATGAAGACAAATACAACTCAGTCATCGAATCCCAGAATCTCAGGGCCAAAGGGGCCCTATCCACCAGCGCCCTGTCTAGCTGGCTTCCTTCCTTTCAAGTCAGCGATGGTTCTGTAGGTTCTGTATCGCTTGATGCCTTGACAAGACACACCTCCCTGCTCCTCTCCTCACACCCCTCATCTTTCTTAATGAATTAAAAATTCAAATGCTAACCACAAACCTGGTTAACATAGTCAGCCCTCTGTGAAATGGCAACACCTGAAAAGGTACCAGGTCCAAGGCCCAGCCAGCACAGACTCTCTTGTCTCTTCCTAGATGAAGCTCTGCCCCCCGGGAGGCTCTCCAACCCCCGTGGGCCTCTGAGAGAACAGGGAGGGGCCCCATTTCAGGCCCCTTCACCAGCCCGAGGTGGGAGGTAACATCTCTGAGGTGGTACAGAGGCTACTGACATAAGGAACAATGTCTTATATCTCCTAATTCTGCGGTCTGGCGTGACTCCAGTCAACAGGGCCTGGCCAGGTCAGTGACAAATATTCCCTGGGAGAGTCACTCTCTCCACCAGGTGCCTGGGGACGGGGCCCCCTTACCTTTTCGAGCCTTCCCACAGCAGGACACAGAGAGCAGGGTAACCCCATCCTGCTTTGCCAGCTCCGCCCTCTGCCCTCCACCCTCCTCCTCTCTCCATCCCAGAGAAGTGAAGAACAGCTGGGCCGGAGGAGGGCCGTGAGGCTGCAGGTGTGTGTAAACAGAAGGGAGGGCTGCAGGGGAAACGCCTTTCAAGCCTTCCTCTGGAAGTAAATGAGAAGGTGGGAACAGGGCACCTGGTTTTTCCATCCCAGCCACTCGGCTTTGATCAGGAGAGGCCATCTGGGTAGCGGTGCGGCGGTGAGGTCTGAAGCCGCAGGCCTGCGTGGGCAGCTCCCCTCTGCCACTAACTGGCCTGGTGGGGTGACGGGCACACTGCCTGAGGGGCGGTGGGGAGGTTTCCGGATGACAAAGCACTGAGAGCTCAGCCTGGCCCAGACCGACGCTCTCCAGGAGGAGGAAGAGGAGGGAATGGCATAGTAAGCCTGGGCACCGTAGGTAGAGAGACGATCAGCACAATCAGCACAGAGAGCATTTTACAGTTCGCACAGCTCCCTTGGTTCTTCTGTTCTTCCCTGCGATGCTCAGCGTCCCTAGGATGGAACCTGTAATTATCCCCATAATGCAGATGAAAAAAGACTGAGGTTTTAAAGTGCCCGGAGACTTGCTTGCCATCCACAGGATTGCTCGACGGTCAGCAAAACAGAGTATCAGGAAAGGAGACTGTCTGCTAGGCCCTTGGAATTTCGCCATCTGAAAATCTGGAAAGACACTCCTTGCTGAGGTGCGCCCTGCACGTTGGGGGCTTGCACGTGTGGGGGAGGTGATCTTTCCAGAGTCCAAGTTCAGCTGCTCATGGACCTCTGTGGGTGAATGCAGACAGGGCAAGGATGAGAGCCCAGCCCCCTACTTCGGTTTCCCTGCTAGTGTCAGGGCCTGCAGACCTCCCGAGCCCAAGGCATTTAGCCCTGGGCTGGGGGTGGGACCAAGACATGTCTTGGCAGCCTTACAAGTGGAGACTGTCGTCTTGAATGGGACCAAGCCTCCCGGCTTCCATCACAGTTTTTGTCAGAGGTAACAGCACATTCATCCACCCTCCGTGCAGATGCAGCTTCTGCAAGGGCCTCCATGCCCATGTAGGCCTGCATCTGAGCTCCACCTAGTGGCAGGTGTTGGGCATAGCGTCCAAGGGTGCATTTTCTTCCAGAGCCACCGCCTTACATTCCAAGTCACTTAGTGCAAAATGGACACTTGTGGCCTCAGCACAGCTGTGACCCTGTGGGTCTCTGAGACTCTGTCAATTTAACCTGCCCTGTGCCAGTCCCTTCGCTTTAACGACGCCGGGCAGCCTGAAGGCACTAACCTGCTGATTGCAAACCAGCCCCAAGACCGCTTGAAGCACCTTCCTCTTCTCAATGCCCACGAGGCTCTGCAATGTCCGAATAGCTGGGCCAGAGCTGACCTGGCAGCTGCCTGGCACAGTGGAAAGAATTAAAAAGTGGCATCTGAAGACCTGAGTTCTAGTTCCACGGTCTCCACCAGAGAGATAGGTGGACGTGGGTAAGCCACCCAAGTGCTCCACGCCCCCCTTCTTTGCATCCCTGCTGCCCATCGCACGGCACACCCTTCCCGTTTCAAAGAGAAGCTGCCGATCCAACGCTGTGTGCAAGAACGTGAAGTGTTGGCAGCTGAGTGTTTGAAAAACTGTAAACACGGTGGGCCACATAAAACATATGTACCTACAGGGCATATCGGGCAGTATCTGAACGGTGTCTTTGAAATAAACAGAGAAAGAAGCAAAGGATTCTGCCCTTGACTTCTGGGTTTTGTTCAGATGTGAGGAGGAGAATGTGAGGGGGTGTCCCCTATCTACTGAGAAAATTTACTGTGAAAATGAGAGGAAATAAACATGGCCCCCTGCTGGGATATTTTTCCAAGTATAATTGCATTTTAATAATCTGGGGCTAATTCTGAAGGTAATAATTATCTGGTTCTCACATTGGGTTTGTGTTGATGATTTTGGGAAATGTGTTGATGCTTATTTCATTTTCCAATCTTGTACTATTTTAATGAAAATTCATTACCAACAGAGCTTTCTGAACTGGAAAGAAATTGAAAATACACCTCTGGATATAAATAAACAGGCATACTAAATAAATTTTGTTTTTTTGACCTGAGGTACCAGGGCCCATACTGATGAAACACCAATAAGGGACTATTCAGCCTTAGAAATAGAACAGAAAACTATGAAAAGAGTAAATGAAGCGATACTATTTGAAGGATCATTTGGGACAACTGTGTTGCAGGAAGAAACGCAGTGGTTTGGAATCATGAGATCTGATTTGGCTCCTTCGGGTAAATTAACCTCTGGATGCTGGGATTATACATCCCCACCCTGTTGGGGTCCTTCCTTTGGCCAATCAAAGTGAACATGTTATACCTAGGTGAAGCTTCCAGAGCCTGTACACGCTGTGCCATGCTTTCTTTTCCTTCTGACACATCCCCAGGAACATGCCAGGTGGTGGATACTCTGTTACCCAGAGTTCCATGATGAACACAAGGATGCAGAATAGAGTCCCAGAGCAGCCATCATGGACAAGTACATGAGCAATAAATCAACCTTCACTGTTGCCCTGGCTGATGTGGCCCAGTGGATTGAATGCCGGCCTGCAAACCAAAGGGTCACCGGTTTGATTCCCAGTCAGGGCACATGCCTGGGTTGCAGGCCAGGTCCTCAATAGGAAGCATGTGAGAGGCAACCACACACTGATGTTTCTCTTCCTCTCCCTCCCCCCTCTTCCCCTCTCTCTAAAAATAAATAAACTCTTTTTAAAAAGTCAACCTTCATCGTTTTAAGCCACTATTTGAAAATAGGGGCTGCTTGTTACTGTACCCCAGCCCAGCCCATCTTGGCTGCTATCGTGTCAGTCTGTCCGTCTCAGAGCCCTTATCATAAGTGAAATCTACAAATAAATGCCTACCTTAGAGCAGAGAAAGCATGTTACCTCCCCCGCCTGAGTGCACGGTTACGCCCGTGTCTCCATGCACCGCAGATCTTGCGTCCTCTATTTCCCCTGTTATATTTTACCATAATACGTTGAGATTTTCACTATTCCGAGTCCCACAGACAGGAATCCTGTTTTTTCAACTATGTATCTCAAATAGCAACAGCAACAAAAATTAAGCCAACAAACAAGATGCATTTCTCTCAAAAGGAGAACAAAATGTGCACAGGCTGTGTCACCGGTTAAGACAGATTTATTCATTAGCCAAGTAAATGCAGATTAAAAACCACAGTGAGCTATCATTTCAGGCCCACTAGAATGGAAAATCAAAAAGTCTGGCAACGCCAAATGCTGCCCAGGATGGGGAGCCAGTGATCTCTCTCCTGCACTGCTCGTGGGAAAGTCAAGCTGTGCAACGGCTCAAAAATTTGTTTCGCGGATTCTTCGAAAGCTAAATGTGTACCCACCACATCATCTAGTCCTTCCGCTGAGTCATCCCAGAGAAAGAGAACGTGGGCCCACGGCATTGTTGCATCGTGCAGCATCACCAGAGCGAGCATTTCTCAGCTCACAGCTCCTGTGGGTCTGGAGTCCGGGCAGGGCTCCGCCGGTCCTCTGCCTCAGTCTCTCACAAGACCGCCATCACGTGTCGGCTAGGGCTGGGCTCCCATCTGAGGCCTCAGTTATGTGATGGCCACCGCAGAGGCTGCCCTTGGCTCCCTGCCATCTGAGACCGTCCACCGACCAGCAGGAGAGTGAACAGACTCTGCCAGCGAGAGAGAAGACCCAATCGGATGCAACGACCACGGGAGTGACATCCCATCCCTTTAGTTGTATTCTGTGGGTTAGAAGCAAGTCCCGGGGCCTGCCCACACTCGAGGGGAAGAGGCTATGCAAGGGCAAGGATGCCTGGATGCAGGGTCATTGGTTCAGCCCCTGCCACACGCGTGTAAAGACTTGCACACGAATGTTCATAGCAGCTGTATTCAAAATGGTCCAAAACTCTAAACAACCCAAATGCCGATCAACAGGTGAGCAGACAGACGAATTGTGCAAATACACAGCAGAATGCCACTCAGCTGCAGAAGGGAATGAACTGGAGATACACACCACACGACGGATCTCACAGACACGACTGAGTGTCAAAGCCAGACAGACACAAAAGCGTTCGCAATGTATTTACACAGCGCTCAAAACAGCCAAACGCCATCTATGGGGACAGAAATCAGAACAGCGGCTGCCTCTGGGTGGCGGGTTTTGGCTGGAAGGGGACAGGAAGGGCCTTCCAGAGCGATAAAAGCACTCTGCGTCTTGTTTGGATGATGGTGTGGGCATGCGTGCAGTTGTCAGGACCCCCCCAGGAACGGGGCTGTGTGCCTCCTCCCACCGCACGCTAATCACATTCCACTGAAAACGAGGGTTAGTCTCCGGCCACCCGAGTAGTCATTTATTTCACTTGAAGAACACCCACTCTGGCCATCAACGAGAACAACTCTAATGTTTATTAAATACTCTCTTCTGTTGAGAGAGGAAAATATGCAACATAGAGCAGTAAAGAAAAAACGTTAGCACAGGACGCTCACAAAACCGTTGCAGCATCTCTATGGGCCTCTTTGGGTTTTATTGAAAGATAATGTCTTCCCAAGGGAGGGGGCTCTGCTAAAAGTGCTGTTTTGTTGTTGCTTATTGTTACGGTTAAATCCAGAGCACAGGCAGCATTTTGTGTTGGCTTTGGGCTTCCGCGCCCAGAGCAGACTACGTCGTTGAAGGTACCCTAAGAAAGGCGTCCTAAGCTCATCTTCACGCTGCAGAAAGAGGCAGCGCGTGGTGGGGGCTGAACAGAGTCCAATCGCTAACGGCCCAACTGCAGGGCAGAACCACAGGCCACCCCGAAGGGCCAGATGCGAAGGGGAGACCAACACGAAAGCTGTCAGGGCACGAAAGGACACACAGGCAGAGAATGAACAGCAGGGGCTGCGGAGATACCGGCAGGACCCGGGACTCCCCCAGGAACGCGAAATGTGCTGTTACTGATTTGCATGCTGGATTGCGCCCACACCAGGCATTTCTGAAAGAGAACACTATCTTTTCTTGTTCATTAAAAAAATATATATATATATATTTTAATGAACAAGAAAAGATAGTATGCAGGCAGAGTCCCAATAACCTGGGGAAAAGACCAATCTCTTCTAGTCAGAATGAAATCCCAACTAAAAGAAGGGGTGGGTATGTGAATAAAGATCCATTTTAACGGAAGAAGGGGTGGGTACGAGGATTTTAACGAAAGAAGAAGCAGCAGGGGTTGAGAGATACTATGTGTCCTAAGGCGGAAGAGCTGAATCTTTAAGCCTAATAAACGCACCTAACAACACATACTTCTTAAGGCGTATGGCTCCGTGGCTGGAAATCCGAGAATAAAAAGCAGAGAGAATGGAGAACGGTGTTTTGCCAGCCATGGTCCCTGCTGCTGCCACTCACTCGCTCCACGTACACGTAGCAAGCCCCAAGCCCCTGGGGTTCCCAGCGCAGCCTGGACCACAGGGTGGCGTCGACCGCATGCTCCTTCATTCACCAGGCCTCCCCCCCCCCCCCCCCCCCCCCCCCCCCCCCCCCCCCCCCCCCCCCCCCCCCCCCCCCCCCCCCCCCCCCCCCCCCCCCCCCCCCCCCCCCCCCCCCCCCCCCCCCCCCCCCCCCCCGCCACCCCACTAAGGGTTGGGAGACGCTTCTCTCCTACGCCACAGCCCTCTGCCACAGCCAGGCTCTCAGGCCCTCCAGCTGCTGTTCCAACCTGGACCGCAGGCCGAGAGCCAGAAGTACGCGGATGCCGGAGCCTGTGTGCAGACGGCTTTTCAGTGTGGTGATGAGAGTTCTTTTCAGACTCCTTACCTTTTGGAGGTGCCTCCTGAGTGTTTGTGGATGGAGTGATAGAACGTCTGCAACTTGCTTGGAGACAATGTTGGGGAAAGTTGCACAGCCATTGTCAAAGGGGACAACCCTGTGAATGAATCTCACAGAAAATATTGAGTCAAAACACTAGACCCCCCCGAAAGTACATCCTGTACGATTCTCTTTCTACGAAGATAAAAAACAGGCAAAACCAGCCCTTTGGGCTACAAGTTAGAACAGTGGCTACCTCGCAAGGAAAGATGGTGGTGGGAAATCAGAAAGTCCCTGCCTCTGAGTGGCAGGTAAAGTGACTGGGAGAAGACAGCAGGGAACCTTCCGGAATGGTCAAAATGTTCCGTATCTTGTTTTGGTGATGATGGTTCACAGGCGTATATACTGTCAAAACTCATCAAATGCTGAAGATATGTGCACCTCATTGTATATTAACTATATTTCAGTAAAAACTGGGTCTGACCGCTTGCCATCACAGTGACTGTTTTCCTAGCCTGAGAAACACTTGTTCTGGTCCCCGGTTTCCTTGATGACGAGCGCGATGAAGACTCTCCTTGAACATGAGCCTTCGCACAAGCCCACAGCCATTAGTTCTCTTTGCCGGTGAATAAGTGACTGACTGTACTGTTATCGAGCTGTGAGAAGAATTCCATCTGCAGCCACAGCTCCTTAGAAACGCCCAGCAGGACTTTGTCACTGACAAATCACCCAATTCTGGGTCTTCCTTGGGAGTCACCATTTTTCATGACGGTGCATGTCAAGGAGCCGTACGGCACACAACCAACGAATATAAAACAAAGGTTCTCTTTGGAGAGGAGGAAGCACGCTGAATCTGGAGAGCCAGAGGAAGGCGAACCCCAGCTGTCCCACGGAAGCCAGGGACCCTCTGCCCCTCACTGCCAGGCGTTGGAGGGGCCGGTAGGTGTGACAGGTCCACATCCCTTACAAGTCTAAGGATTCCTCATGGAAAGGTGAAGCGACTCTCCAGGAAGGAACCTCGGGCTTGGAAACTAACTAGAATTATTTGAAGATAAATATTCAGTGACTCAACAGAGGGAGGAAGGGTCTTCCCATCCTAAGAATAATGGCAGATCACCTAGAGGTCCTGCTAGTCAAGAGTCACCCAGGGGGAGGACCGTGACCTGAAGACGCAGAAGCTCCCATCTCAGCCTGAACGTGCTCTTTCTTCCCCGGCTGAAGTTTATCACTCTGTTTAAAAATACCGGGCAGCTTCCACCGGAGGGACTTGGCTGTTGGTCTATGAATAAGCAGTCTGAAGCATGCAGGCGGGCTGCAGCCATTAACCTGCCAAGGATAATTTAATGGGATCATGGAACTCGACCCAGGCTCTGTCTCGTGCTTCACAGATTATGTTGATAGGGATATATCGTCTCTATTTAAAATTTAGGGTAGGCTTCAGGCAAGACTAGATGAAAGTTTGCTAAGGAATGAGATAGTCACATAAACCCAAAACATCTCCCACAAAAGTACTTATTAATCACAGAAGAGAAAATAATGGTAATGTAACAGTGGAGAATCTGATGAGCAACACCTTAACCAAACAGTCACTGTTCTTAGTACCAATAATAAAATCAGCCCATGATGTATGTGCCTCACGATAGGGTGCGCTGAGAGGAACACAGCATCCCCTCTGGGGTATTCTGGCCAAAACGCATCATCTGAATGTAGTAATGAGGAAACGTTAGACAAACCCAAGTTCAATAATCACAGTCAAACCCATGAAAGACAGCAGACGGAGGAAGTATTCCAAATTAAAGGACCCTAGAAAGACATAAAAGTAAATGTAATCTGTGATCCTGGATTAGAAATACAGATCACTATAGACATCATTAATGGGGTTGTTGGTAAAATTTGAATATAGACTATAAAGTAGGAAACAGTTTGGGTCAATGTTAAATGTTAAATTTCACGACTCTGATAACTACATTGAAAAGAGTAAGAGAAGATTCTTGTTCTTGGATGTCACCATGGAAGTATTTAGGGATGTATAGGTGAAAAAGGAGGAGGAGGAGAGAGACCCGCTGTGGAAACTTTCAACGATTGGTGACTCTATGGGACCCTTTCGTCAAATGGGGTGAAGACGAGGGCAGAGAACGGGACAGGACCCGGTGCCCTCCCTGGATGCCTCGCTTCCCAGAGAAGTCAGGGGCCTCTCAGCGGCTCCCAGCAGAAACCAACCGAACTCTGCCGCTGAGGGGGCGAGAGCACACCTGCGTCCAGGTGAACTGCAGTAACTCCGCTCGTCTCTGTCTTTTCCTTTTGTCTCCACGGCTGATGCCGGCCGTGCTCTCTCCCGTGACAATATCTCTCTTCCTTAGAAGTGGCACTTGCTTAAAATCTAGGCACAGGTAAAACAAATAAAACACAATGCCCAATTTTGCCCTCTCTGCACTAACAAGTTAAACTTACTGCTCCTCACATTGTCCACCTCCCTTTGTCAGTGACATTTTTCTACCAATATACACTTGCTTGTTGTTTTAAGATCACTTTTGCAGCATATCCTTAAAGTAATCCTATAATTATGGGAATAGTTTCTTCAATTTGTAAACAAACTAGACTCTGCAGATATTATTATGTCTGTGTTTTAATATGTAGTGAGGCCTGTTTTACAATTTATAGCTCATGAATCTCTATATATTTACTGCTTAGCCTTCTAGTGACATTAAGCTACAGCTTGAATTATGAGGAAGGTAATAACTATTTATACAAAGATGCTTTGGTAATTTATTTATTCAAAAAGCACTTATGGAAAGCCTTCCACACGTCAGGCACTCTGTTAGTTATGTGGAAATCAGATAGCTGTGTGAGTTAGACAAAGGCAGCCAATCATAGATTCTTTAATCTGTTCTTATACAAAAAATGATGATGATGATAATAATAATAATAATAATGGCTACGAGTTCCAAGGAGAACCGAAAATCAATGCCTCTTGATCATCAGATCTGAGCACTGAGCTCACAGAGATCTGATTGTTCACTTTGGGTTTCCACGTCAAGCTGGAGTCGGAAGCCAGATGAACGTCCCACAGCCCCGCAGCCCTGACCTAGGTGGAACATGCCGAATCCCAGCCCTGGGCCATCCATGTTCAAGACACCACGAGACATCGGGTTCCCAGCTCTTGGTTTCTAAGTGCCGTGCCCCACGTAAGGGCTCCTTGGGAAAATGGCTGATCCCAGGTCCAAGGCTGGGAAGTACCAGCTACGCATGGACATCATGTTGTGCTACAAAGCACAAAAATGTTTTTCCAACAATAGCGACAGCTCGTAAAAAGAAAATTTATAGAGGCAGAAAGTAGATTAGTGGTTGCTTGGGCAAGAGGGACCTTACTGGATGAGAATATTGTTAAACTAATTTATGGTCATGTTTAGAGTTACTAAAAAAGTATTGAATTGTATACTTGAAATGGATGAATCATATATATATATAAAATATACTTCAGTATATACAAAATAACTTTTAAAAAGTCAGTATCACTGTTTTTAATCAGGATACTTGTCTAGGAGAGATATAACAACCAAATCCATGGAAAACCTTGATTGCATCTTGGATTTAAAAAAAATTGGATTTAAAAAAGAAACTTGGGGGAAATCAGGGGAGACTGTTTAGTGGACTCTAAGTTAGATGACACAACCAAATTCTTGGTACATTGTCTTCAGTGTAAGAATGGTATTGTGATTTTGTGGGAGAATTGTCTTAAATTCCCGGGTGACACAGCTGAAGAAGTCAGGCGTGAGGCGTCTGGTGCCAGCAACTTACTTTCAAATGAATTAGGGAGATACACAGACAGACAGGCAAACGTATGAAGATAGAAAATGCAAATGTGAAGCAATGGAAGGTATACAGGTGTTCACTGTACCATTCTTTCATAGATTTAACAGTTTCAAAATGAAATGTTTGGGCAAAATATTCCAAGGACCACATTTATTTGCTCTAGGATAGGCCTTAAAGAATCTCTATTTAATGAGCCCGCGAGTTGTGCCAGTAAAATGACGCTGTTATACCGTTTTCCCCACCCCTCCCTTATCACCTCCGCCGCGCTGGGCTTCCGGCAGCATCTGAGATGTGCCTTCCTCTCGCAGGACCTTCGCTCTTCCCCTCCAGCACTTCCTCCTCCCTGGATTCTCTCACGACACCCCACACCTGTCATTCAAGTGCTTACCAAAATGATCATGATTCGGGAAAGCATCTGTCCCACTGTCTTCCATAAATAACTGTAAGATGCAAGAGGGTGAAGGCTTGCCGGTGATCATTTCCCTGGTCCTCCCACAGTGCCTGGCACATAGTAGGCACCCAATATTTTTAAGGGAACGAATGAATGGATTTGCTTAATGGACCCACCAATGTGCCATCAACGGCCATGAATCTCACTAGTGTTAGGTGCTTCACTAGTGTTAGCGAAGCACCTCTTGATCTGAGAATGGGTTTGTGTCTAAGGAGCAGCTATTTTAAATTCAGGTTGGCTGACGTTCCCTAGAGGTCTCTGCCAGCAAAAATCAAACAGAATGCACGTGCCGTGATTTAGGAGGGAAATATGTTAAACGAGTCAAGGACAAGTATGGAGACACCATGCAGAGGCTCATCTCAAGACTCACCAGAGCTTCCCGCATGTGGTGGGTGTGGCGGAGGCAAGGGGGTGGAGGTATTAAGAAAGTGGCTTGTGATTGGTTTTCTTGCTGTCAATCATTCAGGTATGAACACTACCTTTTTCCTCTCCCAGGAGATTAGCCAGATATCTCAGATAATAAACTCCAGATTTTTATCTTCCTATGGGGGCAGTTAATAAGTTTGCGGAAGAAAGGGAAGGGAAAGAAAGGGGAGGGGAGGGAAGAGGAAGGAGAAAGAAAAGGAGGGAGGGAGGAAGAAGAAGAGAAAAAGAAGAAAAAAGAAAAGAAAGGAAAGGAAGGAAAGGAAAGGAAAGGAAAGGAAAGGAAAGGAAAGGAAAGGAAAGGAAAGGAAAGGAAAGGAAAGGAAAGGAAAGGAAAGGAAAGGAGAGTAAATTGGAGTCCACCGCCAGGAGAACAATTCGTAAAAACACGCTTTTGCTGTTAAAAGTGTATCGAGAGGATTAAAACCCTGGGAGAGAAGAACAGTGCAGGCTTTGTGCCCACCTGCTTGGGGAGGAGAATGGAGAATGAAGACAGTTGCTCCCCCAAGACTGGAAACAGAAGTGGGGGACGGGCCCTGAGTCATGCTTGTCCGGAGGGTCTGGGGTGGCAGGACCACCCTGTAAGCCCTGCCTGGCCTGTGGGCATCTCTGGGGATGGCACCTAGTAGCCTGTGCTTAAAAAATCCTCCAGATAATTCTTAAGCACATTCAAGTCTGAAACACACTGGTCTGTAGCATTGTCCTGTTGGTTTTTTTTTTAAAGTTTGTGTGTGTGTACACGCACATGTTCATACAAAAATCACATATACACTTACACAAATGTGCGAAAAAAAATAATGTGCATTCTGTTCACAGAAATGTCTAAAGGATTGAGATGGCAAAGAGTAAATTATTTTTAATATCTTATATTATTTTGTCTTGATTTTTATCTTTAACGATATTCCAAAAAGAAAATACAACATGTGATGTGACTGGGGCACCCCTTCCAGGGGACTCTCAGGGCTCTGCCTCTGTCACCGTGTCTGGGGCACACAATGGCTGGGAGCTCCAAGTACCGCACCCAGACACAACAATGCTGAAGGGCCACTTGCTGTGTCTCTTTTCTAAGAGCGGAACTCCTTTCTGAATAGAATGGACTCCACTTGGTGCACGGTGCTTCCTCGCATGTAGATTCAGGACATTCCTCTCCCGTGAGTGATGTGTCTTTCTTGGGTCATGACTATGGAGGATCCAGTTTCCATCTGCTCGTCACTGGTGCTGTCAGTGCTGGTCATCCAGGCAAGCTGCTGAACAGTGAGTAGGTACTGTGTCCTCTCTGACCGCTGATCGGCTGTCCAGGGATAGATGTTTTAAGACTGGACAATACTCCGGTCCTCACCAAATTCCCCCTATACTGAGCACCCGCCCACACTGATGACTCTCACCTGAACCAATTGTGCAATGGTTATAAATGATGATTTTTCCAACTTGGGCACTCCTGATTAACTTATCAACTTGCATTTGGCATTCCACTTGCCTCAGTGTCCTTTCGATGGGGTGTTTGGCTAGGAATGGAATTCTAGGCTGAAAACAACTTTCTGCAGAATTTTGAAGGCATTGTCCCACTGTCTCAGAGCACCCCATGGTGCTGTCAAGAAGTCTGCCGTCAGACCGACCCTGGTCCCTCGGTGCATGGCCTGCTTCCCATCCTTGCCCACCCCCAGAACCTCTGAGAACCTCTTTGTTACCCTTGACGTGTTTTGTATACGGATGTGCCGAGAATTAGAATATCATGTCCTTTTTTTCCCTGAAGGCCTAACTCCCACACCTTTCCATCTTACCACTCCTGGCTGTTGCTTAGGACTGGTGTGCAAATGTCTTCTCACCCCTCACTATTCTGCAATTATTGGACCCTCCATTTCCTGAACTCTACCTCTTTCTCTTTCCTGGTTTACTCCCTCACTTTGCTGAACCACACACCCCCTAGAAATCTCTCTCAAGCACAGTGTTAAGAGAAAAAAAGACGAGTTGCTGAATGAGAATAATAACTCCCAGAGACTAACAGAATCACTATTCATGAGCTCACATAACTTAACTGTTTCCAGTTACTATTTATGGGCTAACCTTGAAAGGGTGATAGAAAAGGGAAATGCGGGGAGGAAGAACGAGACCCCTACATTATCAGAAATATGCCATTTTTTTAATTTTCAAAGTATCTGTAGAAATAAACCAAGAAATAATAAACCATAACTATATCAATCATGTTTGTACTAGGTGTTCATCAAAGTATTTAAAAGATTCAGAATGGAAATATGCTAAATATCCAACAAAAGACTGGTTATATAAAAAATATAAATCTCTGCAATGTAATACTATGTAGGTACTAAAAATACACATTACTTGTTGTCTAGGACATGCACATGATAATCTGCTGGCTGTAAAAGGGAGTCTATGATAGAATGTGCACGTTACGGGTGTGCGAGTGTGAGCACAATTATGTGCATGTTGGTGTGTACACTGGAGTATTAAAAGTGGCCAAATTCAGGTGCAGCCCTGATTGGTGTGGCTCAGTTGGTCGGGTGTCGTCCTGCAAAGTGAAAGGTCACAGGTTCAATTCCCAGTCAGGGCACATGCCTGGGTTGAGGGTTCAGTCCCCAGTCGAGGCTCTGCATATGACAGGCAACTGATCAATGTTTCAGTCTCACATCGATGTTTGTCTCCCTCTTTCTCTCCCTCCTTTCCCTTCTCTTTAAAAATAAATAATCTTTTTCAAAAAAATTGAATTACAGTGGTCAAATTTAGGCCCAGATCCTCTTCTTGGTAAAATTTTGCTCTAAGCCTATATTTCTTTTAAAACTAGAAAAACAATTTTTAAATGTAAAAACCACTATAGTCAAGACATTAAGGTAGACAATCTATTCGAATGATGTTGAAACCTCAATTGTTTATAAAACAATTAGGAACCTTGTTGACCGCAAATGAGAGATCTGAAAAGTAGAGGAAAACGGCCCTTTCCCAGCAGACAGCAGCTGCACAGAGAACCTCCTTCCGGGGAACAGGCGCAACCTGGCTTCCGACACCTGCTGCCTGCCCCGCACGTTTGAGACTCACAATTTACACCTCCACAGTCTCAGGGACACCACTCCTTCCAGAATCAAGCAATTTGCTAGTAGTCCCTGAGGACCAAATTACAACTCAGCACTAGACTGCCTGCCAAACACCAGCAAGGAAAAACCGTCTGCTCCATGTAACTAACTACACGATGCAATGAAAACTCCTGCTGTGCTTGAGACGGTTTTTCTTAGCGTTAACATCAGAGCTGAAAGTGGGCGTCAAAATACCAAGGTCGCTTACCGTCTCTGGAGTTTCTTTTTATACAAACCTGAGATAGAAAATCTAACTTGCAATGCATCGCGCTTAAATGTCAAATGGTAAACAGTACCAGGTAAGTATCTATTTTTATCATTATTAAGATTGAAGGTGTTCCTGTAGAGGTAGCAAAGTGGAGTAAACCGAAACTTTTCGCTAATTAAAGTTTCCTATAATACCACAAATCCATTGTAACTAGTAAGTGGATCCACTGAAATGAAATTAGAACTCCGATTATTGGTTCATTTACGGGAAAGATATGGGCCAGCCTGACAACTGGACTTCATCCGATAGAACTTTCAAAATGTTTTCTTTAAGCAATCTAGTCAACCATCTGCGTTTAAACCGGTATAATTTTTAGATTAAGGCAAGTTACATAATTTCTTTCTGGACAGTCATTAAATATTAGCACCGATTTACTTACAGGGATGTTAAGAAACCAGTTGTAAAGTACTTTGAGAGTCATTAATTCAGCATAATTTAGAAACAAATTATCTGACTACTGTTTGTTTCCAGACAACAGGTGGCAAAGGTGGAGGGTACTGGACGGTTGGCGGACAGTATGTGGGACCGCTGGCATTGGGACGGGATGAAAGTAGCAAGAGAATAAAAGGGTGAGGACAGAAATCTGTCTTCTCTGCACATGCCACTGAAGCTTGATTTCTCTATACTTCATTTCTCTGTAATTTGGAATTCGTATACAATATGTATATTCCTCAACAGGGTATTTATAGTTTTTAACTTATAAAAATCATATAGTGTACTATATTTTTAACAACTTGTGTCATTTTGATTTTGTTGTTTTGTTGTTTTTGATGATCACTGCTTAGCATCTGGTAGCACAAAACCTCCCACCTCATTCTTCACAACTGCCATAACCACCCTTTATTCTTGTGGCAGACCCTTCTGCATGGCGTGGGCCCGGCTCCCACCCGGAGATACACAGGACCCACACCCACAGATAGGTTCTCTCATGGGTAATCAGATTTGCAATATACCTAGGCTGTTTTGAGATTGCTCTTTGCTAAAACTCCCTCACCCTGCAAGTGCTAAACCTTGCAGGGACCAGTGTGACTGGCTCAACCACATGCCTATTCATTTGCTAATATCCTTCTGTGATGTGATGAGGGGCATTGGCTCCTTCTGTTGTAACCGGGGCATAGTGAGTGTGGACCATCTTGTAATGTGAGGAGATATAAAAAAAGGCCTGTCATGGTGGAGGCTGTGGCTTTTGCTCCCCTTGAGAGAAAAGCCATGCTGTTGTCCTTTTTCCTCCACCAGACTTGGTAGTCTGTGTGTATGTTTTAATTCATTCATAATGACACGGACACTGCCGGCCGGTGTCCACATCACATTCTTTGCTCTTCTACATAAATTTGAGAATCAGCTTGTCAAGTCACACACACACAAACCCCTTAAGAATTTTGACTGCATTTAGTTTGTAAATCCACTAGCACACACTGAAATCTCGATATTGTTCTCCCTCCACCCAGGACAGCTAGAGGATGAGGGAGAAGGGCCTACCATTCGGCATGGTAGGTCCTGGTACCCGATCTCCAAAACTCCGGTTTTATTGCTCCAGAAAATAGGGGGATGGGAGGTGACCCGAGCAGTTGAGTGCATCTTAAAGACTTCTAGCTGGTTCTCCTGTTCTTGGTCACACCAGCATCCCCAACTTCCAGAGACACCGGAATCCTCAGTTCCTAAGCCTTAGGAATTCGGCCCCATCAGAGGGCAGCTTAGCTTCCCCGAAGGCGGCTCCGGACTCATCTCTCTCAGGTCCGGGGGAGTCACAACTCTCTCACCCGCTGTTGACCTTCCAAAACGCTATCATCCTTCTTGTTGTTGTCCTTGTGAGTTTACGCCTTTCAATTTTTAACCTCTTTCGTTTCAGTGAGGCTTCAGGAGGGTGTGAATGCCAACACATCCAACCACCTCTTTATCAAGAACTGTTGTGTATCTTCATTTCTGCTAAGTTTATTCAGAAAGTTTTGGTCTGCTTGCTTGCTTGCTTTTGTGTGTGCGTTTCCCACCACCCAGCTCTGAATCGCAAGCCTTCATGCCAGCTTCCTAAAGGGCACGTCCAAGGCTGCCCCGGCCCCCCGCCGTCACTGCTCTAAACCACTTGTCACGTCTGTCCTGCGCTCTTTAACCCGAGAGCTAGTTTGAAGTGTATGAGCTTTATATAAGTATTTCCCCATTACGTCAGCCAACAGGCCAATAAGGAACAAAGGCAGCTGATGGTGACCCCACCTACCCGGCAGTGGAGACCTCAGCACTCTCCACAGGCCACCCCGGCCCCACCGCCCTTCCTTTACTCACCACAGGCCACACTCCACTTGCTTTTCTCTCTCCTCCTAAAATGGCATTGCTCAAACTACTTTTAGAAGTCTCTCTCCTGAAGACCCACAGGGCAAGAAGCCCGTCCAAGTCCTCTGTCGGTGTACACCTCCAAACAGCCCGTGGACATTTTCTGCTGAAAGCATCTCTCAGAGCATGCTCCGTGGTGAAGATCTGAGCATCTGCAGGCATCCAAACTCAGAATTTCTACATTAGGCCAGAAAATTCTTTTTACGCCAGGTTATGCAGCACACCAGGTTATCCAGGCACATGATGAAGTTGGAGAACTTCTAATTTAAAGGTTTTTCTGTTAATCGCTTTGGAGAAACATTTAGATAGTGAAAAACTTCAAAAAAAAAAAAAACCCCACAAAACCCAAAGAAAACAAAAGATGGCCCTTTCCATCAGTGGTTAAGGATTTACTTTAAATTAATGCTAAAAATGAACTTGAGTTCTTCCAGGAATGACTTCACACAGACCTTTGCATAGTTGTAAAAGATCCTCATCAAGGTTGAAAGCAGGAGCAACCCAAAATCTCGGCTCACTGCCCTATCACTTAAGCGTAGCCACAGACCCATTTCACAGCCCCTTTATTCCTTAGAAATGATTTTAGAGACTTTCAGATTTCCCCCAAGGCGGCTCCACACCGTTGTTCCTCTTTCTACAGCGACTTGCCTAATTCATATTCATAATTCACACTTTGTAGAGAAAACTGAGAAGCAGTGCTTGCCAACAGAAAACGCCCACCAAGAAAAACTCACACAATGAATGGAACAAAGGTAAATGCCTTGGTGTGTATTTACTTAGAAAACTAAAGTTAAAATAAATCTAAACACAAAGAGCAAGACTAAAGAAAAAACCTGCACGATTCAAGAGATGATCACTATCGATCATAAGACTGCTATCGCCGCACACGTATTATTTCTCCCTGGTTACTTCACACAAGCTATTGCGCAGACGTGTGAGGTCCTCAGGGATCCAAGTCCAGGGCAATGAACTTCAACGGCATCCATACACCATCTCAGGCCACTAAACAACCTGCATTAATTTCTGAAGTCTGTTGTTGCAAATTTATTCGAATCCTCTACTCCACAGGAGCAAGAATGCCTACTCCTTTTCTATCAGGCTGTTCCCATGGCCTGTGTTTCTCTCCCAAACTTCTCTAACATCCCTTCTAAGTGCAGATACAGCCAATACTGTTCAAGCCTGAGAGGGGCCAATGCCAAGGTCAAGTACTTCCATTTCCAGAAGAACGTATGAACACAGCCTTTGAATATATAAATTACAATGGAGTGTATGCTGAGGGAGCTGAAACACATGTGAAGTGAGGGAAATAATTACAAGTGAAACTCAAATTAGGTTGGAGATGGGCTGGGCGTGAGAGCCACAGGCGTGGCAAGGCAAAGCTCACGGGCGCTGAGAGGGGGTGAGGGTAAGCGGGAAAGGCCTGACGATGGGCACGGGGCCCTGGAGGACCCGCACTATCTGCACCGGAGGTGAAGGCACTGCAGACGTGGGCAGCAGCATGAACAGAGGCCCAGAGGCAGGCAGGAGCATGGCCTGCGGAAAGGTCAGTGAAGGCACGGCCACGGCTGGAGCCGGGCAGAGACTCTGGGGGGGACCCGGCGACGGGGCCGAAGGTGGGCACTGGGGACTCGTCGGGGCCGGCTTTTTCTCCGCGGGGTGCGATTTCTGGTGCTGAACGAAACTGCCGTACCACTTGAAGGCCTTCCCACACACCCTGCACCCGTACGGCTTCTCTCCGGTGTGCACTCTCTGATGCTGGATGGAGGCTACCTTCTGCGTGAACGCCTTGCCACACTCCTTACACTGGTAGGGCTTCTCCCCAGTGTGAATCCTCTGGTGGACGATGAAGAGCGACCTGCAGCCGAAGGCTTTCCAACACTCCTTGCATTTGTAGAGCTTCTCCCCGGTGTGCAGCCTCCGGTGCTGAAGGTAGGCCGCGCTCCTCCGGAAGGCCTTGCCGCACTCCCTGCACTCGTAGGGCTTCTCCCCCGTGTGGATCCGCTGGTGCTGAGTCAAGGCCGTGTTGGAACTCAGACCTTTGCCACACTGCTTACATTCATAGGGCCCCGCTCCGGCGTGGTTCTTCTCGTGCACAGTGCAGTCGTAGCTGGACTTGAAGGCTTTGCCGCACTCCCGGCACTTGAAGGGCTTCTCCCCAGTGTGACTCATCTGATGCCGAAGGAGCTTTGAGTTGTACCTGAAGAGTTTCCCACACACGCTGCACTGGTAGAACTTCATGCCCCCTCGAAGTATCAGATTCGGGTTCAGACTGAAAGTCTGCCATGGGGCCTTGCTTTTAAAATCAATGGGGTCGGAAATATCTCTAGGAAGTCCGCCTCCCGGCCGCCTGGGCTGCTCTGTCTCTCCAGAGGCTTCCTGTTTTACCGTTGGCCCATCATCCTTGATCCGGGACTCACCGCCTGATCGGAGAAACCACAAGTGTCTGAATTACTGGGCTGCACAGAAAACAGGACCCAGAGGTCCTAATTCTCTTTTGTAGGATGTGATTTTTAAAAATATACCCAGGAGCACGCTCCGCATCCCGGAAGCGCTCCCATGCCTTTCCCTTCCCCCGCTCCTCCTCTCTCAGGCACGCATCTCCTAAATGCTAAGGGACCCCACAAGGCTTGCAGCCAGGGGAGCAGCAGGAAGCAGCAGCTCGTCCCAGGCTCACCCCCTGAACCTGTCTCCAAGGCCCTCTTTGTTGCTTCTTCTATCCTAAGCCCTTCCTTGTTTCACTGACCTCAGCTTCAATAAACATACTTTCAAAATCATAATAAATCAATCCATGAAATGCCTGTAAGCTTCCATAAAGGAGAGAGAAAAAGAAAAGCAGTAACATACAACTGGAGAATCAACGACGCTGGAAACAGAGCGGGAAGGGCCTCCTGGGAGGGAGACTGGGGGAGAGACTAAGGCGGCTGAAACGGGCAGAGCGAGAACTCCGAGGATGGGAGGGGAGGAAGGCAGGACGGGGTAGAGAGAAAAAAGAAAAGGGCAGATAAGAGGGATCAGCAGAAATGGAAAATTTTTTAAAGAGACACAGACCCAGAAGAGGAAAAAGACCGGTGAGTCAGCACAGACGCCAGATCCGGTGCGACAAGAGGCCGGCTGGCTGGGAACACAAGCAGGCAAACAACGGCTCACAGGGCCCCCGCGGGCCAGGAGACCAGCCTGAATTCTGAATTCCACCGAATGGCCTCACAATTTCCTTTAGGAAAGCCTCACACAATACCCTGGGGTAAAAGCTACTTGCAGAGAGTCAGCTGGGACAGAAGCTGAACCAGAGAGCTCCAGGCCGCAGTGGTATGGCTGCTAAACAAACCGCTATTCACAAAGTCACGGTAAGTTTGAGAAGTAAGGCCTGGAACTTCCTTTCAGCAGGAAAGAAAACCAAGAGACCCGCAGCTCCCAGGACTGGCAGGCATTCCCAGGGAGGTGCCCAGTGCTGTGGGGCGGGCTGTGCGGGGCGTGGCCAGTCCTTGCCTTCTCCTACGCAGCCCCACATAAGACAAATACAATGTAAACCTACAGACTACAGCGTGGGAAACTTTAAAATGCACAAAAAGGAAATTAAACTGACCCGCATAGCAGAGGCACAAAATAAATCAGTTTGACCCACAGAATCAAATTTTCCCTAAAATATGACTGAAGCCCTACTCTGCCATAAAAATTGGCAGAAAATTAAATGTTTCCACTGGTGAGAAATGAAGTGGTTTAGGAGCTCCAGGGTCACCATTTTCTGTGGGAGGATGGCCATGAACATGTGCAGAAAGCAGGTGGCCTAGCACCCCTGGGTTTGGTCTTTCCGGGCTCGGGGCTGGAAGTCGGTTCGAGGTTGGACTGCCCTGCGTGCCACCACCACACAGACAGCAGGGAGCTGTGTTTTCTGCTGCAGACGAAACATTTCCAGTAAACCAGGAAGGCAGGCCCAGAAGCTGCTATACTCTCTTACTCACCTGGACAGAGGCAACTCCGAACCTCTGCTGCCCAGGGGTCAGGGCCCCAGGGTGCTTCCCCTCTCTCCAGCTGGGAGATCAGAGCAGGTTTGGGGGCCGGAAATGCAACTTTAGCAAGAAAAAAAGGCAAGGTGAGGCAGACATCCGGAGCTGGTCCTGTTGTCCCACCCTATAACGGGCTAGTTGGGGAGGGGAGAGAAATGGGCCCCCCAGGAGACCAAGTGAGCCAGCCAGGGGTTCTGAGGAAAGGCTCCAAACTGCCCCAAGGGCATGACAGGGAGACAGCCCTTCTCCACAGGCAGAAATTTCACCCCTGCGCTGATGTAGCAGAAAGGAAATCCCCTCGGGAAGGCTACAGGTCTGACACCCTGGGAGATGCCTCCTCAGAGGCCCGGCCCGCAGCCCTAGACCAATGGCAGGGTGGAGGAAGGGCACCTAGGGCACCAGGAAGTCCTTCCCCTCGGGACCTGAAAGCTCGCTCTTCCCTGGGATAGAAGGAAGAGTCCAGTTTCAAAACCGAAGGGCACCAGGGACTTGCCCAGCTAGCATCTCCAGAGGCTGGTGACCGCAGAACTGCCCCTGCAGCCACCAAACTGAAGGGCTACTAGACTCCCCAAAACACCTGAGGAAGATGCCAAACTATCGCCAAGAGGGAGAGAGGCCTCACCCAGGGCAGCCACATCTGCGTACGTGTCCAACATCACCTCCCGGTACAGGGCCCTCTGCGCAGCGTCCAGGCTGGCCCACTGATTCTGCGTGAAGTGCACGGCCACGTCCTCAAAGGTCACTGGCTCCTGAAACAACAGGTCCCTGCTCACGCTCTGAGTGTGGGGCAAAGGGAGGCAGCCTGCGCCACAGGGTCCCCAACTCGGGGCCCTGGGGAAGGCCTGCTCTACCAAGAAGGGCACCCAGCACCCAGCACCCAGCCAGCGGCCTGCCTCGGCCAGCGTTCCCATCTCCAAACATGGAGCCCCTACACTCTCCCATCTGCTCAGCTCTGGGGCCCCAGCTGTCATCCTCACTCCACAGCCTCATCTGGGGCTCTCTGCCTAGTGACTGCACCAGCCCATGTCCCTCTGGCACCTCTTATGTCATGCACTCCATAATCTGGTCACCTCATTTCTCTATACACCAGCCACGGCAGGCAGCTGCCACTCACCCTGTCCCCGCCCACCTAAGTACACACACATGGCCCCACCTGTTCCCGCACCTGGCCTCTCCTCGGTCTTCCCCAACACCCTCCACTGTGTGCAGAGGAGCACCCCTCCAAAATGTCCCCAGCATTTTGCAAATTCCTTTTTATACCTTCTTGCTGTACCAGAAGGCTGTCTCTACTTGAAGAAAACCTGCAGCCTGCCTGTTCCAGCCTCTTCGGTGAACCACCTGACTTCCAACAAGGTTGGCAGTGCCCATCTCTGGGCACAGCCCCGCCCTACCTGTCAAGGTGCGTGCCCCCCCACCCGCCTCCCCCTGGGTCATCTCCATCTTCCCAAGAGCGAAGGGGACTTGTTATTGCCTGTCTCCCTCCACCAGAATGGAAGCCCAGGAGGCAAGAATTCTGTTTTTTTCATAACTGGTTTACTAGCACACAGTATATTGCCTGGCAGATACTTGATGCTTAATATAAATATGCTGAAAGAATTAACTTCAAAAATGGTCTGACTTGTAAATGTATGAAGGGGCTCAGAAAACAACAGCAAACGCCACCTTAACAGGAAAATGCCAGAGTGGATCCATTACAGTTGGTGGCAGAGGGCTCACCACAAGCTCAGTCCTACTCTCCGCGAAAGGCGAAAGCAGCGTATGGGAAAGGAATAAACCCAAATACCTTTGCATGCAGATGAAATGATCACCGTTGCCCCTCAGTATCCGCGGGGCATTGGTTCCAGGACCCCCCACGGACACCAAAACATGAGGATGCTCAAGTTCCTTATGTAAAGTGGCACAGTATTTGCACACAACCTATCCATACCCTCCGATATACTCTAAACCATCCCCAGAGCAGATGTAATACCCAATACAATCTAAATGCGATGGAAATAGTGGCTCTACAGTATTGTTAGGGAATAAGATGGTAAGAAAAGTCTGCACATGCTCGGTACAGGTGCAACCAGTGTAGGCCTGAACGCACAGCACACGTCAGCAACAACATGTCTTTCCTTCCAAATGTTTTTGATCCACGGTTGACTGAATACACAGATGAGAAATCCACAAACACAGAGCCGACTGTATCTGCCTAAGAATATCCAGAGCCAAGAGAATGAATGAAAAGCATTTAAAACTGACAAAATAATGTGTTGTTAGCTAGATACAGGATAAATAAACCAAAATCATTAGCTTTCCTAAATACCATCACAAATAAATTAGAAGATAAAATGGGAGAAAATAAGATGCCATTGATATAAAAATAGCTAAGAATATACCAAATAAAAATATTTAAGACCAGGATGAAGAAAACTGAATGTTTATTAAAATAAATAAAAGAATGAAATATAGTGGGACATACAGTGTTTCTGAATGGGAAGAATCAAGTTTGTAAAGTTAATTTCTCTCCAATTTTGCCTACGAATTCAATAAAATCCACTCCCCCACCAAAAGAATCAATGAGATTCATGCAGGGGTTGGGGATCATTTAAAGCAGGGGTTCTACCCTTTTGGCATCTCTGGGCCACCCTGGAAGAAGAAGAGTTGTCTTGGGCCACGCATTAAATACATTGCTACCCATAATCACAAAAAATGTCCTAATGTTTTAAGTAAATTTATGATTTTGTGTTGGGCTACATTCATAGCCATCCTGAGCCACATGCAGCCTGCAGGCCACAGGTTGGACACCCCTGATTTAAAGCCATCTGAACCCTGGTCGGGTGGCTCAGCTGGTTGGAGCATTATCCTGTAGACCAAAAGGTCACAGGTTTGGTCCCTAGTTGGAGCACGTACAGGAGGCAACCAATCAATGTCTCTCTAACACTTTCATGTTTCTCCCCCCCCCCCACCTCCCTTCCTCTCTCTCTCAAATCAACATCCTTGGATGAGGATCCAAAAAAAGCCATCTGAAAAGTAAGTGTGAGAGACTGAGAATATTTTAAAGAAAAAAAATTTTTGAAAGAAATGAAAAGGGGAGATTAAACCATATCTTAATAGGACAATACTCTGAGAAATGAGAAGACAAGCCACAGAGACAAAATATTTGGGGGAAAAAAGTTTGATAAAGGACTGTTATCCAAAGTATACAAAGAACTCTTAGAACTCAACAATAAGAAAATGAACAACCCAACTAAAAAATGGGCAAAATACCTGAAAAGAGACCTCACTAAAGAAGACATACAGATGGCAAATAGATATGTGAAGACTTAACATCAAATGTCACCTGGGAAATGCAAATTAAAACAATAAGATGCCACTTACGCACCTGTCAGAACAGCCAAACCCAGAACACCGGACACCCGATGCTGGTGAGCACGCGGGGCAACAGGAACTCCCATTCGGCGCTGGCAGGAACGCAAACCGGTGCAGCCACTTTGGAAGAGAGTTTGGCGGTTTCTCACAAAACTAAACGTGCTCTTACCATGTGATCCAGCAGTCCCACTCCTTGGTGATCTTCTCAAACGAGTTGAAAACTTATGTCCACACAGAAACCTGCACACAGATGTTCACAGCAGCTGTACTCATCGTTGCCAACACTTGGAAGCAGCGGCAACGTCCGTAGCAGGTAAACCGATAAATAAACTGTGGCCCATCCAGACAACAGAACATTACTCAGCACCAAAAAGTAAGCTATCGCCCTGCTGGGTGGCTCAGGTGGTTGGAACATCATCCCCCATGGGAGGCAATCAATGTCTGTCTGTCTCTCCCTCTCCCCCTCCCTCTCAAATTAATAAACATATCCCTCAGCGAGGAGTAATAAATAATAAATAAATAAATAAATAAGCAAGCTATCAAGCCATGAAAAGGAACCTTAAATGAATATGACTAAGTGAAAGAAACCCATCTGAAAAGGCTGCACTATTTAATTCCAAGTCCATGGCATTTGGAAAAGGGCAAAACTATGTACCAGTATAGGTGAAAAAGTCCCACAGTAGGGAGGGAGGGAGGGATGCACAGGCACAGCCCAGAGGGATTTCAGGGCTGTGGCGATACTCCGTGTGATACGACAGGACTGCCCTGTCCGACGCTGTAATGGTGGAGACATGTCACCATCCGTCTGAAACCCACAGGATGCACAGCTGTGGACGTGCCAGTGCAGGTTTTCAGTTGTAACTAAAGTGCCACTCTGGTGGGGGGTGATTATCATGCAGGGGTGGAGCCAGGAAGCACATGGAAACTGCTTTTTCTGCTCAACATTACTATGAACCTAAAACTTCTCTAAAAAAATGAAGTCTACTTTAAAAAAAATGGGGGACAACACTTAATCTCATACCTGGTCTGCAACATGCACCTAAGTAACACCCTTCCACAAACAACTCACCACGAAGGGATGGAAAACCTTTTCAATAGAGAGATCTAACCCTGTCACCACCCCTGCTTAAAATACGTCATTGCCTTCCAAATGGACCCAGAGTAGGAGCCAAGGTCCTCACAGTGGCCTTCCCCCACCGCACACTGGACGACTTTCTGACCTCTCCCTGTTCCTGATGGACACCCCGATCTCTCCCCCACTCCAGGGGCTTTCCATTTGCTGTCCTCCTCTCTGGCAACTTCTCTTCTCAGCAAGTTCCCAAGACTGTTTTTCTATCTCATCCTTCACAAGAGGTCTCAAACTCATGTTACCACCTCTGTGAGGCCTCCCCTGATCACTACCTTCAGAGGTGGCTTCATTGCGGTTTCTCAAATTGGAGGTTTACAAGAATCAGCTGGGGAGCTTTTACAACAGCTTCTCCACCCCTGGTAGCCTCCACCTCAGTCCAATGGAGTCCAGGGTGGGGCCAAAGAATTTGCAATTCTAATGACTCCCAGGTGCTGCCCAGTGGCTCACTCTTGAGATTGACCTTAGCTGCTCTGTACCTTAGCAACATGCAATTATGGTATTAACTTGCTTATTTGTTTGCAGACTATTTTGCTAATGAGAAAAGGGAATTTGCATTATTCAACACCATGCACCAAGCATTTAAAAGTGTATATGGAAAGAACAGTGCCGGTCTTGGTGGGATACATATCCAATTTGCGGGGCAATCTCTTCCATGAAGAATTTCTCTGATTTAGCAGGTGACTTTTCTTTGTAGCACATTATCTAGATTTCTACGGTAAGGGAGAATTTCTTGGCTCGGGTCCCCCTTTTGCAGTTAAACCTACACATCCAAATGCATCTCTATACACAAAACTCTTATTTCCTCCACCAAGTATTTACAGTCATAGCTCTGGGGATGGGCTCAGAGAAAACCAAGGCCTGGCCACGTTAGGCCTTCTTGGTCCTTTCCCGATCAACCGATAGCTAATGTGCTTTTTAAAAGTCGGAAAGGAAGCTCAGCTCACCTGAGGCCAAGTTGTTTGGAGCATGGCTGATGTCCCCTGGCTTCGTGCACTGTCTTCTGCGTTTGGAAAAGGACCTTAGAAGCTAAGAGAGTAAGAGCCATGAGTGCAAGGAGCTCAGTCCTGCATCACCCCCAGTCGCCTAGGACCTTCCCAATCTCCTCATTGCCCGCCCTGGTGGGAGTCTCTCAGGCCCCCGCGGGCTCAGAGCCCCAACTTCCTCAAGCACTGCTCTGCCTGGGCCTCAGGGCAACCCCCATCTGCACACCAGACGGACTGAGACATCCCTGCCCCTAGTGTTGGGTCCAAACAAACCTTAAAAAGCTCTTATAGGGACCATGACATTAACGCCCCCGAGAAAGATGCCTGTGGAGAGGAGGAACATGGGTGGCTGGCTGCAGATTAGGAGTAAACTAGTGTTCTGATGGGAGATGCCGACCGAGACCCCTCCTGGATCTCCATCCAGGGAAGCAGAGAAACCGAAGCACAGAAACGTCAGCACCGTGTGCAGGAGGCTGTTGCGCCAATTCTTTACGGTAGGAAAGAGGATCCCGCTTCCGTGGGCAGGGGGCTGGACCAGGGCTCTGGAAGTCCGCGCAGCCACTGCGGGCGGCTTCCGCGAGGCCCGGACGCCAGAGCCCCAGGTCAGGGAGGGACGAGCCACCACTGGGACCGAGTGCTGGGGCAAGGGTGCTGACGACGCGCCAGGGAAGGCGAAGATGCCGGCACCGAGCGGATCAAGCACGTAGAGCTCGCCGGAACCCACACTCTTCCCCTCCAACCCCCGAAAAGCTGGTGGCTAAAACCCGACGCGGAAGTGTGCGCGCCCAGCGCCCCGCTAGGCAGCTCGGAGGCCGCCCACCTCGGTGGTCCCCCGCCGACCCCACGTGACTGGGGCCTGCCCTGCGGAAGAGGTGGGGTTGTGGGCGGGCCCTTTCCTGAGCTGTCACGGGGTGGGGCGGGTGCCTCTGCCTGCTGCAGCGGTTGGAGCTAACTCCGGACTGGAGTGTCAAGATACTGATACAACCTCGCTCCACTCAGACCTCGACCTCTAGGCACAGGTGGGGCCACAGGTAATAGACTGCCCCATCAGCGGTCGGTCGCCATTACTCCGAGGGTCACCTGGGCTGTGCAGATGTGGGGAGAATGGCTCCTGTTGTGTCATCTCTTAGATGCCCAAGCCAAGGATCCTGCTTGGGTCCTAGGCGGGGCAGCCCTTAGGAAAACCATGGTTCCCACCTGCCTTTATAAAGCTTCCTCCTTCTCAGGACCTGTATGTGTGGGGGACCTTTTGCGGCAGGTCCATTTAACAACCAAAATAATGGTGACTAAGGTTGCCAGGCGTCCTGTATATAAGGACATGCCCTATGTTAAATGGTTTAGTCCGGTTTTGACTCTGGCAGGATGCCCTAAATGTCCTGTGTTTAGCTTTTTCCGATAAATTCCGGAAAAAAAAGTCTGTAATTTACAGCTTTTGGGGGGCAGGGGGGCGGTCACTGGCACTAAAATAACTTAAATGTCAACACTGGCTGAACACAAAATCATGCTTGCACAAATAAAGATCTGGGTAATCTCTTACAGTGTCTCCTGGAGGTTTAGCTGATAGAAGGGGGGGGGGGAAGAGAAAATATTAAAAGCACTTTTTTTATGTTCAAGAAAGGGAAAGACTGTTTTTGATCAAAGTCCCTAGCCACAAACAAGTAACTTCCATTAATTTACATAACTGCGGGTCAGAAAGCCTGCTCCGAAAACCAGTAAGTGACAACCTCGCTTCGGTGACCCCTGGTAACTATGCTTCTGCAAGTTAGCAAGACAATAGCAACCTCAAGTTTATGAGTTTGAGCCAATCAGTGACAAACGCCCTTGAAAGTCAGCCAATCAGTGATAGCCCCACCCACTAACCAACAGCCAATTAGCTAGTGCCTCACTATAGTGGCCACACTTTTGAAAATGACTGCGTCGACAGTACCAGTACTCCAGTGACCGCTTCTGACTTACGCAGTCGCCAACATGAATAGGCTTTGACCATCTGAAATGTCCACTGAACACAGTTTCAGATACAGGGCTCCTTCTCTCCAACCACTTCAGAGCTATACAGGGAAATTGGCCTCCCACTGCTAGAAGACCGTATTACCCCAGATGTCTGGTTCTATCACAGGAGTTTGGAACTCCTTTGACAGGAATTAGACATAGTCACTGATCAACCATAGCATAAAGAGTCCATATACCTATGGGCTCTTCTCGTCATGAAAAGTCCATTAGGTTCCTATAGCTGCATAACATATCACCCCAAAACTTTGTGGCTGAAAACAAAACACATTTATTATCTCTCCAAGTTTCTTGGAGAATCAGGAACTCAGGAGCTGGGTGGTACTGGTTTGGGATCGCTCATGAACTCTCATCAGGTGACACCTGGGACTGCACTCAGGAAGCCATGGGCCCTGAGGGCAGGAGCTGAGTCTCAGGAAGGAGGCCTTACTCAGGGCAGCCACATTGTTGTATGTGTCCAGCGTCACCTCCCTGTACAGGGCCCTCTGCCCATGGTCCAGGCTGGCCCGCTGATTCTGGGTGAAGTTCATAGCCACATTCTCAAAGGTCACTGACTCCTGAAACAACAGGTTCCTGCCCAAACCATGTGGAAGGTCAGAGAAGGGGCCTGTACTCCAGGGAAGGGACAAATCTACTGGAGTCCGTGGCTCTGAGCCCCATGGGAGGTTTGTACCGGCAAAGAGAGCCACACAGCACCCTGGTCAGAGGCAGTCCTCAGCCAGCATTCCCATTTTCAAGGGGCACACTTCTGGGGCCTCACACTGTTGTCCCAAGTGTACAGCCCAGCACCTGCTCTTGTCTACCCGGTGATCACATCAACCCCGTGTCTTGTTCTGTGACCCGGGTCTACCTCACTGACGTTTTCCAAAATGAGCACAGCAGGCAGGTATCTGCCTTTCACCCTGCCTCCATCCATCCGGAAGCCCCCACCAGGGCCACCCACTCAGCTTCTCTCTGGTTTCCCCCTCCCACCTTTCACTACAGAGTGGTGATTCCATGGGCATACAACTCCTTTCGCTCTGCAACATCCTCCCTCTTTTGGACATCTCGCCTTATTGGAAAGTTGGTTGTCCCTCAAAAGCAACATGCAGTCACCTCCTCCTTTCCTAACAGACCTGACTCCAGGACAGAAAGGCAGTCTCTGACCTTGAACATGGCCCCGCAGCCTGACCCTGCTAAGTGCTGTCTATTGCCCAATGCTGCCCTCTTCACCAGGGGTGTCTCTTTCCACCTCCTGCTGGGGCCATTTCTACCTTCTCAAGGTGTTTCAGGCCTTTGTGCCTTGAACTGTGTCATTTATTTTTATACCAAGTATTCACTCAATCATTAGAACACATCTGTGAAGAATTATTACTCCCATTTTCAGATGGGAATCAGTAATAGTAAGCACTTTCACACAGACAAAACAGAGTCCTCTTTATCTGACTGTTTATTACAAGGTTGGATAACAAAACAAAAATTTCAAGGGAAATGACCACATATAATTTGGTCCCCTGTGACATCCCTCCCTGACTCACTGTCCACACCCCGTCGGTCACGTCAACCACCTTCTCTTACGGGTGGAAGAAATCACTCAGAAGTGCTGGAGGATTTGCAGCCATCGCTGCAAAGGCTAGTTCAGACAAGAATCATCAATGGATGGGAAATCTAGGAAGTCAGGTAACACCTTGACCAGGAAGTTTCATTGTGTCTGGTTGTGACAGAGGACCTGAATTTCTAATTGGAATTAATTTTAATGTAAACAGGAACATGCAGCTAGTGGCTACCTTAGTGGACAATGGAGAACAGACATTTCACTGATCCCAAATGTTAATATTTGGTCTTTACTTCCTTCAGCATCAACAGCTGGGAACATGGACCTGAACTTCCTTTCTCACATTTCAGCTTCTTGCCCCTCCACACCTCTGAGACAACTCTCTCATTATCAACTCATTCTCTGTTCTTTTCCACCAGGCCCACTGCGGAGGCCAAGGCTGCTCATCTGCGCACCATCCTTGCAGTGGGCAAGCATGTGGAGTCTCACTTTCCAGGAGAATTTCTTGGCCGGTGCTTCCCTCTTCCCCAACCCATCTGATCCTCCCAAGTTTACCTATGGTCCCACACCAACTGCCCCAACTCACTCCTTTGCCACACTTCACTGATCCATCCCCTGCCAAGTTAAGCACGGGGCTGGCCAAGTCAGGCCACTGGCCCTATCAACCTTTCTTATCTGCTGGGAATGCGGAAAGCTGGAAGGAAGCTCAGCACACCTGGAACCCCGCTGTCTGGAGCATGGCTGAGGACCCTGGCTTCATGCAATGCCTGTCAGTCTGGAAAAGCAAGAACCTGCAGAGCTAGGAGGAGAGAACCACAGCGAGCTTGCGCCTGTCTCGTTTCCCACACTTGTGGCCTTCTCCCTCAGTCATTGGAAACGTATTCTTAGGGCAGTCTGGGTGTTCTCGGTGCACCCTTTCCAGTCACACACGGGGCGCTGCAACTGCTCCCTTTGCACACTCAACAAATCTGCCTGGTGAGGCTGGACATTCCTAAAAAGAATACTCATGAAGCAAGAGTCAAGAACTGCAGTGGATTCGTGGCTTTTGAGAAAATCCCTGACCCACAATGAATATGTTATTAAGTAGCTTGCACTGAATGCTTCTAGAGATCAGCAAAGGCCTGGCGGAGCTTCTAGAGAGAAGCAAGCCCCTGGGCCAATCACCGGCTGCAGGACAAAATGCATGTGATGTTCTGGCCCCGGAATGGATAGGGACGGGGGAGGGAGGAAAGGGTAAGATGCTCAACATCCAGTGCATGAGGCGGACGGAGACAGAAATCTGAACACAACACCCTGGGAAGCTGGAGACCCGCAAAATCACCGCCCCCCACCCTAAGTATCGCGAACCATAGGATGTCAGACCAGCTCCTGGAGGCAGGAAGAACGGTCGCGCCTCTGCCGGCAGAAGGCTGGGGCAGGGCTCCGGGCACCGCTCCTCCTGGAAACCTGGAGGCCAGGCCACCCAAGGGGAATAGGGGTCGTGGAATCCCCGGTCCCTCACCCAAAGTGGGGGGCAGCCTGGCGAAACAGCCAAGGCGGAAGCAGGACCAGCGGGGCTTTCAGCGCCTCTCTAGGAAGCTTGGAGGCTGGCCCTTCTCCATGGTTCCCGCAAGCCAGACCTACCGGCACCCTAGCTCCTCCCACCCACCAGGGTAACTTCAGTGCTGACTCTTCTCGGTTATTTCCTCTGTGCCTTATGGCCACATCACCTCGATTTGGTGATCTGTTCCTCAAGGACGGAGCTTCCACATTGTACTTCTTGTGACGCTCTGAATTCTGGCTCTGCCGATCACGAGCGGTAACTTAAGCTTCTTGTGAACGTATAGCCTGTCTCCCGCTCGTTGGCTGGTTGGCTGGACCGTAACCTAGGATCATTGTTAAGGCTGGGGTCTGGCTGTCGGGTTCAAACGCTAACTCCGCCATATACTCACTGTATGGCCTTCGCAAGTTACTTAACTCTGTGCTTCAATTTCTCAGTGGAGAACAATTACGATTTCCAATTTATAAATTCCAAGTATTAACTGAGTCAGTCTACTCCTGTAAAGCACTTGTAACAACGTCTGGTTCTGTACTTCAAGTCCAAATACGTGCTAGCTCTGTCGTTGCTGACATTATCATCGTAGTTGTGGCCACTTAAGGGGACACGCCCTGACAAACGCTTCGCTAGGTAATTTCGTGGCGTGCGAACATCAGAGGAGCGCACGTGCACAAACCTAGCTGGTGTGGCTGCTACACACCGAGGCTACCTAGGGTACAGTCTACTGCTCCAAGGCTACAAACGAGTACAGCATGTTACTGCTCTGAATACTGTAGGCAATTGTAACAATGCTGTTTGTGTATGTAAACATATCTAAAAAGAAAAGATACAGTATAAAGGCTGAAGAATATACACCCATGCAGGGCACTTACCGTGACTGGGGCTGATGGGACTGGAAGCTGCCCATGCGAGTTTGCGAGTGGTGTGTGGAGGCCTAGGACGTTACTGCAACACTACTGTACACTGTGCAAACACCTCACACTTAGGCTGCACTAAATGTACAGACATGAGGTTACATCAAGCACAAGAGAAAATCATGCAGCAAGACATGTGGCACACGCAAGACGCATGTGGACCAGCAGCGCAGATTTGTTTGCCCCAGCAACACCAGGAACACGTAATGGGTCGAGCCACCATGTTAGGACAGCTATGATGTCGCCAGGGATAGGACTTTCTCAGCAACATTAGTCTTACGGGGCACGTCATACATGCATTCCATCGTTGCCCAGCACACCCTTCCACAGCGCATCAGTGCGCCCCTGTGCACAGCACCTTTTTCATGACACGCTGTTATCTCCCTCCAGTCCATTAATAAAAACCAGGGCAACAGTGCTTCCTGCCGGCCAGGCACTATGCAGACGGCTGTGCTGTAGTCCTGTGTGTCTGCCTGCCCATTTCCGCGGGGCCATCCCACAAGCTCCTAACTCACAGTCCGGACTAATCTCATCCTGTTTACAGAGGACTTGGTTGACTGCATTTTCCAACAGTACCTGGTCCATAGTAACAGTAGGGGCACTAGACAATGTCCTTCAAAAGGAAAATCATCTTGAAACCAGGACTCTATAAAGAGCTCATCCATCACACAGACGTAAGGTATTGTGGTATTTATTTGGTCTTTGTCCACAGTTCCTGATACCAGAGGCTTCTAAAGCTCTGGGAACTTTTTGTATGCTGATGACTGGTACCTTCTGGATAGCTTCAGGGTCAACAGAGGAGCCAACCTCAGAAGTGGAACCAAGTGGGTTGAATTTTCACCCCAACCCCAGAGGGGCAAGACTGAGCTAAGCACAAATCGCCAGTGACTTAACCATGCTCGTATGAGCCTCCAAAAAACCCCTAAGAGGCAGACCTTCCAGGTTGGCAAACACAAGGTTGAACCGAGGGTGGCAGGCTGGGGGGCCTACACACCTCCTGCCCCTTCCCTCGCACGTCTCTTCCATCTGGCTGTTCCTAAGTTAGGCTTTGTAAGAGTGGTAAGTCAAGTGTTTTCCTGAGTTCTGTGATGAGAGCCATTCTAATGAATCATCAAGCCTCAGGAGGTAGTCCAATTTATAGCTGGTCAGCCAAAGTACGGAAGGCCTGAGATTTGTGACTGGCATCTGAGGGGGGGGCTGACGCTAACTCCTGATAGTCAAATGTCAGAACTGAAGTGTACTGCTTGGTGTGGGGGAAGGGGCTACACATTTACTACCAGAAATGCTGTAAAAATAGTTCATTTAAGGGCAATATACCACTTTCAAACAAGCAAAGCCAGTCATTCACAAAGGCCAACTAAAATACTAGAAGATGCAGTGAGTGAAAATCAAACGAATCCAAGAGTAAGAAGTGGGATAGAGGTAGCAGCAGTGAAACCAAAAAACCAGTAAGATCCTGTATTTAGGCCTACTGAATGTCCCACCACCCTTAGGTGGTTTAAGCCACTGTCAAGGTGAGGAGCATCGCTGAGCTGGATGGCCCTGACCTTCCCATTGCCAGTCTCCTTCCCCCAAGATTCAATCCAACAGCACAATGACCTACACCAGACCATTTAAAAATGCAGCCCAGACCGGTGCAGCTCAGTGGATTGAGTGCAAACCACAGGGTCGCTGGTTTGATTCCCGTCGGGGCACATGCCTGGGTTGCAGGTCAGGTCCCCAGTAGGGGCCACGTGAGAGGCAAGCACACATGGATGTTTCTCTCCTTCTTTCTCCCTCCCTTCCCTTCTAAAAAGAAAATCTTAAAATAAATAAATTAATTTAAAAAACCCACACTCCATGGCTCCCTAAAGCCCCCCACCCATCTACTCTGCTTCCTTATACCCTGCTGTCTCTGCTGTCGCCGTTCCTGAGGGTCGTACCACCCTCCCCCTTACAAAAACTTTTAGGTTGTGGCTTAAAATCCCAGTTTCTCCAGACAACTCCTCACCCCACACCCCAGGATAGGTAGCCCAAAGTTGCCAGTATTTCTCCTCCATCACAGCAGCTCTCAAACTATTACCACTTAATACCACCAACCAAAAATGACTGGCTGCTACCCCAGTCAGGTTCAGGAAACCAGCTTTAGTTAGAAATGATAAGCAACCAAAATTTGTATCGTTTATACCTACTCCTAGTATATTTTTGTAAGAAATACAAACCCTCAAGCATCAAAAACTGCTAGAATTCTACATATTTATGGGAAATATATTTGCACGAGAAAAAAAAAAATCACCTGGTGCTCTGACTTTCACAACTTCCCGTGAGAACATGTAACTGGTCACCAGTTGGTGTGATGGCTTTACGCTACTTGAAACTGGGCAGAGGGATGAAGGAACGGATTTTCTGAAGACTATATAACAACCCTACCACCAACCTATTTATAATCCCTGTCCCAGCCAACAGACTGTAATCCACAATTAAGTAATTTGCCAGCATGTCAAAAAGAACCTTTATTACTTTCAAAATAGCCTCTTATGTTCTTAGGCTTTCTTGCCAGATGCCTTTGGAGCAGGTGCTTTCTGGGCTGGAGCTTTCGGACCCTTCTGAGCTTTCGGAGGTGCTGCCTTCTGGCCTGTGGCTTTCGGGGCAGGAGCCTTCTGGGCTGGGGCCTTCTTGCCTGCAGCGGTCACTTTTTTGGCTGGAACCTTTGCAGCAGCAGCTGCTGCAGCTGCACCTTTAGCAGCAAGTGCTTTTTTGGGAGAAGCTTTCAGGAGAGCTGCCCTTTGAAGCTTCCTAACTTCAAGCTTGATTAATCGGTTCCTCTGAAAAATTTCAAAGTCCGTATTTATTATACATGATACAAAAACTACTGTCATATATACTGATATATATGTATATCATGCATAAGAGGCAACCCTTACGTCTCAGACCCCTATGAATTCAACTTTGGTCTACTAAGCTTCGGCCAACAGAACTACCAGACAAACAAGCTTAGATTTAAAACCATAATAATCCTGTAGTAACTTTAAAACTTACCATTTTCTTTGCCTTCATGACTTTGTAACGATCAAAATCTGTCATCTTGGCTTTCTGTTAAAAACAAAACAAAACAAAATCTCTCACATCGCCTTGCAAACCTCCAGAAAAGAAGCGGTCAGAATCCCAATGACCACAAGACATCACCTTTTCTCTGGCTTCGATCTTCTTGGCCCACCTCGTGGCCGCCCACTTTGAGTTGATGTCCGCCTTCTGCCAGGCCTGTCGGACGTACTTCTGGCGGGCGCTAGAGAGAGCCAAGACCAGAGATTAAGAAGTCAGCTTTAAAGCCACAGACTCAAGGACAGCTTCGTGCCCTCTGAAAAGCAGAACTCATGCCCCCGTAAGTTAAAAAATCCTAAGCAAAATGATGCCAAAAGTACCCTTCTCATCTGTTATACCTCCAGCTGTCTCCAGAACACACACACCTTTTACTTATTCAGACGGTACTCACTAAGCCAGGAAGCCTATAATCTCAAACACACAATAAAAAAAAAAAAAAGCAAACCACTCTATGTTCGGGATTTAAAAATGACCTCTTAGCATGTTTAGATTATCACTCTAGAGTAGTGGATGTGTAGAAAGCAATTTCCTTTCATAAAGAATGCAGTGAAGTTAATCCTTAATGTTTTTATTTTGCATAAAATGCTTAAAGATTTTTGGCCAGACATCATAGAATCCAAGTATAATCATTCTGAACTTTCTCCCAAGTATTTCGAGCACTGAAACCCAGTATGCTTAAAAAGTAAACTGGTCACAGCACACGTCCCACTGCAGCCAGCCATCATGGCGGGGCGATGACTGCATGGTGACAGTGTTTCAACCTCCACAGTCTGCACCGTGTCAAGAAACAATCACTGAATGTTTCGGGTCCTTGTAAGTAGCTGGGAATAGAACCACTTCAGCAGCTGTTATGAGATGATGTATGTTAAATACTCCTAACTGATCTGAAACTTCAACTAAAGACAGCTAGAGTATTAGGAGACATGAGTTAGTATGAAAAGGAAACCAGAATTCCTTAGGAAAGTGTTGTGTGTATCCTGAAAGAAATGGAGAGAGAGAGAAAGAGAGAGAGGGAGAGAGAAAGAAAATGGTAAATACGGATAAAGGCAAAGCCAGAAAACTACCAGATCACATGTAAAAAGGAAATCATGCCCGTCCACTACACTGTAAATTCCTCCACTCAATTGCTCTCAACTTCAACCATGTTTACTACATTCTCAAGGGAACACCAGTAAAATAACAAAAAACTTTTTTTGAACTAAACTAAGAAAACTTTTTCTAGTATAAACAAAGCTGGGCCCTGACCAGTGTGGCTCAGTTAGTTGGGCATCCTCCTGTAAAGCAAAATGTCGCTGGTTCGACTCCCAGTCAAGGCAATGCCCAATCCATGTTTCTCTTCCCACATTGGTGTTTCTCCCCCCCTCTTTCTCCCTCCCTTCCCCTCTCTCTAAAAATAAATAAAATAAATAAATAAATAAATAAAAATTAAAAAAAAAAAAAAAAAAAGGCCAGGAGGGCTTGACTGGTGATATCTACCTGTGTGGGAACTTGAGGATGAAGTCAGTGAGCTGCATGCATTTGAAAGGCATAGCCTGTCTCCTTACTTGAGTGCAAGGTCCATCAACCAGAGCCTAGAATATTTCAAAATCAATCAATCAAGATCACAGTGCAAAACTTAACAGCACACAAAATGGATAGTCTGTTTATCATATCCTTTTGGAATCTAATCCCTGCTATTTAAATGCTTTTTTAAAAGATTAAACTAGTAGTAGTGCAGTGTATAACCCAACTGCATATAATTTGCTTGCAATTTTAAGTCTTCAATCCTTCCATTCCCAACACACTACTTACTGTTCATTCACAGCCTTTTGCCAACCCCTTAGTTTATGGTTCTCAAACTAAGGGGCTGACCACAGCAGGCAAGGGCTGTCCTTGTGTCCGGCTTTGTTCTAAACTCCTTTTACACATAGGAACTCACTTAGACCTCACCAATGTTTTACCCATTAAAAGTTCTTGGGGTTTTAAGACGCAGAGATAATAAGCAAACCCAGTAGCACTGGGCCAACTCAAGACTGTGTGCGCACTGCCTGTTTTTCTCAAAAGTAAAATAACACCATCGACCACAGTGCTCCTGCCTCAGGGGGCCACTGGGACCATTACCATTCTGTACCGCATACCACCCACTGCCATGTGAAGTTGTGATATTTGCCCTACTTACCCTGTTCTGATCGATAACATCTACAATCGCGACCAGCTTCCCGGCGTGGGGCCCAAAGGAGACGTAAGCCACCCGGCCAACCTCCACGAAGCGCCTGAACACCTAAAATGAGCAGGGGGGAGAAAAAGGGAGAACAGTGAAACCCACTAGAAATCCTCCAGTTTATAAGGTTTTGCGGTTGACAGGTAACGTGGCTCAGTACAGCGAAAAAGAGCGTCGAGGGGAATACGCTCAAGTACCGTGTCGACCTGGATGGACGAACTCCGCAGGGACGGGGTCGGCGGCAAAAGCTAGGGTCTCGCCGGCCTCCAATGAGGCTCCGTGCCCCAACCATGCAAGGCCACCGGCTGTCCGGCCCTCTGATTTTGGCGGCGATGGCGCGCACGCGTGGCCCAGGAGCGCCAGGCCTGCTGGGCCCTCCTTGCACTTATGGACTGCGCGCCCAGAAAGCTCCCAAATGTCGTGCTCCACCCGCCCGGGGACCCTCACCACGCGCGCATAAAGCCCGCTGGGCGCCGTCCCGCGGCCCCGCCCAGGCGGTGGTGGAGCTGTAGGACCCCCAAACCCAGAGCCTGCGACAGAGGCACTCACCATGTTGGCGGCGTTCGGCGAGAAGGAAAAGGGCCTGCCCAACCTTGCGCATGTGTACTGGCCGCCCCGCCCCTGCGCTAAACGGGACGCGGACGTGGGCACCGATTGGTTAGAATTGTGCACGCGTGCGCACGCAAGCTCGCTGGAAAAACATGGCGGAGGCGGCCGGGGTTGATTTTTTTCGTTAACCTGAAGAAGGGGATTGCTTTCGTTGATCCTGCGCTCGAGTTACAGGTTATCTTAGTACTTTAGGGTGAAGAAGAGCACGGAAGCTATGACTCCAGTGTAACTCTGTCCACATTCCATTTGACTTTATTTTTTAACATTCTTCCATTTTCCACTACTCACCGGCTTCTCGATTTTGTCTCAGTGTTACTCATGGCTTAGTACTATTTTTTTTTCTCTAAGTTACCCCAGTAACTTTGTTAACGTTTCATTTTAAAGTAATTCAGACTTACAGAAAAGTTGCAGAACTAATACAAATAATTCCTATAAACGCTTCTTAAGATTCCCCAAATGGTCACATTTTATTTTTGCATTATCATTCTGTCATTTTTTTTTTCTGAACCATTATAGAGGAAATTGCAGACACGACGTTTCTTTATCACTACACTATTAAATGTGTTATTTCCTAAAAACAAGGACGTTATCCTCCACATTCAGTACAATGATCAAGATCAGGAAATTAACACTAGTAGTCAATTAATTTGTAGTTCCTATTTAAATGTCGTCAATTGTCCCATTTACAGTTTTTAAATTAATTTTTTTTCCTGGTCCGCAATCTAATGGAGGATTACCAGTTGCATTTAGAGTCTTGAAAAAAAATTTTCATAAGACCATTATCTAATCTAAAAAAAATTAACAGCAATCATTGATCCCATCGTGTGTTCATAACTCCAATTGACTCATTATTTGATAATATTAAAAATATTTTTGAGCCCTGGTTAGTGTAGCCCAGGGGACTGAGCGCATGCCTGCAAACCAAAGGGCTCCTAGTTCGGTTCCCAGTCAGGGCACATGCCCGGGTTGTGGGCCAGGTCCCCAGTTTGGGGCATACAAGAGGCAACACACATTGATGTTTCTTTCCCCCTCTTTCTCCTTCCCTTCCCCTCTCTCTAAAAATAAATAAATAAAATCTTTAAAAAATATTTTTGAGCTAATGATTTTCACCCCCAGCATCTTTAGGGAGAAAAGGAAAAAAAAAAAAGAGCCCGAGGTGGGAAAGATTTTCTCCATGGCTCCAGCAGAGGGCGTTCACGTCTCACGTGTTTCAAGAGGAAAGATACTTGTCTCGTTTCTCTTCCAACCTCAGTCTGAACCCAGCCCGGGACTTATTTAGCATGTAGTACACCTTTTTTTTTTTTTTTTTTTTTTTTTTTGGCAAATGTATGATGAGTGAAATGATGAGTGAATGAATGAATAGGTAAACGGATGAAATAAAGTATGTTTTAAAACTTGCATTTATCGGCTATATCCCATGCCAGACATTGGCTAAGCACTAAATTTCTCTTTTCTCAACTCTCCCGTCAGATAGCTGTTATTCCCATTTCATGCATGAAGAAATAAAGGCTCAAAGAGGATGAAAGACTTTATGAGATTATAGAGGCAGCAAATAGAAAATTTTTGAGGTAACCCAGTTCTATAATTTGATTTTTTAAAGGTCTTATAGGACATACAGGAAGGGCATCAATGGTTGAAAACAGGGAACTCCTATAAGTACTAACTAGTTCTAGAATATCCCTCAGCCCAGAAGCCCTGTTACTATGATCCGAATGTTTGTGTGCCCTCGGTGTTCATTTGTTGAAAGTCCTAACCCCCAACATGATGGCATTTGGATATGGGGTTTTTTGGAGGTAGTTCAGGTCAGCTGGGGTCACAAGGCAGTGCCCGCTAATCATGACAGGATTGGTACCCTTACAAAAAGGACACCGGAGAGCCCACTCTCTCTGCCTAAGCACAGAGGCAAGACCATGTGAGGACTCAGTGAGAAAGCAGCTGTCTGCGAGCCAGAAAGAGAGCTCTCCCCAGATTCTGAACTGGCTGGCACCTTGATCTTGGACTTCCCAGCTTCCAGAACTATGAGAAATTAGATTTCTGTTGTTTATCTGGTCTCTGGTCTCTGGTCTCTGGTATTTTGTTACGGCGGCCCTAGCAGACTAAGACATCTGTTTATCCCTTTCCAAACATAACCTCTGTTTCCCCCCAAATGTAAGAGTAATGATTTTCTTGCTTTTCTTCAGAGTTTATCTTCTGTGTTTAGTTTTGCCTGTTGTTGAACTTTATATAAATAAAATTTTATATATATACTTTATATATAAATTTATATATATTATATATCTTTTGTAACATATTACCCTATGTTTGTAAGATACGTCCATATTGAACATGTATTTGTAGTTCTCTTGCTTTCAGGCTGTGTGGTATGTTCCATTACAGGTGTATCTCTGTTTATTCTTTCATTTTATGGGATTGGCATGTTGGTCGCCAGTGAGAACATTCTCAGGTGTGTATCGTGGTGTATACACACACATATACCTTAGAACACATATTCTCTAAGGCATTTCTTAGACTGGAATTTCCGATCATCGGGGAAGCATATCTTCAACTTTGTAGCCCATACCACAGTTTCCCAGGGCGGCTGCCTTAATTTACGTTGTTAGCTCATTACAGATTTAGTTTGCACTGCCCTGACATTCTTAGTAAGATGGAGCACATTTTCAATTTTACTGAACATTTCTCCTTTTGTACAGTGCCTTAGCAAGCCTTTTGCCCATTTAGAAAAAAATGGATCATCTGCTTTTTCCTCACTGATTAGTAGGAATTCTTCATGTAATTTACAAACTAGTCCTTTATTGGTCATTTATGTTGCAAATACCTTCTTCCACTCTGTGGCTTGTCTTTTCACTGTTTTAATGGTGTTTTTTGTTGAAGAGAAGTTAATTTTAATGTAGTCAAATATATCAAGTATTCTCTTATGGTTAAGGCTTTTGTGTGTGTGCATGGTGTTTAAGAAACCCTTTCCTTACTCAAGATCTTAAAATGTTTCCCCTACACTTTATTCGCAAACCTTTATCGGTTTATCATTCATAGCTGGAAATATTTTTGAAAATGGTATGAAGGAGGGGTTGAACTTCCTTTTTGCCACATGGAAATCCAGGTGTCCCTCATTTTTTCTCACTGCTCTGATGCGACACCTCTGTGTCATAAATCAAGTGAATGTATGTTGGACTAGAAAATTCCAAGGCCAAACCCCTAACTGCCACAGTACTGCCTTTCTCTATGAAAGGAAATGGGGTAAGCATAAGGGTTTCAGACTCAAGCAGGTCAGAATCTCAACTCACAATCTCCGTCTCTGAAACTGCTTACCAGCTGGATGCTGTTGGCGTGTTATTCTACCTCTGAGCCCATGCTTTTCTTGCACGGTTATCGTAAAGAATGGGCACAATTTGTGATACCTAATCACTTTTACCTTCACCACAAATTTCACGCGTAAGCACTGGCTCTGGCTGGAGCCTTGGGGCTTGGGACTCTGTAGTTGTATAAATTCCCTATTGCTGTGTAACAGATTGCCACAGACTCGGGGGCCTACAAAACCCCCCATTTATTACCTCGCAGTTTTGTAGGTCAGAGTCCAGGTGGGTTCACCTGGGTTCCCTGCTCAGGGTCCACAAGTCTGAAATCAACGTGTTAACGGGTGGAGCTCTTATCTGGGGGTTCTGGGTCAATCTGCTTCCAAGTTCATTCCGGTTGTTGGCTGTACCCAGTTTCATGTGGCTGTAGGACTGAGGTCCCAGGTTCTTGCTGGCTGTCAACCAGGGATTGCTCTTAGTTCCCAGGAAATGCTCTCAGGCCACTTGCACCCGGCTCTCTCCATCTTCAAGCTAGCAACAGTCAAGTCCTTCCCTTTGAATAGGACCAACTGCTCTGGAGGAAATACTCTGCCTTGGAAAACCTCATCTGATGAGGTTAAGCCTGGGTAATCTCTCCATTTTAAGGTCAACTGATCAGTAATTACATTTTATGTCCTCAAATCCCTCTTGTCCTCATGTAACAACCTAATCCCGGCAGTAACACCACAGGGTGAATAGCATGGGGTCCAGCTTGGATTCTGCCCCCCATGGTGGTCCTAGATACGTCACTTGGCCTGAAGATTTGGTGACGGTCCATCTGTTAAGATTCTTTGATAAGGGAAAAAAAACACAATATAACACAACAAAAAGATTCTTTGATATACATTGGAAAGCCCCAGATACTTCATTAGCTTATTCCAAATCCCCAAATGGGCTAGAAACACTGACCACAACTCGCCTCGATGAAGCCCTGGCCCTATTTCCTGTGCAGACATATCCTTTTGTTCCCATCAACTCTTGGTGATTTGGATGCTATTTTTATCTCATAGCTCTATAATTTATTGCCCACCCTTCAGTCATTTATGGAAACAATATCAGTCAAGCAATATGTTGAGTATGTAATACATTCACAGCACTCACCCACATCCAAGATCACACGGGGCAAAATGTTAGGGCCACAGTAGGTATTTCTTAGGTGTCTGTTGAATGAGTAAGTGGTGAATGGCAGGCTTGGCTCTTAAGCGGCCTTCTGTCTATTTTAGAAACAAGCCATATGCACACACAAAGATAAATAATGATATAAGAACTTATAATGTAATTAGCTTTGAAAAGGTAGTCCAGGAGATACACCATAGAGTGTGTGAGTGTGTGTGTGTGTGTGTGTGTGAGTGTGTGAGTGTGAGTGTGTGTGTGTGTGTGTGTGTGTGTGTGTGTGTGTAAAGAAGGCACTGCGGAAGTAGAGTTAGAATTGGGCCTCGAGAAATGTGCATTGTTTGGATGGGTGCGAGGATGACCCACGGTCTAGGTAGGGAGAACGATGTGAGCAAGAGTGCATCTCGGGACGGGAGCGGCCTTTCTGGGTGAGGATCGAGACCTGAATGGCCAGCTGTGGCCCCACAGAAGTGTCGCTGCCAAGTAAGGCAAAGAAATGTTCGACACCAGTTATCCCGAGGAGCCAAAGGTTTATCAAAGCGAAGCCCTTTGAACCCTCTGGAATAAAGGTGATATGCATGCATCATTTTCTTAATTCACCTAGGAAAGTTTTCTCAAGAAAATGTTCTTCATTTTTAAAGCTTCTTCCCATGAATACCACCTTAGGACCTTAGGAGAAAGAGTACCATATGCAAGACAACAAACACACAGACCGCAAGTCAAAATAAAACGAGTCCTTTATTCCACGTCAAGCTACCAAACAACAATCTGAAAGCATGTTGATTTTTACTTGGTAGCCATTGGACATGCTGGAGTTCTTTCTCATCCCACCTTGGTGTTAAATGTCCCAGCAGCTTCCTTTTCTTTCCCCAAAGTCAAGAACTGTGGCTACTACGCAGCAAGATCTACCACGTAGGTAAGTAACTGGTAGGCAGACCCCGGAACGGATGTCTTGTGACAGCATCAAGTACACCTGTGGGAACGGTGGGCAAAATGCACAGTCCATGCTAACAGCGAAGGACGGCTGGAGACAAAAGCCCAGCAAAGGCAAAGTGATCTGGGGGCCACGGCCCCGCCAGGAGTAAACGTTGCCTACGCCAACAAGAGCAAGGTGAAGGGGAGGCGAAGACAGTGCTACACACATCAGCTGTGATCTAACGACCAGAGGCCTGAGCGGGAACCCCACTGGGAAAATGGCCAGGAGTTTTCTGGGAGACTTGCCGCGCGTCTCTGTCCTTCAGGTTCTGCCTGCATGACGGAAGCTAGCCGTGGCCGCCGTCATTTGGCGTAAAGGCCTCGTCTCTCCCAAAGACTGGGTTCCACGGTCTGAGGGAGCTCCCTGTGTATGGGATTGCTAGAGGAAAGTCTCAGTTAAGGACAAATGGGAGGAAGCGAGATACAGGATTGGGTCAAATGCTGCATGGGTGCCTGGCAGCTTCCAAAGTGGCCAGGAGGAATACGGCACTTCCGAGGGAGGACAGCCTGCAGAATGAGCCCTGAGGTCAGCTCTTCCACGTTCAACTGTCTTAGGCGCAGCTTACTTTTCCTCTTGGGCACTGGAATAACGAGCCTGACCTTGATGGCCTGTCTTCTCTGTTCCCAGGAGGCCAGCGAGTGGGGGGGGGGTGTCCCTGGAGGAGCAAGGTGCACAGAACAGTTGAGGGACTGACTCCCCAGGAGGTGCTTCGGCATAAATCAGCGTCTGAGGGGGTGCACGACCTAAGTACTTGACTTCAGTTGTGTTCCCCGCGGACAGGCATTTCACTTGCATTATCTGGTGCCGCCCAGGCTGGGTCCCGGTGGCCCTCAGGTTCCAGAAGCTGATTCCTGAGGCTCACTCGGAATCCACTGTGTGGTCCAAGACATGCTGGGAGCGCCGCTGTTTCCTGGACAACACATACAGGTACACCACCAGGAAGGTCAGGCTCAGCAAGGCCACTCCCGTGAAGAAGGCCATGGTGCTTATAAAGGTCGGCGGCTTCAGGGGCAGGCGGACCAGCGGCATTTCGGCTGGGATCTGGTTGGTCAGGCTGAGCATGTAGCCCAGAGACCAGGCTATGCTGCTGTTTTCCACCTGTGAAGGACAAGAGGTAGCTCAGTCCCCGGGCAGGGGACAGGGTAGGAACTACATACCCGGGCCCACCACTGTCACCAGCATGGAACACACACAGGAAAGGAGGTCAAAGGTCTTGCCCAAGTTCAGACATTGCAGACGGGGCTAAAATCCAGGTCACCGGGACCCCAAAGGGCCGAGAGAGCCTCCCTCCAGCCTTGCAGGGAGAGTCAGAACTAATCCTCACAAGCTCGTTACAGCTTGTGATGTGTACAACAGGTGTGATGAGGGCACAGTCCGTAACAGTGACAGCTCTTCTATTGTCAGCGGCACAGAAGTGTCAGCGGCTGAAGGAAGAGGGGATGCGTGTTTACTGAACCAAGGGCCAGTTTCTAAGAAATTGGCTGTCAATTTCTTCTGGTAGTGCCATCAATTTCTATTGATGCATTTTTGGGTTCTTTTATTAGATGGATAAGTATTTCAAAATTGCAATTTTAATGATGAACTGAGCTTTTTAGATTATATTATAACCCTCTCTCTCCTGAATGATGTTCTTTATCTTAAAGACTTTTTTTTTCAGATATTAAATAGCTATGCCAGTTTTCTTTTGGGTGATGTTCGTCTGACATTTAAAAAAGTTTAACTTTCAATCTTTCCGTGTCCTTGTGAGAAAAGCCTAAGTATTTCTTTAAAGTGTTTCTCTTACAAACCACATTACTTGATTTTTTAAAACCCAGTCTGACACTATTTGTTTCTTAACTGGGAGATTTAGTCCATTTCTGATTATTGTGATTATTGATATATTTGGACTTCTAATATCTTAGTTTTAAATCTTTGCCCTGGCTGGTGTAGCTTAGTGGATTGAGCGTGGGCCTATGAACCAAAGGATTGTGGTTCAATTCCCAGTCAGGGCATATGCCTTGGTTGCAGGCCAGTTCCCAGCAGGGGACACATGAAAGGCAACCATACATTGATATTTCTCTCCCTCTCCCCCTCTCTCCTTCCCTTCCCCTCTAAAGATAAATAAATAAAGTGTTTAAAAAAATTTTAATTTTTAATTAGTGCTCTCTTCCTATTTTTATTTTTCCTTTCTTGTCTTAAAAATTGTGTGTGTGTTCCCTTTAAAAGATGAGCAGTTTTGGCCACTCTTATGTCCCCATGTCCTATGTCCTGTATCCTACCCTGTCCCCATCACATTGGACATGGGCTATAGTTGAATTCTGGATCATTCTGGTGTATGGATGAATTCCTCTTTCTCCTTTTGGGGGGTTCTTAGTTTTCTTTTTTAAAAAAATATACATGTTAAGCCACAATATCATTTATTCTTACTTCACGTGTTTTTATAACATCTCCTGGATTTCTTTCTGTTCTTATTGAAGTACCTCCTCCAAAACCAATTTTGACATTGAGTCTTTGTGCAGCACATCTTCTGAAGTGTTTACGTGCCCTCACATTTGCATATGAATTCGGCTGGAGAGAAAATTCTTCATACATAAAGGAAAGGAACTAGAAACCTAGAATTCTGTTGCGTCCAGGCTGGTAGTCAATGGAAAGTCTCTCTCCATTCCCACAATGCACTTTTCTAGTGATCAGATCATGAGGTGAAGCCTAGAGAGGGCCTGCCGCCAACAGTCCTGATAAGTGTCCAGACGCCCTCTTTCCTTGTCGATGATTCGATTTATTTATGTAAAAGACAGTCACAGGCTAATGTCGGGTGTTGATTAGTTCAATCTAATTATTGCCCAAGTTGATACTGAACAGAGTGACTCCAGATTTCCTTCAGGCTTTGCACCTGCTATTCCCGAAACCAGACAACACTCCCAGGCCCAGGGAACATAGCGCTGGATGAACAGGTCTGCAGGGCTGACTCCGCCTGAAAGCAGGCCGGTCACCCTGATTCTAGCTGTGGCCCATTCTGGACACTGGACAGTAAATACGGTGCCTCGGGCTCTGTCCAGGAGAAAATTCTTACTTAATCCCTCAGGCTCTAGAGCCGGTACCCTCTGCTGACACTGCGTAAATGGAGGGCAATTAGTCACTATCTTCTTTTTTCTTTTAATATTGTTCTATTTGAAGCTTCTTTGGAGGAGGAAAAATCTAAAATCCTAATCTATTTATTCACTCAACAAACACTCACTAAGCATCAGCCAGGTTCTTGCCCCTGTGCTGAATGCTCAGGAATGAGGATGAGAGCACCGGTCCTGCCAGTGCAGAACTCAGAGCCCCCAGGGCCTGGCTTCCAACCCTCTCCTTGTGGGGAAGGGTCTGCGGGCACTGCCTCCTCGGGACTCCCCATCGTCTCCCCTGGGAAGCTCCCAAGGGATCAGGCTCATCTTTCACACGCACCCACACCGACCTCTATTTTGAGAGGAAGAGGAGGAAAAGATCTGTGCTCCGACTTACTTCTTTTTTAAAGTGTATCTGGGTCCAGGTGTCCTCGGTGAATCTGTACCCGCTGACGAGCAGGTGGTAGATATAGTGGGCCGAGAAGCAGTAGGAGCGGGCGTACACTTCATCGAACCGGGGCAGCAGCTGCGGGAGCTGAGAGGGGAAGGCGGGCGGGCAGATTGTAAAAGGCACATTTCGGAACACCGTAGGTCAACAGCCCTATTTGAAAGAATTGTACCACCCAGACTCTCCTAATAAAAGCACGATAGAGTAATGCAATCACATCACACTGAAAATATCCCTACCCAACATCATGTAAGAACAGTCTCTCGGTTTACAGAGTGCTTATCGTGTGCCGGGCACCGTTCTCGCCACCGCACCTGCGGTCAGAACGTTAATCCAGGACCCGGGTGTGGGGCCCTCAGGCTCCCACCTTACAGGGTTCGAAGCGGAACAGTGTAAAGGCGAACTCCAGAACACGCGCGTGTGCACCAATAGAATATACTCTGCACTGCCGTCTTGTTACTGACCTGACCCCAAGTCTGCAAGCAGAAATCCCAGGTGCTGGAGTTGAAGGTGTTCAGGGAAAAGCTGCCCGTGAGATTTAAAGCGCTGGCTGTGTAGAAGAACCCTGCAAAGGCCTGGAAGGAAGCAGAACGGAAGGACATCAGCGCTCAGAACAGGACCGACGATGGGGGTTGCAGGGCAGGGAATCAGACATTGGGAAACAGATCAGCAGAAGAGAAACAGAAAGCTGAGAAATACATATTCGATGGGAAGAAAAGGTAGTATTTCGGTGGTTTTTACTCTTACCACGAAGGACCCTTTGGCTCCCAGCTGATAAATACCATCAAAGCAGCTGACTTCTTGCCCATGGCAAGCTTTGAAGGCAAACAGGGAAGCCACCTTCACCCTACACAGCAACGGGTCCCCGGTTCCTTCAAAAGTGATGATGTCGTCGGGGTCATAACTTCCAGGCTTCAGATCCTCTGTGCATGGGCTGTCAAATATGCGGCCCCCCGTCAGGGAGGCGGAATAATCCCGAGGGTAGCAGGGGTTGATGACGTTGTTTTTGGTGGTAGAATTCTGTAGGGAAAACAGTGAGCTATCAGAACCCTGAGTGGCGTGGCTCAGCTGCTGGAGCATTGTCCTGCAAAGCCAAAGGTCACCGGTTTGATTCCCGGCCAGGGATGTAGGAAAGGCAACTGATTGATGTTTCTCTCCCTCTCTTCCCTTCTCTCTAAAAATAAACAAAATATTTTTTTTTTAAAGGGAACTATTAGAAATCACTCATTTGTGAAGGACCAAATACTTTTTTTTTTTTTTTTGCAAGTTCTCATAATTGCTACTCTCTAATGCCAAGGGAGAAATGGAAAAAAATACCATTCTCGGTCAGTGGGTACTTGAAACCGACTCCCAAGTTATCTAAACAACTCAAGTGGCAGGGGGGTGGGGGGACAGTGACCTGCACCAGGCACAGTCCAGGCTCTCGCTCCCATGACCTGACTCAGCCCCTAGGACAGCACCACGAAGCAGGTCTTATGAACTCCATCTTGATGAGAAAACAAGGTATGCTGAGATTAATCGGACATTTGGAATGAAGTGATACCTGTCCACCTAATAAAATAGCCCAAAGGGGACACATGGACACATTGTGAAAATTGTCTCCCCCTGACCCCTCCCACCCCCTGGATCCCCCCGCCCCCAGAAGTGGCCTCTGTTGCCAGTTTCTGTGTGTTCCACCAGAGATTTTGTCTGTGCTGCTCATATGCATATGCAAATACGTGTGTACTTTTCTTAGCCTTTTTTAAAAACCATATATGGTAGGACTCTACACACTGTTCTACCCCTTGTTTTTCTCACTTAAAAATCCATCTCTGATATCTTTCCATTTATTGTCCGTGTAGACAGCCTCTTCTTTTCAGTAGCTGCATAGAACTTCACTGTGCAAATAAACTGTGATTTATTTAAGAAATATCCTCTCGATGGAAACTTACGTGGCTTCCAATCATTCTGCCATTACAAACAACATTGCAATAAACATCCTTGTTACACGTAAATCTCTGATCCGTTTGTAACTTATTTGGTATAAAGATTGTGGTAGGGAGCTCACTTTATTTTTTTCCGATGACTATCTAATCTTTTATTTACTGGTGAAAAAAATAACATTCCCTTTATCTTGTGCTACATTCCTAAGTGTATGTGGTTCTGTTTATAAACTCTTTTCAAAGGAACAGGATTTGAGTTCTGAGGGCAAAGCCATTAAATCACCTTGTTTTCCCTACAGTAAAATCTTGACTGAAGTAAAATACTGAACGCATATTACTTTAAAAACAAAAGGAAAAAAAAATCTTACTGAAGGAAGGAAAGAATGCGAAAGCCTGTCCCTAGTGTCTACCGTGTTCCTGGAGTGAGACGGGAGCCCTGGGGTGCCTGGAGACTTGTTAATAAGAGGATAATCGGCCAAGTATCTGTCCAGGTGTCCTCACCACACTGTGCGGACCCTGCTGTCACAGAAGAGGAAACGGGACCCAGGCAGGTGGCGCTGATTCTGCCAGTGGTCACAATGTAATGATCTGCGTGAACCAACCGCCTGGGTCGGTCTTGCCGGCGCGGATCTGGCTCACAGGGGCGTCGCTCAGGCAGGCCCGGGCGTGTGCTTGTGGGTGATCCTCATCACTGCTGGGTCCTTTCCCTCACTGAGTCAGAAGGCGCCCAGGGCACAGCCACCCTCTCAGGCATCCAGAGGTCACCAGGCACATGGTAGAGATGGCCCGACCCTGTGAGCTGACTGCCCCGAGGGAGAGACTGGAGTCTCACAACTCTGCTCCCAGTCCTGGCCTCACACCTGGATACTTGTGGTTTCAAAGCCAAACGAGACCTCAGGTGGGTGGAGTATTACACTCAGGCCAGCTGAATTTAAAAGGTTAGAGTCTCTGACCCCCATCACCCTGGGAGAAGGAAGAATTCACCTGTCTCTCCCTGTCTCTCCTGCTGGAGTTCCCAGGAGGCCCCTTCCTCATCCCGCCCCCCCCCAAACCCCCACCCCAGGGCCAAGAACTGGAGCATTAAGCAGTGCCTGAAATAAAAGGAGGTGGAAAAAAGAGGATTTCCTAGAGCTTCTCTCCTGGAAAGAGTTGTGTTGGCTGACATGCTTTAATGAGCCAGTGGAGAGGAGAGGTGAAGCTGGAGGCCTTGTGGGGAGAGTGGACTGGGTCCCCCTGGACTTGGTTTGGCTGGGAGCGGGGGAAGGTGAGAGTCTGGGGTGTGCCCTGAGTCTCCCCAGAGGAGAAGCTGAAGGTTGCCTACAGGGTCTTCTGCTCGGTCCTCCGGGCAGTGCTCAGCCTCTCCCGACTGTAACTGTCGTGTGCAGGTGTCCTGAGGCCCCCGCCTTTCCTTGAGGCTGGGAGAGAACTGTGGGGGGTGGACGGGAGCAGGAGGCTGAACCCTCACACCCTGCCCTGCATGACACACAGGTCTGCAGATTCTGCGGACCCCACTTCTGTGAGCCGGCCCAATGTCCCCGCAGGCTCATGTCGGGGGGAATGCTGTTCCCCCCCTAAATTACCAAGGGAGGTTGGAGAGGTGGCAGTGCCCCTGACGATGCTGGGTCCACCATGTTCACAGGCTGACCCAGCCCTGCCTCCTCCCCCAGGTCCCGTCAGAAGCCAGGAGCTGTGGCCTCTGGCTGGCCTCATGCCGCTCTGGGTGGTGAAGGGCCCTTCCCTTCAACGCCCCTTCTCAGCTGTGGTAAGGTGGGTGTCCTCGGAGCGCTGGAGTTTGGGGCTGTGTCGTCCCTCGAGCAGCTCGTGCTCACTGATACACACTAGACCACGCTGAGTTTAGAGCAGCGGCAGCCTCAGCTGATGCCTGAAGCAGCCGTCTGGGCCGTGGAACAGTCACCATGTGAAGCGCTGCCCGACACGATGGAATTTGGTCGCTCCAAAACCCCACCATATAAAGAGCATCAAGCTCGCCTAATATAGGCCCAGCCGCCAGGAGGCTGGGCCTGGGGATGGCGAGCACGTCTCTCACGGGTGCTGTTGCTATTTTGTCTGAACACAGGGCAGTCTTAAGATTCTCAGGCTTATTTAGCTACTGGCTTAAAACAGCTTGTGTCCATAAAGGGATCCTGGGACTTGAGTCGTGTTTACAAAACATCGGGAGCTCTGGAATTTCCTTGGAATTTGGACTCGAAGACACTGGACGTGGTCAAACACAAGCAGAGAGAGGGCGTGTGAGCAAGCCTGAAAACGTTGCTGGTTCCATCCACTTTCTGAGTGGACTGGAAGAGACAGACCCCGGAAGGGAAGGCACCCTGCCCTCAGCTAAGACCCCCAAGGAAACACCTGCTCCCCCTGCTCAGGTACCTGAAGGAGCATCGCCAGAAACCTCTTCTCAGCCTCGTTGCGGCCATAGCACTGGAAGCTGCGTGTGTAGAGTGCGTACACGTAGCCATACAGGGACACCCACACAATATCACTGGTGTTCAGCCCCACCGTCTCTCCCACTGCAAAGGTTATCTGGGTGGAGGCGCCGCCTAAGTCCAGGGCGCCCGTGGTCTCCACTCCATTCGGATGCACCCACATATGCCATAGGTCCTTCTGCGCAGTGGGAAAAGGAAGCAAGAAGAAAGACCAAAGACACCATTTCGGTTTGCCCAGGGTGCTCCACCCGAGACCCATCTCTTACTGCTAAGAACTAGGACATTTGGGAAGCATTCAGGGCCACATCCCTCCTCCATGTCAGGGGTGCTGAGCTGAAATGCTTACAGGGGCTGGGCAGGCAACATACATGAGCCAGGTAGGTTAGGTGTAGACAATAGGGAATGGCGGGGACTGTGACAAACTGGGGAGTGCATGAGCTATGCTCTGTTCCAGTTGGTTGTTATGCAGGAATGTGAGTCCCCCGTGGCCAGCACTTCTGGCGTCTGGGGAGTGAGGTCAGGAAAAGCTGGAACTGTGAGATTTCTAAAATATTAACTGTTGGCAATTAATGAAAACTTTAAAAATATATTCGAAGAGGAACAGAATTGATCTTGGGCTGGATATGGGGGTAGCATTCTCAGTTTATGCCCCCTGGAACATGGTGATCATCCCTTGGAGTCAGCTTTCCTCTGTGCCAAAGGAGAAGGGAGCGTGGGGACTGCAGTGTAAGGAGACGTGGGGACAGAGACCTGGGGAGGCAAACTGCCTGAAGGTTCTGCGAATTCCAGGTGGCTCCGGGACATCTTAGAAGTGTCACTCTCCAGCTGCCCTTCAGCCCATTCTCACCCCCTCCCCCAATATCTCATCAGCTAGTAAAGAGATATCCCCTCTCCCTGTGCTTTTGGTCCTGCTTATGGTCCAAGGTTTTGCACCAGCTGTGTGTCTGTTCTTAGCTATTGTCTCCCAGGTGTTTCCCGAATGCATTACACAACAGGGATGACACAGGACAGGTGACCCTGTTGGCTGCACCTCTGCTGAAGCTGCCACCCACAGGGGAAGGGACAAATAGCAAGAATAAAAACCATGCATTTGTTTTCACACACCTCCAGGAAATTTCCCATTAAATAGTTGGCTGTAATCCACCCATATATCCCTTCCTCTTGCCCAGAAATGATTTGAGCACCCCTAAAATCAAAGGGCTGGGACTGGAAGTAGTTTTGGATGCTCATGAGGACTTCGTTAGCTGCCGTTTCGTTTTGCAACCTAGGCAAGACACAGAACACAAAAGGCTGAGTGCCCAGACAACAGAGCCTTGAAATAGTCTCCCCCAGGTGAACTCGTGAACCTCCCCACCCCGCAGCTGCCAGGGACAATTCGCAGATGTGTGTAATACATGGCAGCCCCTTCAGCAAGCCGAGGCTTCAAGGGTAGCAGTGAAGGCAGGGTGCACTTGTCACCTGTCAGACCGCCAAGCAGGAAAACAGGTCCCAGTGAAGACACCACTTGTTCCCTCCTCCCCTACCTGTTCCTGTCCCCTTCTCTGGCAACCAGCTCATCAAAAGAGCCTTGTGCTTAACCCCCACTGCGCCGTCTCAGGTCAGCAGAGGAAAGGAGACTGGGGCAGGCATAGGAGTAGTATAAGCCATCTCTCGGGGACACCGTAAAAAGAAGCCCTCATCAGGCCAGAAGGAAGGGGAGCTTCGGAGGGGGCAGGGAAGGGAAGGGAAGAGGATCGAGTGTCCAGCTGTCCCTGCTTCGTTCTTCGGGAGGGCTTCATCGTGATGGAGGGGTGGCAACACAGCACTCTTACGTCACCCATGACCTGGTGTTCCATTCTATCATTCATCTGCCGTCATCTTACCCCAGGGAAGAAACCTCACTTGGGGCATTATTTTTCCTTTCGCCAGTGTGGCAAGAAAGCCAGGGGCCTTCTTGTGTGTAGCTTGCTCCCTCTTCTCGGCTGAAGAAGGAGCAAGCTACACAGAGATCCATTCCAGTTTGGCAGCGAACTATGGATGCATGGAAAATAATTCAGAGGCTTCCTAGTTTTATCGGTTCTTGTCTGGGATTATTCTTGTTGTTTTTTTTTTTTAATAGTTGACTTTTCCAGCAATTAAAATATCAGCTGGTTGCTCAGAAGAAATGTATCACCAGCAGAAAGCTTTACAAGGAGGAGTTAATAATTTATTTAAATGGGACATTCATTCACTTTTTTCCCAAGCGCTGACTTTCTATCCCATGGTGCTGGTCACGGGCTATGAATTACGGAACCTCGCAATTATTTCTCACTCAGAGGACTGGGAGAAAAAAGCAACCAAGAAAAAGTTGGGTTCTTCATTTCCAGGAGGAAGAAAAGGCAGAGGGAAGGAATTTCTACGTCATTTCTATTTCAGGGAAACAATAATTTTGAAACACATGGTAGATTCCAAGAGTGAGCAAAGAAGTCCGACTTTCTTCCACATTTTACTTGGTCAGCCAGGACACAGGAGCAGGAGTAAGGGTGGGAAAACAGCAGGAAAACGGCAAGAAAAAGCCCAGTCCCACGGAGAGAATTTCATGATTTTTTTTTTTTTTTTGGACGATCACATTAAATGGCTCTGTCTGTCCATTCCTCTGTATTTTCTTCATGCCCACCCCGTCATTTCACATTACTGGGGTCACAGACAGAGGGCCTCCGAAGCAGAGGGGGTGTCATTCTGGGGGATAAAGCCTTATTTTTGAAGTGTGGAACAGCCTCTACCATAGACCCACTTAAGTTCTATGGGTTTTAAAAAAAAACGATTTTTCTTTTATTTCAAGGCCAAAAAATACTACAATAATAAAATGAAGATACAGGCATGCCGAAACAATGCAACTAGCCTCAAAGTCACGGCTGCGCGTCTAGAAGGAACCGCTACCTTGACTGAAAAGGAGCCGCTGTTTCAACAGTAACTCCAAAGGCTTTGAATGCGGTGAGGTGCAGAAACTCCAGGATTTCTAAGGCGGATTTCAGCGACATTTTATACACGGGTACGAGCTACATGGCCTGGGAGGCACTCAGGGGAGCTGGTTGGACGCCGATGTCAAAACACCGGGTGTCAAAAACAGTTTCTACTTTTCTAAAAAACTCGAGGTGAACCCCCACGAGCAGAGGTCTCATCAAAATTGGCAAGGGAGTTGATTTCAGAACTGTTTCTTTGGGGGCATGCAAATAAAGACGAAAAGTTTCCCACCGTTTAAAGCCTAAATTTATGGCAGAATAGGGGCTTCTTTCTTTTGGATCCGTTCCCAGAAAAAGAGCTGCGTTCTTGGCGAGGCCCGGCACATTCTTGGCTATTTTGGTCGGAGGGGCTCCTGTGTGCCATTCCTGTCCTTACCTCAGCAAGCGCATCCCAGCCGTGGCCCCCAAGTAAACACACGTGGATGCATGCAGGTGGGCTGGAATCTGCTCCTTGACTTTTTGCATGCAGTCGTCGAAGGCTTTGGGGACATCTTGGGGGTTATTCCCATAGCTGGAGATCCCAGAGCCTAAAGAGCAAGCAGTCAGGACTTCTTAGCATCCCCATGAGCCAACAAGAGGAGTACAACTTGCACATATAAAAACCAATTGGCTTTGGAAATTAATAGGTTTTAGGAGGGGGGTTGAAAACAGGTGGGTGCGTTAGGTCCCGGGTGGTCACACTGATGAGTCAATTCCCAAAATATGGATGAAAGGAATTATAAAGATGAAAGAAAATAAGTCAGGTTAAAAAATTAACCTGCTTTGTCCTGGCTGGTGTGGCTCTGGGGATCAAGTGCCGGCCCGCGAATGGAAGGGCTGCTGGTTCAATACTCAAGTCTATGGCACATGCCTGGGTTGCGAGCCAGTCTCCAGTAGGGGGCGCATGAGAGGCAACCACACATTGATGTTTCTCTCCCTCTTTTTTTCCCTTCCTCTCTCTAAAAATAAACAAATAAAATCTTTTAAAAAATTAACCTGTTTCAAAAAAAGCCCTTGAATTAGTAAAAGGGTAAAATACATGGCAATGGAAGGAAACTAGACTTTGGGTGGTAAGCATGCAATAGACTACACAGATATTGAATTATATTGTTTACATCTGAATTTTTTATGCAACGTTACCAACCAGTGTTACTTCAATAGAGTTCATTTAAAAAATACCCAGGCCTCATCTTCTGGCGAGCCTCAGTCTATCCTTATTCCAATAGCATGCTGCCTTAATAAATGCACTTTTGCAAAGCAGTTCTCATTTTGGAAATTTCAAATATAAACAGAAGTCGGGAGCATAATATAATGAACCCATGCCCCCATCTCCCAGCTTCACAACGAGCCCTCGTACTTCGTGTGCACCCTGCCCGTTCTGTCCTCACAGAGCAAGCCGCAGGCACGGCGTCGTTTCGCTCTACCAGCATTTCGGTATGTGGCGCTAAAAGGCAACAGTTCTTTGAAGGAAGCACAACCACCATCCCATTATTATACCTTTAAGAATTAAAAATGATCGTTCAATAGATAATAGTCAGTTGTCTAGTTGAGATCGACGCTTCCTCCTTGGTGATAGTTTTTCTCTCCCTCTCCCACCTTCCATCCCTCTCTATCCAGTTTCTTTGAATTGGACTCCAAATAAATTCCCTCCATTGCAATCGGTTGGTATACCTCGTAAGTCCCTTTTAACCTATAGGTTCTGCCCTCTCTTTCTCCCAATTTAATTTGTCCTGGAGAGCTCCCCGCAGCCTAGAACTTGCTGGCTAAATCCCCAAGCCTCACTGAGCATGTTACTTGGTCCTGGCTCTTCCTGTACGTTGGTAACTGAGTGCTGAGACTTGACCAGATTCCGGCTTGCACTCTTTCAGAAACAGGGACTCGCAGGGCCCCGCGTGTGCTTCCAATAAGAGGCACGAGTGTCTGCCTGCTTGTCCTTTGGTGCAGGTACCATGGTCACCGCTCAGAACCATTAGTCCACGAGGGCCTACAAATGGGCATATTTTATTTCCACCTTCCTTGCTTCACTTTTTCACCAGAAATGCTGTAACAAGAGAAAAACTTCCCCCTCATTACCCATGTGCTTACCCCATCACACAGTTTGTCCAGGGAAGGCAGGAGATGGGCTTAATTCTGTCCCTTTATTTACCAGCTTAAAAATATAGTCTGCAGCTCCCATATCTTCCTAACTGAACCAATGAGGGATTTTGTTTGTTTTCCATCTTAGGAACACATACGTTTAAAGATATAGTTGATGTGTTTTGATTAATTACAGTTATTATTCTTATTAGATTCCTTCAATTGGCCGCTGAACCTTTTCCACGTGATCCCAGAAACCTGAGCGCATCCTGGCTTTCTGATATAATAAGACGACCTTACATACTCCCTGCCCCAGATCTGGACTCAGCCATTTCTCCAAGGAGTCCTGGTTTCTTTTATTGGGTACCAGTATTTAGTGCCCAAATTTGGAAGCTGCTGTGCTCACTGTATGTTTTTTGAGAGGGCAGACCCAGGGAAAACTTTATTTCAAGGGCAGAAGAGATGCATTGCTTACTGGGGCTTCTAATTCAAAACTATAGGCTTTTACTTGAATTCTTTGATCTGACATCTTCATCTTCCTTTTCTATGCTGCCAATCCTGGGTGGTAGCGCTCCAACTGAGTAACTCATTTACTTTATTTCACAATCCGTATACAAGTCTGAGTACAACAGTACCAGCGCTACCACCAACTGGATGATCATCGAAAATAGTGTAAGATTTTTTTAAAAAGTTCTTTTTGTCCTTAGAGTATGTCCCATTAAGCATGGACAGTGTCCGGAAATAAAGCTTTCTTGAAATCATTTTTCGTCTGCCCAACTGGCTATGGTCACTTTCATGCTCAAGCAGCCAAGTTAGTTATGTCAGAGACCTGTGTCCTACAGGTAAAAAAATATGTATCATCTAGATCTCTTCTTTTAATCTTCACCTGAGGGCATGTTTATTGATTTTAGAGAGATATGAAAAGAGAGAGAGAGACAGACAGACAGACATCAATCAGTTTCCTCCTGTACATGCACCGATTGGAGACCAAACCTGCAACCGAAGCATGTGCCCTGACCAGGGATCGAACCTGCAACCTTTGGGTGTATGGGATGATGCTCCACCCAACTGAGCCATCAGGCCAGAGCTGCTCATTTAGCTCTTTACAGGAAAAATTTGCCAGCCCTGGCTTAGATGGTTTATGGGCTCCTCCAACTATGTCCCAAACCAAACTCCTTACTCCCTGCCATGTCCCCAGCTGACTCCACTCCCCGGCTCCAACTCTTAGGCAATAGTACTGTCAGCCACAGCTTAGATTGAGGCTGATGCTCAGACACCAACCATCAACCTAGATGCCTCACATTGAATCTGTCACAAAGTCTAGTTGGCTCTCCTTTCAAAATGCCTCTCAAATGTGATCACCTCTCCCCCGCCCCCAAGAAGCATTCTAGGTCAGAGTTTCTACCTCTCAGCCCTGCTGACATGTGGGGCCAGATGATCCTTCGGTGTGGAGGCTGTCCTGGGCACTGTGTGACATTCAGCTGCATCCCTGTCCTCTACCACTAGATGCCAGCAGCACCGCCAACCCCAGATGGGACCATCAAAAATGTCCCCAGACATTACCAAATGTTCCCTAGGGTGCAAAATCGCCCCAGGCTGAGAAGCGCAGGTCTAGGCCAGACCCTCATAACATCATCTGTCACCGGCATTGTCCTAACGGCCCTGGTTTCCCCGCTTCTCATCTTAGCCTGCCTGTGTGTTCTCCAGCAACAGACGGACCCTTTACAATGAGTTAGTTCCCTAATCAGAGTCTCCTAATGGCTTCCTGATACACTTTGCAGAAAATTCATTTGAGTAAAAGCCAAAGCCGTACTGCATCTCAAGCCCTGCACGAGCTGGCCCGGCTACAGCTTCCTTCTCAGTTCTCCTCTTTCTTCCTCTTCCTCCTTCTGCTCCAGCACACTGGCCCCTTTGCTTTTCCTGGACAGTGCCAAGCCGCTCCCGCCCTTGGCCCTTGCTCTTGGCCTGCCTTCTGCTCAGGGCATTCTTCGTTCTTTGCAGGGCTCACCCTCTCGTCTCCCTTGTGTCCCTGTTTAGCCCTCCCTCACCTCTTTGTTCTTCCCCAATCAGGTCTCAAATAGCTGGTCACTCTCTCTGCCCACCTGCCTGGCTTCATTTCTCCGCACAGAACTCTCCCTGGCATATCACATATCTGTCCATTTATCATCTATCTCCTCCATCAGGATGTAAATTCTGTAACAGCAGAGACTATGTATTTTGTTTTAGAAGTCCCAGTCTCAAGAAATGTTACTAGCAAACAGCAGGCACCCAATAAATATTTATAATGAATAATTGAAACAGAGAATGAGATTTTCAAATCAGAATACAACTCTGTAGTAAGGCGATTGTGTAGGCCAAGCTGGAGCAAACCAAACCTATGCTGCTAGAGCTGGCCTCCGGATAGGGACTGCTTAGGGGCCTTGCTAAAATGTCAACACTTGGCATATCCCAACATGTCACCAGAGGGCCTATTTGCATAAGGTCCCTTAAGCCTCCGAGAGTGAAAAAGAGGTGGGGTTCACAGGTTCATGGAATACTGGGATTCTCAACCCCAAGAACAGAGAGTTAAAACTGCTATTCCAGCCCTGGCTGGTGTGGCTCAGTGGATTGAGCACCGGCCTGTGAACCAAAGTGTGGCCAGTTGGATTCCCTATCAGCGCACATGCCTGGGTTGCAGACCAGATCTCCAGTAGGGGACGCCAGAGAGGCAACCACACATTGATATTTCACCTTCTCTCTTTCTCCCTCCCTTCCTCATGGTAAAAAATAAATAAATAAAATATTTTTAAAAAATGTGCTTGAGCAAAGGGTGCTTTCAACAGGGAAGCGGCCTGCTCCCTGGAGCTGCTCATTAAGGTGTTTCAATAGAGATGGCTACGTTTAGGCTCCAGCGGAGTTAAAGCATTTTTAAGCACTGGTGTCAAGGGAAAACTCGAATGTCCCTCGTGGGAGAAGGCAGCAGCCGGCCTGAGCGCTGCACACTGCAAAACAGAGGAGGGCGCCCAGGGGCCAGTGCCCGCCGGGGAAGGGCTTTCCAACCAGCAGCCAGAGCTCCTGACACCTGCACGGCGACCAGCACCTGGTGAACTCCCGGAAAAGAGCGGCCACCGAGGACTGAGACTGCCTCAGAGAGCCCCATGAGAATGAACTTCCGAGGGCCTGTGTGCTTGGGAAACACCGCTGGGCATGCACGCATTCACCCCCCACTTGGACGGGGGAGTCCTGGGGAAATTCGCAATTGAGAAATCAGAAACCCAAATTATCCCTGGAGAAGCAACATGTCCTTGAGGGGGTGACACTTAACTGAACTTCAGCTCTGTCATTAAGCTTTAGCTTGTGGTCCTTTGGTCATTCAGGGTAAATATGGATCACGGAGGCCACTCTGATCAAAGCAGGGAAAATCCACTTGTGGATGTGGCGTGGGCTCCGTGACCCTGCTCCTGCCCTAAGTCACATCCTGGGTGGGCCGAGGGCCCCCACCCCTGAGGGACCGCCTGTGTTCCTTCCCATGGAAGTCTCACGTCTCCCTGCAGGTCACAGGCACGTCAGGACTGACTTGCTTTCCAGGGTCTGAACAGATCTTGTAAATATGGGGCAGAGCAACCTTTTGGCGAGAATACCCACCAGGAACTCTAAAGCGTGGTGCCCCATGACTAATAATAGCTAACACTTATTGAGTGCTGACTGTATGCCAGGCGTTTGAACTAATATCATCATTTAACTTTCAAATCATTCCTACGGGAGAGGCGTTACTATTATTAGCATGGCTTTTAGAGAGGAGGGGTCAAGATTCAGACAGGTCAGATAACTTCCCAGAGTTCACACAGTAGGGATGAGGGGAAGTCTTAACCACTATTCTACGCTCTCCTCTCTTCTTGAAATGGGTGGTCTCTCTTCTAAACAAGCATCCTGGTGCCTTCTTTCATGCTTGGAGCTGAGGAATAGCTCAGATGTCAGGAGAACAGAGACGGGATTTCTGGCAAGCTGCTGCTCCCTGGGACCTGTGGCCAAGCAGTACTCAGAAAACACCCAGGTTCCTTGTTGGGATGAGTCCAGAGAGGTGCCACACAGACACCCTTCAAATAAAAACGCATTGTCCCAGCCGCCTGCAGCCTCAGGGTTCGCCTCAGCTACAGAGAGCTAGCGTCTTGCCCTTTTCAGGACAGCAACACCCAATGACTGGAGGTGACGGGGTATCGCAAGCCCGCCCTTTCAGGCCATTTCGACCCAACAAAGGGTGACTCTGACCGGCTGAAGCTGTGTCAGGCCCGCGGTGCACTTCACCTCCTTCTGTCAGGTCCTTCTCCTTACCTGCTCTGCTCCAGGTGTGGGACTCTGGTAACGAACTACCTTACATCCCTAACTCTGACGCAACGCCTGCTTCTAGAAATCCTAACCTGGAACACCTGTGCGTCAGGACAGCCGAGTGCCAGGACGCCCTCCACGGAGGGCAGATGATCAGACTTCACCCTGGTCTTCAAAGGAAGACTTCGGGGAAAGGCCAAGTCTGCCTCTCAGCTGGTTCAATGCCACGACCCCTAGGAGACTGGACTATCTGAACAGCTCATTGAGAAACACAAAGGAAATACTCAGCAGTAGGAGGACTAGTGTGGAGTCTCTGACCGGTGGTCCTGTGAGTATATCTGCAACCCATACGGGGCACATCAGTCGGGCGGCTCCAGGCCACCTCAAGGATCAGAGTGCTCTGAAGTGACTGGTTTTGGAAAAAGCTCAACAGACACACACTCACTAACGGGGCTTGACCATGTAACTAACGGCAATATGATAAAATTTCTGATAGAAGAATATCTTCATGACCACAGCACAGGGAAGAATTTCTTAAATGAAATACACAAAAGAGAAAACCAAAAAGGAGAAGGTTGATAAGGGCACTTACATAGAAATGAAGAATTTCTATTCACCGAAAGGCATCATGAAGAGGCTACACAGACAAACCATGACCTGTGAGATGATGTCAGCAACCACAGAACAACGACGCCAGAAAAGCCTTCATGGTCGGAATATGTATAAAGAATTTCAATGAATCAATAAGAAAAAGTCAAGCAACTCAGTAGAAAAATGAGCAAAAGACATGAGCAGCCATTTCACAGAAAACAGAAATGGTCATAAATATACAAAAAGACACTCAACCTTATTAATAACCAGGCAAGTGCAAGTGCCCATTAACAGGGGAAAATGAACGAGCGGCTGCTGCTCACATCAGTCAACGCAGAGGAATCTTAAAGCCCCGTGTGGGTGAACAAAGCAAGTTACAGAAGAATAACTGTTTGATTCCTATCTAAGTGAATATGAGTGCAACATCATTTTCAAAACCAGGAAAAACTAAATACATAGGAACAAAACTATAAAGAAGAACAAGGAAACAGCTATTGTAAAATCCAGGATGCATTGTCGGGGAGGCAGGGAGTTGTGTGGTGGGTCATTGAAGATGTTGACTATGTTCTGTTTCAGGGCTTGGCAGGTCACGGGCCGAATCAAGTTCATCACCTTTATTTGTACAGCCCGTGAGCTACGATAGTTTCTACGCTTTAAAACGGTGGGCAGAGAAATTAACAGAAGAATAAGGAGTATCTTGTGACTTGGGAGAATCATATGAAATCCAAAGTTTCAGGGTCCACAAGGACAGCTGAGCTGGGACAGAGCGGCTCCTATTCGTTGCCGTCCAGGTCCCTCCCCCGCCCCTCCCCCAACCACGTACACCTGCGGGAGGACACTCTGTGGTGAGTCTCTCATGTTTCTGCTTGTTTTATGGGCACAAGCACTGACTGACTTTGTTCTGGATTGTTTTTTTTCGGAGGATGTTTGCTCTGCAAGCGGGCTCAGAAGACAGAGAAAGGCTGCACCCCGGAGCAGAAGGCCGAGCGCTCCGTGCCCTTTAGGATCGTTGCAGACTCCCTAATCTCGGGTTTCTCTCGTGCAACACAACCCACCGTGTGGGCGGGCCCTGCCTGGCCCTCCTCACATGGTCCTCGGAGAACCAGCGGAGGAAGACGAGCTGAAACTCTGGCTACTGCTATTGCTGTGAATAATAAACTGTTCTTTCTTTCTTTCTTTTAAAGATTTTACTTATTTATTTTTAGAGGAAAGGGAAGGGAGGGAGAAAATGAGGGGGAGAAACATTGATGTGCAAGAAAAACGCCAGTTGGTTGCCTCGCACATACACCCAAATGGGGACCTGGCCTGCAACCCAGGCATGTGCCCTGACCAGGAATCAAACAGGTGACCTTTTGGTCTATGGGATGACACTCAACCCGCTGAGCCACACCAGCCAGGGCTAGCCTTTCTTTCTGGCCAGGAATCTTGTGTCTCCACCGGTATCCATGAAAGGGGGGCAGGGTACAATCTCAGAGCATTCATAGCTCTTCCAAACCTCCACGTGTTACAGACGAGAAAACTGGCCCGGAGAAGGGCAGTGACTCATCAAGGTCACTGTTATTGCTAAGTAGCAGCACTAGCATAAGATCTCATATTTCCCCGACACCCAATCCAGGCAGCTTCTCTGCACCGACCACCCCAGGCCTCCAAAGGACACAGGCCACTACCTTGCTTCCCTTGGGGCCTCCCAGAGCCAGTCGGGGCCTTACCTTTCACACTGCATTTGTAGGTTTGGCTGACCACTCCGGTATTATTCTCCTTCTCTGCTGGCCACTGGTACACGTAGACGGTGGTTCTGGAAGAGCCGGCGTCGAGCACGATTCCATACTGAATAGAAGGGGGAAAGGGAGAGTCAGACACGGGCTGGGTCTGATGAGACACGGTAAGTAACCCTCTGCCTAATGCAGTGTCAGAAAGAAGTGGCGCTGGAGTGTGGAACTGAAGACGTACTCGGTGGCTTAACCCAAAGTGAACAATCTTCCTTATGGACCTCATGGTCCAAAACTTAAGGACCATATGAGCTCCTGGCAAAAGCAAAAGCAAAGGTCTTAAGATAGGCTTTCTTAGATTTGTTTATTACTACCATCATCATCACCATCATCATCACCGTACTATAATAGAATAGCAGAATAGGATAGAATATTTGTCGGGTACGTACAATGTGCCAGGCATGGCACAAATGCTTTGGTATCAGTGCATGGACAGTGCACCTGTCATCATTGTCCCCGTTTGACAGGTGGGGAAACTGAGGCTCCCAGAGGTAACCACCCCAGGTCACAGAGTTGGGGTCAAGCCTGGGTCTAACGGAGTCCCAAACCGATACTCATAACCCCCAAGCTCTCATCGAGTTCCAAGGAAACCGAGTCTAACAGGGTGACTGTCTAGTAAATAAGGTGCCGGAGATGGCCCGGCAGACTGACTTTGTGCAGACAAAAGGCCCCTCGAAAGCAAAGTTCGTGGTTGAGTGGTGTGCGGATCTGGGTGGAGAGAAGGCGGTCCAAGCTGAGCAAGGAGCCAGGGCTTTCTGGAAAGGAAGAAATCGATTACCCAACTCTCGCTCTCTGAGGGGCAGACCTGCGGGGGCTGCGGGCAAGCTGAGTGGGCCACAGACATCAGAGACCCCAATGATGGCCCCGCTTGACAAGGGTTAGAAGGGAACAGTTTCAACACAGCCGGGCCCAGTGGCCACACCCTGGAGAGTAATGGCCAAGCATGGGAGAGTGACCCAACATGGGGAATTAATGTGACCTGCACAGGTCACCACAGATAAGCTGCACCCTGGAAGCCCTAAGATTATGCAGGCCCCTCCCTCCTCAACAGTCACGTCCTGCGGCTGCGTGGGCAGAAGCAACGCGGTCTTGGTCATACTGGACGGAGAAACTGCAGGGCTTCCGGACAGTTGTGGACTGGAGGCAGGGACAGTGAAGCCTCAGGAGGAGGAAGATATTGGACCTAATGATAACAAAGCAAGTGGGGCCCTCGGTGAGAAGGAAAAGCATGTTGTCGTGTTTACACTTCCAGCTCATAGAGCAGGTCGGACCAGGGACAACGACAAGGGGACATTTGGACCCTGACTAAGTTTTATTAATTTGCTCTTCAACTCAGATAAACCGAGGGTAGGCAAGCCCTGGTTGGATTTAATGGCCAGATATCATGACCTTTCATGAGGGCCTTGGGGAGTACCCCAGGGTCCCCAGGAGTGGGGCTGGCCCCTCATAACCAACTGTCAGGCCCACACAAAAGAAAACAGGGCTCGAGGTATGAAAACACAAACAAGACCATGGAAAAGCCCTCGTAGCCACTCGGCCACACCCCACTGCCGCCCTGCCTGCCCCGGCACACGCTGCACCAGGAAAGGGGTCTCTCAGCACCCCGAGGGGAGCCACACAGGCAGCCTTCCCTTCCAAGGCCGTCTTGCTCCCCCTGGTTCCGCTGGCCTGGAACATCTGCTTTTCCTTTCTTTCTTTTTAATTTTATATATTATAGAGAGAGGGGAGGGAGGGAGAAAGAGAGGGAGAGAAACATTGATGTGCGAGAGAAATATCGATTGGTTGCCTCTCACACATGCCCCAACTGGGGACCCGGCCTGCAACCCAGGCATGTGCCTTGACCGGGAATTGAACCAGTGACCTTTTGGTTGGAGGGATGACACCCAACCCACTGAGCCACACCAGGCAGGGCAACATCTGTCCTCTCTCACAGGAATCCACCCAGTGAAGCGGAAGGGCCCTGTGAGCCGATATCCCACTGTTAGACACGCCCTGTCCCCTGCAGCCGTGACTGGGGCTGACGGCACGATCCTGCGGAGATGCCAACGTCCGTCTTCGACTGTGCGCCACTCGGTGAGGGTGTGTCGCCTCGTCCTTCCAAATGCTTACCTGAGGCCAACGCTCTCTGCTCCTTTCTTCCTTCTACACCAGTCCTGCTCTGCTCTACCCACGTGACCGTGGGAAGCCACTGGCCCTTCTGTCCTGTTTCCTCCTCTGCACAGTGGGGGGTGGCAATAAATGTATCTACATGGAACGGTCGCTGCAAGTTCCCTGCCCACCGTCCTTCTGGCCTTACCGAGTAATGTCCAGCCATGCACTTTCCACCCGCCTGAAGGCTTTCTCTAGTGGCCTGAGCCCACCCAGGGACACAAAATGCCAGAAATACTAGAGTTAATGTTCCCCAGGGAGCATCTCTCACCTGATGACTGATGGTGGCTGGTGTGTAAACACACCCTCCAGCGGGACAGCTGGGAGGCAGGTGTTTCTAGGCTGCTCGGCAGAGGGCAGCCCTGAAGCGAGCTCTGCGCGACTTCCCGGCATCCCCAGCAGGACTGAGGTGCCTACAGGGGTAACCAGCGGGGTAGCAGGCCCTCTAGCGGCTGCCCTCCCTCCTGCCTCCCCTCCCCATCCCTGCCTGTGCTTCCTGCGCCATCCTCACATGACCTCCTTGCACTCACATCTTAGTTAGGGGAATCCACCTGAGACAGTAGCATCACACACGGGCGGGCACCTCCTTCAACCGTGCCCTCCACCTGCCTCAGGATCCACTTTTCTCCACTCGGGTTCCTCTTCCAGTTCCTCCAATAGGAACAGAGGACTTCCCTCTTACCTCCCAGAAGGAGTGCAAGGCAGCAGCTGGCAACGGCCTTGACCAGCCTCAATTGTAGGGCCTGAGGGAAAACCTTATAGATGAGGGCTTTGCCCTGCCCTCTCCATCCACCTGTGGTCTTCCTACCCTAGCAGTGCCGTGAGGTAGAGAGCCTTGTGCGCCTGTATGCGGACCGCAGACGGCAGGACAGCTCGGCCCCCACATCCGTGCTCTGTCCACACTCCCTGCAGGCAGCCGCCCCTTGCCTCCCCTCACGCCAGTGGTATAGACCCTGGATTCTGGAGTCCCAGGCACCATAGCATATTCTGGAAGGAGAAGCATGGCTTCGGATGGGCACGTTCTCTTTACGTCCTACAAAGGGACATAAACCTGGAGTGCAGCTAGAGCTGGTCCTTCCGAAATACGGGGCCCAGGGCAGGGGCCCCAGTTCCTGGGATCTAAGTGGTACTAGCCTTCCCCTCAAGTTGTGGGATACTTTCCTCCCCTAATTCAACAAACTCTCCTGCATCTGCATCCATTCCCCCCTCTTCCATCCTGTGCAAAGGGGGGCATGCCCCCCTGTCCCCGGCCAGGACCTGCAGCTACAGGTGGGGAAAATGATTTCCTTCCCTCCTCACTCATGGCTTTAGAATCGTCGATGCCACAGCCCATCTCTCGCCGCCAACACCAGCCCCTTCACACTGACCTTCAGTCCTGGAAGGAGGACCTCTTTGTGGTGAGTCTGGATGAGTGTGACGGTCACCAGGACCACGACGCTCAGAAGCAAGACCACCAAGGCAACGATGACTGGAGTTCGGGAGAGAGCCTTGAGGCCTAAAATGGGAAGAAGACCCAGATGTCTCACGCGGGGGGAGTGGGAACAAGGCACGCGCCTTCTTTGTAGGATCCAGGGGCTGGATGCAGAACCATGTGCAGAGTCCCCACCTCTGGCTTTAGTGAGACCCACGCTTCTAAGATACAGAAGAGATTGGGCTCTAATGCCCACTTATCTTTCCTCCAAAGAGTGGACTGCACCGTGTTTGCATGGCTTCAGTTTTTAGGTATTTAGTTTTATATAGTATTATATTAGTTTTACATCGTTTAGCTTTTTATACTTTTAACATATATTAGTTTTATATATTTATATCTATTAGTTTTATACAGTCTTCTGGTAGTTTCGTATAGCATCACACAATTTTTATTCATACTAGTTTTATATATATTTTACATGTACTAATTTTAAATATATTTTTATATATATTAGTCTTATCCAGCGTTATATTAGTTTTCGGGTATGCATGGTTTAGTTTTCCAATATTTCTTAAAGTACATTATGCGTATTACTGGTTGTCCCTGAGATAATTTACAACATTTGTTTTCATGGAGATTACAAAACTACAGGTTTTCTATTAAAGGAGGTATTATTTCATTTAAAAATAATCTCAGGCCCTGGCTGGAGCCGCTCAGCGAATTGAGCGTGGGCCTGCAAACCAAAGAGTCGCCAGTTCAATTCCCAATCAGGGTACATGACTAGGTCAGGTCACCAGTAGGGGGCGCGTGAGAGGCAACTGCACATTGATGTTCTCTCCCTCTTTCTCTTTCCCTTATCTTCTCTCTAAAAATGAACAAATAAAACCTTTAAAAATAATCTCAGATAAATAAAAAGAAACTGATACTCTACCTCAGACATAAGCCATGACTCACTACATGATGACTTCCTGTACAGCGAATGACAACATGTCCACATTTCTCAAGTGTTTGGTTCCCGGTAAGAACTCGCCCTCAGGCACGTGTCCTGTGCCTGCAGTGAAGGCTCCAGGTCACCCACATCTTCACAAACCAAGACTAACTGGACCCCACGCTGCATGTCCCATCCACAAGGGGTCGTGTAATCTCTGGTATTTGCATTTTAACCATAACGTGTACGTTATATTCACCCATTTAAAAGCTAAATAAATAAATAAATGAAAGCACATGAATACTCTTAAATATACGGACTCCGAGTAAAGATAATGATATAATTCTACATGTTATCTAATAATATATAGTGTATGTACATATTACATTTTGCAATAATACCTCATGATCATAATGAACTATGTCTCCTTATTCAATTTAAATGGATATTGCTCAACCAGATGATTACGAGCAGATATTCACTTGGGTCTTCACAAACCCATGTGGGCTAATGAAAATTTCTTTCTGCCCCATCTGATACCCCTGCTGTGCAGATGCTGCCACGGACACTTCCTGCCATCAGAGGTGGTCACTTAACACCCTGATTCCTCTACCTAGTCGCTGGGAGCGGAGCTGACACGGCACCCATAGAAGGCCATGTGTCCACACTCACTGACAATAACCACAAGGGGTTGCACCGGCTGACTGGCTCGCCCACCTCTGGGGATTTATTGGGCAGAAGGAGCCCGGCCTGTGTAAAATGACACAAAGGGACTCATTGCTGACGACTCCTTTGTAGTAGCAACCCACCATGGAGTTGACCTTAAGAGTCTCTGAAGAGGTCCTGGATTGCTTTTCTGTGATTCGGGAGAAAAGCCCAGGAACCCACCAGGAGTCAGTTTATGCGCAGAGGCAAACGCTGGTATCAGCTGTTAAAGAATCCACACGGCAGTGTCAGTTTCAGGGATTTTTCTTCCCTAACAAGACACAGCAGAGATTTAATCTGCTGTGTCTTGGTTGAACTTGTCCTTTGGGAGGAGTGTAACAAGAGTATGTGTGATGTTACCATATATATGTTAAAATTCCAAAGTGTTTTGGGGAAAATCTGGAAACCAAAGTAAATCAGCTTCTTAGACGCAACTTCCCTTAAAAAAAAGAGAAAAAGATAAAAGATTGGTATAAATTGCCCCCGCTGTCCTAAAATCATATCCTTTTGGAAATCAAAAAGGCCCAATTTAGGGGCAAAACTAAACTAAAGAACATCTGCCCAGCCCTGACCAGCGTGGCCCAGCGGATTGGACACCACCCTGCAAGCCGAAGGTAGCTTTGATTCCCAGTGTGGGTACGTGCCTAAATTGTGGGCATGCAAGAGGCAACTGATCGATGTTCCTCCCTCTCTCTTTCCCTTTCCCTTCCCCTCTCTCTAAAAGTAGATAAATAAAAATCTAAAAAAAAAAAGAACATCTGTTCACAGGAGGGATTCGGGTTGATATGTAAGCAGGCCCCTAACCACAGCCACCAGCTGGCCTCCCAAGTCCTCTGAGCTTCAGCAGTTTTTAGGTAAAAAAAAAAAAAAAGAAAGAAAGAAAAAACTATGCTTAACTTAAGCAAATCCTTGCTCCAGCAGAAAAGCCTATCACAAAGCAAAATGGACTGGCCCAGGTCTCACTCGGTTGGGAACAGGGCCTAGAGCGTGATATCATTAGGGCAGACCAACACTGTAATTACAAAGTGCCTACTTCAGAGTGGAGAGCCTTCTGGGTTTTCACACGAGCAACCGCAAACAGTGCTCCAGAGACAGGCAGAGGAAGAGTGAGTGTGCATGTGCGTGTGTGAATTCCGCACCATTCCCCCCGGCAGGAACGATGCTGACCCACGGTGGGGATGGAGGGGGGCGGGGGAGGCTGCAGGCATGGTGCCAGCAACAACGTTTGAGTGGAAATAGAGGGAAGATCCAGGTGCTTTAAAGTTTATCACAACATCAACATTATTCTAAAGCCAACCTTACACACTACTGGGTAAGGGAAACCACAAGGGCCAAATTAATGGATTATGCAAACCGGAAAAACCATTTAATCGAAACATGCATGTTAGTCCTTGTTTGCTGTAGCTTTGATGAAAAGCATTACTTTCACATGAGGAATGGCTGTGGGAAAGCCCACGAGCAACTGAGTATCAAACTGAAGAGGTTCCACAGTCATTTGTAGGGGATGGGGTGAGAAACCCGGAGCTGAAGCTGGGATTCTCCTGTGATTTGAGAAAATCACGCTGGCTGCCTGCTGAGATAGATACTTACCTGCTTGCTCACAAGGCTGGCGGGTCAGGACACTGAACATCTCTTCACCCGGCTGCAGTTGAGAGAACACGAATGACGATGCGTCCAAGGCCCCTGATGTATCAAGTTCAAAAGCCTTGCACACTGTCAAAACACCAAACCCACTCCCTCCAGATCAAAACCGCACGGCGGTGTGTGTGGGGTGGGGGGGGGGTAGGGAGTAGGGATGGGAGGTGAGCCTAGAACTTCAGAGAAAGACCCAAAGCCGGGGCTTAATTCCAGAGTCATCTCCCCAAATGCAAGAAAAAGGAGAGGAATGGGTTTGCTGGAATTTTAAATTGAAAAATAAATATTCATAAATCAGTCTAGGTTTTCCTACAGAATTTTCCACCTGTACGCAGCGCCCTGGGCAGAAGAGATTTTCCAGCCCTCACTAACACGCACGGGGCTCAAGCAGGGATTGCTCCACGGCACACAAGCAAGGAAGGTTTCTGCGTGTGGTCGTGGCCCGCGAGCCTGGGGCCGCCTTTTCAAGACCCAGAGGGGTATCTTTAGCTCCTGGCTGGAAGCAATTACGAGCGGATTTGGGGTCCTGGGAGCCAGCGCCCCAGGCTCCGGAGGCCCCGGTCCCCACGCAGCCACAAGCATCTAAGCTCCCAGCACATCTCCGGACCCCGCAGGGGCGCTCGGGAAAGACGCGTCCACCTCTCCCAGCATGGCAGGGACCACCTCCTCGCCGCCAAAGATTTGGGGTTCGCGTCCCTCGGTCCCCCCTTCCGGCCCTCTGCGGAATCTGATTCCGTTTCCTTCCCTCTCAGCTCTCAACCTCACGAAGCTTCCCGTTCCTTCTTCAACGGATCGGACGCGGGATTCCCTGTCCTCACCTGAGCGCGGACGACGCGAGGAAGGCGACCGGAGCTGCCGCAGTGGCAGCCGGCGGACAGCGTGCAGGAGGCTACGGCGGAGGCGCCGGGGAGGCGGGGCGGAGCGGGCAGCGGCGCCCGGGACCGCCCCCTTGGCCGGGTCAAGGCTGAGTATCTCTTCACGTTCGGTCTTGTAGTTCACTCGACTACCACCTGAGCCCGAAATAGGAAAGTGTGGGGCTTGCGAGGCCTCGGGCCCCCAGACCCGATCCTGCTGGGGCCTACACTGGGAAGTGGGGGAGGTGTCCACTGCCAGCCTGCCCCCTCTCTTTCCTGTGTCAAGGCCAGAAGGCTTTTATTTCTCTTCCAGTTTTCTCCACCTGCGCCCAAAGCCCAAGTGGAGGGGGACGTGGGGGCAGGGCAGAACAGAGACAGGACACTCCATAGGGGCCCACAGGTGAGCCCTAGTGTCCCAACTTTCCAAGGACTACAGACCCGTCAACACCTGTCAGGTTGAGGGTGAGGCCCGGGAGCAGACTGGCCCTTGGGTGACCTGGGCCAAAAGCGCAAATTCATGCAGAGACATTCCTTCTCACATACAAAGGTGGGCAGAAGTAGCTTAAATTACCAGCCATCATTACCTAAACGACAAATCCTAAGTCAGGATTCGAAGTAATAACAATGATAAGAACAAACAATGCAACTAAACAATACAATAATTAATAAATAAGAAACAAGAAAAACTCTGGGTTTCGCACACCCCCAGCTGAAAACCTACTTTTGCCCACTCCATATTTTAGCAGACCTGCCCTGGCTGGTCCGGGGGACAGGCTTACTGGCTGTGAGCAAAGGTGTCCCCTTTCCGATTTTATATAGGTGGGCATTAAGCCAAAAATTAGGGCATGCCTTGCCTGAAAGAGGCCAAACAGGAAAAGTGATGTAAGTGCAGCGTGGGGGGGGGGGGGGGCTACGGGAGTCTGTTCACCGCCCGCCCCGGTGACCCCAGGGATCCCTGCAATAATCCCAGCAAGAGGCCTAACCTGGTTTCCGGTCGGACCCCTCCTCTTCGTGGCTCCTGCTTGTCTGGAAGAAGGAGCTGAGGCTCCTGCTACGTCCGGGGCCTGCGCGCCCTCCCTAGAGAGCTAGGCCTGGGAGCCTCTGAGCTCAGAGAGGTGGGCTCCAAGCTAGGACGGAAGTGTGCGCATGTGCACAGGTGTGCGTGCATTTTCAAAAGGTCTTAAAAATCGAATTTGTGAGGTAATACCTATGTGCTTCTTTGTTGTCACTAAGCAATGAGACCTAGCGGCAGATGTAATGCTGTGATGAGTGTGAAGGTTGTTTAAAAGCATTTCCCATAACCAGCAGGTGGTAGGAAATCTCTGGGGTTGCACTCGGTCCGTGACAGGCACAGGTCCGGCCAATACCATTGAGCTTTGCTGACTCCACTCATAAGGGAGATATTCCGTTGCCTGAAAATAAAGACGCATTTCCGTCCCGCGCAAGGGCACCAGCCCCCTGAATTCTGCGCGTGGACCCGAGGTTAAGAAGCTGCTCGACTGATTTTCAGAGCAGAAGTGTGGGTTTCCTGCTCAAAATCTTTTGATGACTCATCCATTCAATAATGAGCTCTCACTGCCTACTGAAATAGGTCCAAATTGAACCTGGCATTCAATTATTTTTTACCAATTAGTTTTCCCTGCCTTAATTCACATAAATGGTATTGTATTTTCTATTTCTTTGCTGCTTGCCTTTTTCATTCAAAAGGCTATTTTTTTTTAACCTTGAGATGTGCTGTTAACATCTTGTTATCTATAGATTTAGTAAAAAATGGGTTATAACAGCCCTGGCTGCTGTGGCTTAGTGGATTGCACACCAGCCTGCAAACCAAAGGGTCCCCAGTTCAATTCCTAGTCAGGGTGCAAGCCTGGCTTGTGGGCTGGGTCCCCTGTTGGGACTGTGCAAGAGGCAACTGATTGATGTTTCTCTCCTTTTTCTTCCTCCTTTCCCCCTCTCTCTAAAAATAAATAAACAATAATATTTTAAAAATAAGCTATATCATATTCTATTATATAAATAAACCACAGTGCACTTGAGCTTTTTGGTATTTGTGAGTATTTGGATCGTTCTCATTTTTTTTTTCTGTGAAAAATGTGTTGGATTAATTCTTAGTATTTTTAAATGACTAAAATATTTTTGAATTCTGGTTATAAATTCTAATGCATTCATTATCGATAGCTAAAACCCATGAAAATAAGAGCTCTCTAGAGTCCTCAGAACTTCTGTTTTGGCCAATTCTATGTGAGTCACGGACAGGCACACGCTCACTCATTCTTAGAACTGAGCCGGGTCCGTGCCAGGGGAGTGGCAGCCACTGGCGGGCCCCACTGAATCCTTTCAGGGGGGCTGAGATTTGTAAATGAGCACCTCACATGTTCCCGGGCGAACCAATTTTAATTGTAACCTCTTTCCACTGTTTAATCACCTGATTTAGGAAAACGAAATTCTGCACTCCTAGCTGGAATACGCCTAATTTCCTTGTCCACTTGATTGGCTTCAATTTATCTTATCTTTTTTTTTTCTGCCTGATTGGGTTCTGCATTCTTTCCATAGTTTTCTTGTCCGTCAGCCACAATTCTGTTGTCATTTTTATTAACAGCCCTCTCTCTACAGTGTGCCTTTGTTTGCAATTACAGCTAATTCTGTTCTTATTTTTATTTCCTTCTTTCCACTTTTTAAGTGTTCGTTGTTCTTTTTCTAATTTCATGAGTAAAATGATTAGCTTATGACCTCGTTTAATTTTAACTGCCTTCCTAAAAGCCCTGCCTCCCAAATATAGTCACACTGAAGGTTAGAGCTTCAGCTTCAGGGGGGAGGGGGGTACCATGTGGTCCCCAACACCTACAGTGTCCCTCTTTCTCCGTGTCCTGTGCCTCTGTCTGTCTCTGCCTCTCTCTTTCTCGGGCACTTTAGAAATATACTGTGCCTGCAATCAGGTATATTCACTAATATGTTATATAGTAAAATAAAAATACAATGTCTTTTCATCTAAAAAGAAATAATGATATCCACCCACAATGGGTTTGATTTAAGAGACCTACGGTCAGTATTGCTATGACCTTATAACTTTACACTTGTATTTTTTACTTCTTCAAAAGTTGATTTTTTTTTGTAAACTTCTCACTTTAGAAGTTTCAGCTTTACAGAAAAGTGGCCAGAATATCATAGAGAGTTTCTGTACACCTCATACCCAATTTTCTCTCTTGTTACATTTATCACAACTCATACATTGGTGTTGATACATTATTATGAAGTCAAGTCCGTATTTATCCAGCTTTACTTTGCCACCACATTTTGGAATTTCATCCTCCAGCCTCTGAGGTCTACATTTGGGTCTGACATTCTCTTGACCTGGAGTGATTTTTAGCTGTTACTGATTCCTCTGGCCTCAAGTTCTCTCTTTGTTTATGGCACCATTTCCTTACTTGCTTGGACTTCATCAACGTATGAACAATTTGTTTGTATCACGGCTGTGCTATACGTATCAAAGCTCCAAGTCAGCCACAGTTAGAGGTTCCTCGGCATGAACGGTGACACAATACTGCTCCCGTCAGCAGATGCCATGGGGCGGGGTCACTAACATGGCTGGGCGCAGGGGTCCCCCCCCAAGTGCAGTCTCAGGGGTTCGTTCACACCTTCGCAGCTCTGGTGTCCGGGGCCACCATGGCCCTTCAGTCTTCCTGGCACGTCCCAGGGGAGGTGAATGAAACAGGACACTCAGATAGGGAGGGAACCAAGTCCCACTGTGTTGATAAGTTTTCACCTTTTGAGAACTCACCAGGTGAAGGGCTGATGCAGCCAAGGGGAGATTCTGGCCTGAGAGGTTTTTCTTCTGGAGAAGGTGGGACATTCAGTGATGACACCTGAGCCTTCCGATGGTGCCTCCCTCCGCGACCCTGCCCAGCACAGCCTCAGGGGGCACCATTCACGAGAACTGCAGCCCCGGAGTTTTGCCCTGTGTAGCCCGCCCAGCCGAACGCAGCAGCCTGGGCTGGGCTAGGCACACAGGCTTCCAGGGCGGCTGGGTTCCCCTCGCTCCCCAGTGCTTGCTTTTTTTGTCTTGGAAACTTCTGCAGGATCCACTTCCAAGCTTGCACTTCCAGGTGTGCACCTCCTTGAGCCCCTCTCCACTCACCTGTGGGACTGTTTGAAGATCAAGTTCCTCCTTCCTTTAGAAACTGTGGACCAGTTGTTGGATGCTATTGATTCTGTCGCCAGTACTGATGAGCCACAGGGTTTTTGCTATATACATGGATTCATAAATATAAATAGAGCTTTTTGTGTCTAGGGCCAAGGGGTGTATACATAGAAATGCCTGAAGGTAGGCATAGTGACTAGTTTCTTTCTTTTTTTTTTTTTTTTTAAGAATGTGGAAGTTGGGGGTTAGAGAGATTAAGTGATTTCAATGTATGTAAAGGCGACTCCTGGTTTGTCTGACCCCAGTACGTGGAATCCTGTACTGTCTGGTTGGTGATTTCTACTGAGAGAGGTGAATACGGTCCATTTACGAGGTCTACTGTAGACACAGTAAAATGCACAAATCTTAGCGCTAAGTTTGATGAATGTTTAATCTGTAAACACCAGCTAGCTCAGGATATAGAACATTTCCATCACTCCAGAATGCTCCCTTGTACCTCTTCCAAACATTAATCATTATTCTGACGTCTGTTACCATAAATAAGCTTTGCCTGTTCTTGAACTTTATATAAATGGAAGGGCACAGCCGGGCTCTGGAGTGTGGCTTCTTACTCTAGGTCAGCGATTTTCAACGGCTGTGCTGCAGCAATTTTTCACACACGCGGTACCTGACTATTTAGTCAGGGGCACTGACCTCTTTCCCTTAGATTGTCAAATTTAAAAAAAAGTGACAACAGCCAATACAACAATAGCCACCTGGTGTGAATGAATCAAAATTATACCAACCTTTTTGTCAGATTGGCAAAAAATAGATTTTTGGGTGGGCTGCAGAATTTCAGTTATGAGATTTATTACGCATGCCAGGAAAGGAAAGAGGTCGAAAATCACTGTTCTCGAATGAGTGTGCGTGTGCTAATGCATGCCTGTGTGCGGCTGGGTCTCGTTTGCCCTCCTTGGTGACACATCGAAGGAAACCCAGACATAAAGGACAGGTCTGGGAGAGGGTGTGCTGAGTCACGGATGCCCTCCAGAGCCCTAATCTCCAGGTTTGGGGTAAGGCACCGGCTCGAGCGAACTGACGACATTTGTATTTGCTTTGGGCACAATAATGAAGGTCGTTACCTTGGTGCACTTTTTCTATTTAATGACTTCCACTCTTTAACCACATTAGATGTGCCTGTAGAAACCAAATGAACCCCAGTGGGACAGCTCTGGCTGCCTGAGCGTTTTATCTCATTTGATCAGAAGGCAGACTGCAGCAGGGGATGCAAATGCCAAGCTCTTGAAGGGTGAGGGCCCTCGCCTGTTTCTCCTATCTCTTTATAGCCTTGTGCTGGGTGGAAACACACCCAAAAGTAAACAAGAACTGCTTGCTACTGGTCTTGAATTTGGCAGGAGGAGTCCTGTTTTTCCCCGTTCTTTTCTCTGCTCTTTCATTATTGGGACCATAAATGTTGGTGCAGGCAGACAAGATAAGTGCTGAAAGTCCCACAGCTGTGTTATCCCTCGTGTCTTAAAAGGCACTGTAACCGGGAGGTACAAATTCGGGCATTGCCATTTACTAGCCGGGTGACTCGCCCTCTCTGCGCGCCCATTTCCCCAGCTGCAGGAGCGGGGCCAGGAACTGTACCTCTGTTACAGGGCTGGTGGGAGTGCGCTGCACATTTACACACACACACAGAAGTTCCTATAAGGTGCTTGGCATGTAACAAGCTATCAGTAAATACAAACTATTACAACTACAGAACAATGCTCAGAGCTTGTGGCTCTTCATGCAAATATTCGTGGCCTGAAAGTACGCTTGTTGGCTCAAAAATATGAAAGGAAAACTGCAAAACAAAATCAATAGATATTAAATAAGTTTTGTGGAAGGGACATATACTGCTCACGAATAGCCTCAGGCTGCCCTGTGTTTGCTAGTTCCCTTGCAGGGGGGTGGGGCCTTGTGCTTGGTTTGGGCCGTTGAGTATGACCGGAAGGAGCCTCTGTCCCTGGTATGGGACATTTCATTTTAAAGCCAGTGTGTGGCTCTCCAGCTTACTCCTTGCCAGTTATGGAGATGGAAGAAGTTATATGTTCTCATTGGTGCAGCTACCAGGTGGCGATGCCTTTGGAAGTCTGGATTCCCAAGTGACTACACGGAGCACAGCACCTCCAACCCACGCTGGACAGGCAGTGAGTCAGAAGTAACCTGGTGTTATGTTAAGCCATTGAAATTGCAGGGATTGTTTGTTATCTCGGTATAGTCTAGCCTAACCCGACTAACAGAAGTATCTACTTAATCTAACATGCCTGCAGCCATTCACTTGCACTCAACTCAACCTGACTCTTCTTTAGTTGTATGTAAGTTACACTGAATCAAGTCTCCAGAATGGTAGCGATCTTAATTGTGTTCACTCATGTATGAAAAGTTCCTAGAACAATGCCTAAGACAATGTAGACATTCGGTAAATTATTATGATATGGGTGTATTACAAAGAATTTGATAAGACTATAGGTGGAACTCTCAGAAGTAATACAAAGGTCTTAAAATGGGTTCAGATACAATCAGGAATGCTGGTCACGTCACATGTCAATGATACAGAACAGTGACAGACTCTTTGGGGCCCCACCCTACAGTCTAGCCGATGACAGGGAGACAAAATTCTGATGTGGATGAACCACACTTCATCCTCAAGGCCTTCCTCATGTTCTTCCCTTTTAAAAATTCCTTTGTCCCCTCTTGCTCTTTGCAGAGAAGAGGAGAGAGCTAACTGAATTCCTTTGCATAATGTAATTTAAACATGATTCCAGAACAAAGTCAGAAGAGGGGATATGTGGCCTGCTGGCCTAGCCTTTCAGTTTTTAAAATGTTAGTTTTAATTGTAAGGTATTGTGTTGTTTTTAAATATAGAAATGTCAGGCTCTGCTGCTACCACAGTGAAGGCGACATCAGTAATTTCACTGACAGCACAGATTTTAGCTTGGACTCGATACCAAAATAAACCAGACTGTGGATAATGGGAATCCAAGAAGACAGGCAGGAAGACTAAAGAAGTGAATGTATTCAGGCTCTTCTATCTTTGAGTTTGTTTTTGTTTTGAAATGGTAAGCCTACCTTGCTCTTCCGATATAGGAAAAAATTATGATGGGTCCAGGGAGAGACATTTGTTGACTTGAGAAAAAAAACAAAAACAAAAACAGTGAGAATATAAAATCTGGGAAAATTTAAAATTTTCCACTTTTATTCTTATCAAAAAGATAGAATGATGTAACCTTATCCAAGCACTGACAATAATTTTTGACGTCGTTTTATATTTTATTAGCCATGTGCTGTTCTTGTTTGTTTGGGTGAGGTGGGAGTTTGTGTCATTTACTCATGTTTTTCTATTGGGTTACTCACCTTTTACATACATTTCTTTGAAAAGGTAAAAGATTAAAATTAAATTTTGTATCCAGAGACCCTCTACCTCCGGGGGGCTTTTGAGGTCTCAACAATCCTATGGTGTTTGCTGCAGGATTCAGGGGTAGAGCAGGGAAAATGGGAGGAGGGAAAGTAAGAAGTAACATAAGAGAAATCCCCAAGCTGGAGAAAAATAAGGCCTGGGTTGAAAGTGCTAAATTGAGTGCCCAGCACAATAGATGAGAAAAGAGGCAGACAAGCACTTCATTGTGAATTTTCAAAATGTTGCTGATGGAGAGAAGATTGGCGAGAGAGAGGACAGCTAGTTCACTTACAAAGGAATGGAAATCAGATTGCTTTCAGACTTCACAGCAACACTGAATACTGGAAGACGGTGAAATCGTGCACTGAGACTCCCTTCTAGACCAAAGGCAAGGATGATGATGGTAAAAAGTAATAATTCCAGTACACAAACAATAACGAATATTTATTGACTGCTTACCAAGTGTCAGGAAATACGCTGAATTCTTCCTATTGGTCTTCTCATTTAATGCTCATAACAAATGTAATAGATATTTTGTATTATCATTTTCATTTTACAAATGAAGAAACTGAAATGTAATAAGATTAACCAACTTGTTAAAGGTTACGCAGCTAGAAAGCTTTGGAGGAGAAATGAGTTTCCCCTCAAATTACAAAGATACTTGGATTATGCAGTAAGATGCTCATGCTTGCACAGGGTGACAGAGGGAAGAGACGGAAGGACAGAACAAATAGAAAACGGGACAAAGACTATTGCGTTTACATTATGAAAGAAATAACCATCAGAGGTGGAAAGCGAAAGCACGGTATTGTAGCTCTTTTTAACTATTGGTGACTGTTCACCTCTGCGGTAGATAACCCGGATTGCAAAGTCTTTGACCTTAAGGAATGCGTCTGATACTTGGCATTCCCTGTGGCACCAGGCACGTGAACAAACACTCGTCTGCTGCTGAAGCCAGCCGCTGACGCTGAAATGTGTTCTCATATGGATGAAATATATTTATACCTGGAGCTTCACTTACCTTGAGAAGCAGGAGAGGAAGTTCAAAGGGAAGAACACGCAGGGTGTTTTGGCAGCCCCCTGGAGGGGCGGGCACTTCCCGTGAGGACACAGGATTCAACTGGCCCCTTTCCAAGTAGGACTGTGCTGGTAACAGAGTCTCAGTGGAGAGCTCGTGTGAACAAAGGCCCTTAGGAAGGGAGCGAACCACCTTGGAGGCTGCCGCTGATGACCAGCCTTGATAATCTCAGGAGGGCAGAATAAAAAAAAAACATTCTGGGGGAAATTCGAGGTGCTTGGGCATTTGGAAACATTGCTGTTAGGCATGTAACAGATCTGTTGGATTCCTTGAAGAAAAAAATCACAGAAAATTAAGCAAATAAAAAGTGGGGGGGGGGAATAGAAAGCTGTAAGAGGAAGAACTGGATCATAGAACCACTTGGCTCACCAGTGAACAATACATATGTTGGCTATTTTTTAAACCAAAAAGTGATTATATAACCATATCGTGAAGAAGAAGACGAGGAAGCAGAAGGTTGTGGGGTATAAGAGAACTAAATTCCCAAACACCATAATTAGAAATTAACAGACACCCTGTAAAACTGATAAAGTTAGAAGTAGCGATAAGAACATCCGACTTAAAAATGTGAGAATACGTAAAAGAAGCAGCTGCTAAGAGTCGAAAATGAGGCTCTGAAGGACGGGGTGGGGTGGGGGTGAGGATAGGAAGAGCAGAGACTTGTCTTTCCATACCATTAATTTTTAAATTATGTGCCTGTGTTACCTTATTATTAATTTTTTATCATAGAAAGTATGTTCACATGTTTCAAAATTCAAATGGTACAGTAAAAAGTCTGCCTTCTTTTCTGCACCTTCCCACCTACTTCTCCTTTGCCGAGGCAACCAACACTTTTTTCCTTGTGTATTGTTCCAAAGATCATTTGCTTGTATTGTTTCTATTAAAACAAATATTAGTTTAAAAGGAAGTAAGGCAAAAAGAAAATCTGCAGAGGTATGTAGCTCTCATGGTCCGATAGAATACATTTAAACTCAATGCAATAAAGTGACTTTTGTGGAAAATTAGTACAATATCATAATTTCTTGAGATCATTGATAGTCACCTTTGCTTTAATGACAGTTTTTCTGAAAAAAAAAAAAAAACAAAAAAAAAAAACCAAAAACCCGTGCTCGCTTTGGCAGCACATATACTAAAATTGGGACCACACAGAGAAGATTAGCATGGCCCCTCGCAAGGATGGCGGGCAAATGCGTGAAGTGTTCCATATTTAAAAAAAAAAAACACCTAAGCATGTAATTAAATTAAAAAAATCATATTTCCAATAACTACCACTTTTTCTCCCTTGTCACTGCCATGAGCCTTAGATTTCATTTTCTTATATTTGCTGCCACTTTGTGAATCAGAGGAATGCTGACTCCAAGCCAAGCGTTCTGCCCTTACACTTGACATAGAACTGTCTCCCAGAGCTAATGGTAAGTTTGGCTGCTGGTTTTCCTAAGAGCCAATTACAGATATTGGCAAAGACAAGATGCACTTCGGGAGCAGCCTCGCTGGTTATTAAGCACAGCGTGTTTCATCCAGTGCGTGTGAAGCACTTTCCCCAGGGCTCCGAGGGTGCACTGAGTTCAAGGTTGCAGGTGGAGAAGGTGGGGGAGGGGTGGGGAAGAGGAGTAAGATCTCAAAGGCTGCCCTGCTTAATTGTAGAGGAGATGAGAGAAGTTGGTCCTGGCAACCCCCTGACTGTCGTGTCACTGGCCACATCCCCCACCCAATAGGTAGTCTGTTAACACCCTCTGTGTATTCATTTATTCATTCACTTGAACATCAAAACTTTTTGACCGTCTATCAGGTGTCTGCGCCAAGCTACATTCAGAAGCTATAGCCAGGAGGAGTGAGGCCGGCAGGAGCTCATGGTGAGATGCTCTTTATTTTTTGTGATCCCAGCTGACCAATGGACTTAGAATTATACATTCTGGAGCTGGAAATTCCCTTTGAAGTTATCTTTCCAGCTGGGGCCCGGTGAAATTGGGCAGGTGGCCTAGGGCCTCGATGGTATTTATAGAACTGAAATAAAATGCAGTTTCCACTCTGATTAGGTCCATGCAATGGATTATTAAAGGTGTCAAGAGCTATCAACAATGACATTCTGCAACTCTTTTCACAGGAAGTTTCTGGAAATGTGACTGAATGTGCTCCTTGACTTTTCATGGACCAAAACAACTCACCGGAGCAGCTCGGACAAGGTGAGAGGCACTGTCCCCAGGGGTCAGGTGGCTCCTAGACCCTCCAGGCTGACCAGGTGGTCTGTAGGAGTGGGCATACTCAGTTGGGGGGAGGTGGACTGCAGCTGCAAGAGCCTGGAGAGATGAGGGAGGGACAGATACCATGGGGAAGAAATCAGGAAGTGCAATAACCAGAAATAAGATAAACACTCTCTGGTAACACCCACAGCCATGGTGGAAAAAGGAGAAGGGAAATCCTATGGAGAGAAGGGATGGGCGGCGTGGGGCTTGCCGCGCAGTGAGGAGTAAGCACAGGTTTCTAAGGGAGTGGAAAGCCTCCTCGGGGAAGAGCGTGCAGCGTGGCTTACTCAGACGAGGCCTGGGAGCTCTCCTCTACCTTGTCAAGGGCATCTGATCCTCCGGGAATAAAGAAAGCAGGCAGCTTTCCAAAATAAAAAGCAGCCGAATCACACTTTTTGAAAGAGAAAGAAATAAAACACATCTCATACAATATTCAGAAGAATTAAGAACCTGAACCACAAAAACATGCGATTAACATTTGAACTTAGGGCCCAGGTTGACCAATGCTTTGTGACCCAAAGCCCCATCCTAAGTCACGTGGTTGATCCTTCTGGTAGGTCCAAGCCCTGAACCTTTGTTCTCCTATCGAGTATGGCCCAGAGTACCTTTCAGAAGCGGAGGGCAAAAGCCAAATTCTCTTTGGGCAAGGACAAATTCTTTAGTACACAATCCTATATATAAACACACAAAAACGCAAAATGACACACGTGTAAAGCTTATTAATAGCAGCATTGTTTGTCATAGCAAAAGTTTGGAACAACCTAAGTATCAGGGGAGGGCTAGGTGAATAAATATGCAATATTGATCTGATGTGATGCTTTTGAGCCAGGAAAAAAATAAAGAAGCTTTTCATGTACCAGTATGGAACAATATATTACAGAAAATAAGAACTAGTGTTTACTACCATTGTAAAACAAATATTTGAGAATTTGCCACCAAATGCACAGACCAGTGCTGGAAGGATAACCAAGAAGACCGTGATGTTCTTTGTTTATTGGGAGGGCGACTGGGTGGGTGGCAGATGGCCCGGGGAGGAGGTTTTCTCTGTATACCATTTTATGTCTTTTGAATTTTAAAGCATAAAACGTTATCTACTATAAATAAATTCAACTGAAAAATCCAAAGGCCCTGTTTCTCTGAGTTCTATGCTGTATAGCTAATTCCTTCTCCCTTCTTGCTGGCTGCAAATTTCTAGAAGTTACACATCATCAGGTCAAGGGAGTTTCCTTTCATTTCTGTTTTGCTAGGAGACACTTTTTAAACAAACTAGTATAGGAATAGGTGTTGAGTTTTGTCAAATGGTTTTTCAGCATCTAGTGAGACAGTAATTCTCCCCTTTAATCTCTTGCTATGCTGAGTTACAGTAATAGATAATGTTGAATCACCTTTCCATTTTTGGAATGAACCCATAATATATTATTCTTTGAATCCACTGCTCGGCTCAATTTGCTAGTATTCTATTAGGATAGTTTTTCATCCATATTCCTAAGTAGGACCGATGGATCATTTTCTTCTAATTCACTGCTTTTAGTGCTGGATTTATGCCAGGATCATAGCTGAGTTGGGAAGATGCTCATCTTCTGAGTTGTAGAACAGTTTACGTAACATGGAAGTTCTCTTTTCCTATTCAATCTCTTAGCCTCCGGTGTCTTGTTTAAGATACATCTTTAGCTGTCTTTTCTTTTCTGGTTGTTTTCTTTTTCTTAAACCAATTTTTATGATCAGTTCTAGGCAATTATTCACTTTGTACAGTCCTAGGGAATTATACATTTTTTCCAGTTTTCCAAATTTATTCACATGGAGTTTCATATAACTGCTTTATCCTTTAAAAACTCTTCCATATTGGCAATTGTTTCTCCTTAATGATATTACTGTGTATGTATTTTCTTTTTTTTCCTTGATGAGGTTTGCCAAAATACTTGAAAATTTTTTTTTAAATTTGGGGGTGTTGCTACATTCAGGAAACGATTGGTCCACTCCAATTGCATAATTCTACAATGGTTTAACAAAGTGCTCTTTACAAAGCTGTGGTCAGGGCAGAGGGAGATGCAAGGGGGGGGGGTCTCACTACTAGACATAAATGGGTGAATGGGTGAGGGAGGGAGCGGTGACCAATGCCTGAGAGGAGAGTCATGGAGGGCCACCTTGACCTTGATGGGAGCTCTGATTTGACAATGAGCAACACGGAAGCACACCAGGGCAAGAGAGCTCCGCTGGGCTGACAAGGGGCAATGGCACAGCTGGGGCTATTGAGCATCAGAAGTCTTTTAGTGAGATGCTTGATTAGAATTGGGTCAGGAGCATAACACAATGGCTTAGAATTGGACTTGAAGCATTTTAGGGAGTAAGCTTTCTGCTGATACTTCCTAGAGCAGCACTGACATGTCTTTAAGGAAGTTCACGTAATGAACGTTTAAGCTACTTTCCCGGGCAGAAGTCTCCCTCATGGCCAACTTACACCCACAAATACGACAGAGTAGCGGTGAGTGCCGCGTGTGTAGAAGGGAGCGCGGTGTGTGTTCATGTCAGTCCCTCACACAAAACGCAGCCGTGCCATTTCTCCTGTCCTTGGGCGTGAGCCCCCGGTCCCCACCCTGACTGCAGTGTGAGTCTGGGCTCCCAAGGCTTCCTGTCCTCTCTCAAGGCGAGCGGTGGATGGCTCAACATCTCCTTAATGCCTGTAGAGTTTTTGCGGTCAGTGAAGCTGCAATTTCTAATGAGTGAAGTCATTATTTCTTCATTTGAAACTGAAGGAAGCATAAGACACTGCTTATTGTTTATCTGCAGGATGACCCTCTAGATGGAGTGTTTTGCCCATTACCGACAAATCAGATTTGGAGTTTTCAACTCCCATTTTATTCCATTACAGGCGTTCAGTTACAGATGATTAATGGCTGTCATTGTCCCGACTTTATCAGGCAGAGCTTCCGTTTTTAGGGAGCAAAGATCTCCCGGTAAACATGGCCCCCTCCACCCATTGAGCACGTCTTACATTACCCAACCTCATCCCTTAACTTCCCTCCAGACCCTGGGCATCATTGAGAAAGACTCAGCTTACAAAGTAGCCTTCGTTTTGTGATTATTATTTTTTTTTTTAAGAGAAGCACCAGGTTCCTAGGAAAGGTTTGGAGAGAGTTTTGATTCATCTCCTCATCTTATTATTATTTCTATTATTTTGCTCTCTGGTCATATCATTTAACTAACTGACTAATTGAAGAATTCAAGAAAAGCTGCTATCCAGGACGTGAACAGGCCTTTCCCACCACATTGAAAAGGCAACCAACATCGTCCCCTTTGCGATGGACATTGCCGGTGCCCGCGCCCCGGACGCCTTTGCCAGGCCAACAGACCCAACCCCAGCTGCTGCGAGTGTTGGTCACTCATGACTCACAGCTGCCCACTTCAGAGAGTTGTCCTGGCAGAATAGGAGCCACTAGGCCTGGAACATTACACCCACAGCCCACCCGGGGCGGCCCACGGCCACGGAGTGACCGGCATGGGGGCACCAAAGCCCAGCCCTCTCGCCTGGAGCTGGGACCAACTCCACGGTACAACTCATGCTCCAGGGCTCCAGGACCAGGCTGAAGCTGAGTCCTGCTGAGACCCCGCTCTTGCTTAGCTCCTCACCCTGCTCCACTGTTTCCCTCCCCCTCTTTTCTCCTAAGGACCCCGCTCCTCCGAAAATCACACTTACCCAGTCCTTGTCTCAGGCTCTGCCGGAGGCAACCTGGCCCATGGCCCTCCCCAACCAGCTGTTGTGTGGATTCATGACAGAGGCTGGTCTGGCTGGAGTCATAAAAAAGTATGTTCACCTTAAACACAAGCTCCACGAGGGCAGCGAGTGTTGTGCTCATCGGTGTACCCCTGTCACTTAGCACAATGCTCAGCACAGAGCTGATCCTTGGGAGGTGCCCTGAGATCGGTCGATGTGGCACCTCAGGGCGAGATTCCTGGAGGTCACTTTGATGACTTCTCGTGGGAGCATCTCTTGTTCTTGTCTCCCCTGAGATTCTGGCTTCTATTCCGGGGAACTACCCCTCTTCTCGTTTTGGTCCAGGTGGAGCTGCCCACCCCCGCTGCTGCCTAACGGTGAAGACCACGTAGAGGAAGGCAGAGTGGGTGATGCGGGGTGAGCTCCTAGGCTCAGCTGTGAGAGCAGACAGCTGTAGCCATGGAGCTCTAGTTAATGAACCAATAAATCATCTTTGTAGGCTTACGCTAATTTGTTATATGTTTCTGGCACATGTAACCGAAACACTCTAGACTAATAATATATGCTTCTATTTATAGTGCAGAATTCCCTTTCAGCCTACCCCATATCCCTATGATAGCCTATACCCCAAAGAGCAGGGGGTGAGAGGAGATAGCTTACCTCTGAAATCTTCAGGGTTTTGTTGCCAATTGAGAGACACTCTCCCAGAGGAGGTATCTGCCCTCAAGCACTTACCTGATGGTTTCCGCATCCTTCATCAGTGCCTGAAAAACCTCACCCAGACCAAAATGCTCTACTTGATCTCTGGGACCAGAAAATACTACACAGAAGCTTCCAGCAATTTGCCTAGTGTTTACTTTGGACAAGAAATAGGAGTCATATTGTTTAGATAAATTTGCTTTAAATTGTTCAATAGATCAAGATGTTGATGGTTGATGTTTAATCATTAATGACAAAACCTAGAAATGGTCCGTGAAATGGGGCCACAGAACATTGTTATTCTTAAGCGTCAATAAACGTTTTCTCTCTAGGTAAGATGGACCAGCGAATACGGGACGTTTAGCCCTCCACGGGAGCAGGTCCTTGGGGGAATAAGTGAATGAGCCACAAGCCCTTAATTCTGATGCATCAGCCACGGCTCCTTCCTCGAGTTTCCATGTGGACAAGAGAGGCTTGTGCGGAGGCCCGTGGGGGAGGACGGGCTGGGCAGAGACAGAGCTGCTGATTCTCTCCTTAGTGACTTTGCTCTAACACTCAAACGACTGGCTTTTTCCTCCTTTTTAGTTAAGTGCTTAATCCACCAAAGTATGTGGAAGCACCAAGGGGAGCAGGTCACGTGGGATCTCAGGGGACCCATTTATTTGGCCCAGATTTCTCCAGCTCAGTCAGAAATGCCTGCTAGGACATGGTGGCTTGCCTCAACTCCATGTGAATATTTTCTTTAAAGTGATTCTACTGAAACAAAACAAAACCAACACACAAACCCAAACGAGTTGCCTGATAAACTCTAAGGGGAGGTTTTTGTTTTTCTTTCAGAGTACATGGGACAAATTGATTCCAAGTCAGGTTCAAGGAGGCTTTAATAAGGAATCAGGTTTTTTTGTAGGGGTGAATTATAGAGTGATGAATATTCCTTTATAATTGAGATAAAAACGTGATAATTCAGTCAAAGAAGTGACAAGGGATGGTGACATGTGTGGGACAAGTTCCAATGCATGCACTTGGTGGAGAGACGGAGGAACAACCCAGACGTCCGTGAATGGATAAACAGGCCGTGGTGTACCCACGCAATGGAATGCGCTCGGCCCCGAGGGCATGAAGTGCTGCCGCAGCGTGGGCGAGCCTCAGACACACTACGCTCCGTGAGAAACAGCCACAAAACATGACCCCCTGCGTGATTCCATTTACATGGAATACTGCGACAAACACACCCACGGGGCAGAAAACAGATCAGCCGTTGCCAAGCACTGGGGGCAAAAGTGGGGGGGGGTTGTTTCTTGGGGGTGGGGTCTCCTTTCTGGAAAATAAAAATGTTTTGGGACTAGACAGAAGGGGCAGCTGTAGAACATGGCGAATTTTGCTTAAATGCCACGGAATTTATCACTTTAAAATGGTTGGTTTTATGTTGTGTGAATTTCATCTCAACAACAACAAAAAAATAGGACAGGGTACTCCCATCCTTATTACCAACCCCATTTGGAAGCGGGGCTGAGGCAGGCATGTTTCCCAGGTTTACTGCTGCGGCCAGAGCTGCTGTCCCAGGCTCCATCCAGAGGGCGGAAAGTACCTCTGGGTGCAGTGGCATCAACCTTGGCAACCCTCCCAGGACCCCCTGATCTGAGCAAAGCCACGGGGCCCCACGGCACCCCCAGCAGCAGGTCCCCTCCTTTCCTGGCCTTGATCGACTCCCAACATGGCATCCACCAACAAGTCGCCTATGCCCAGAAGCGCACTCCCGGACGAGTGGCCGACAAAGGTGGGGCTGGCAGTTTGAGGAAGAGAAACGAGCAGTCGCCAGAGGACGGTGACTAAGAATAACTCACTGGGTGCACCCCCACACTCTCATCCACCCCCGATGGGAACGTAAACTCACTCAGCCGCTCCAGGAAGCGAGTCAGCGATGTGCTTCCAGAGCCCTTTAAGTGATCGTAGCCTTTGAGCTACTTGTGGCACTTTTCTAAGATTATTCTTGGGAAACAGACAATTAATCTGGCAAAGAATCAGCTATACGGAGGCTCATTTCAGTGTTGCACATAATAACAACAAATTGGAGACAACTTAAAGCCCAAGAAAGGAGAACTATTATGGGTTTACGGAACGTAACACCGCTTGTGCGACGTCCCAGCCATCATTTATTGCCTCACGGTTCCTGTGGCCAGGGGTTCAGGCAGGGTGGGACGAAGAGGGCTTATCTCTGCTTCGCAGGGGTTGGGGCCCAGCTGGGGAATTTAAAGGCTGGGATCATCTGAAGGTTTGTTTCCTCCCATATTGGCAGATACTGATGATTAGCGAAGAGATTCAACTGGGTATGTCAGCTGCAACATTCCCACGTGGCCTCTCCATGCAGTGGGACTTCCTCCAGATTCGGTGGCTTGATTCCGAAGTTGAAAAGGAAGAAAGAGAGCCAGGCAGGAGCCTCTGACGACCCAACCTTGGAGGTCACACACCACGATCTTCGCCGCATTCTGTCAGCCGTGGCAGTTACACAAAATCTGGCTGGGTTCAATGGGAGAAATAGACACCGACTCTCAGTGGGGACGTATCAGAGACCCACTGCAGGAAGGGCATATGGGATGGAAAGAATGCTGGTGCCGGCATCTCCAGGAAACACAATGCACCTGTAACTGATCATATGTTAATGTTCGTGATATGCTGAGAAGTAAAAATATGAGATTACAAAGCAGCATGCACAGTATAATCCCAGTTCAAAGGTATTGATGCAAAAATAAACCATGGTTATCTCTAAGTGGTGGGGTAACAGGAAATTTTTATTTTCTTCTTTGCACTTTTCTGCATGTCCAACATTTCTACAATAAGCGTGTTATCAACTTTGTAATTAGATAATAATAATACCTAATAACTGTGACTTTCAAAGGAATGAGTCTCTCCACCTTGGGGTACTTCAGGGTGCTCACTGCGGGGTGTCACACACCCCACACCCCTAAGCCCCCACCCCCACTTCAGAGAATGCTGGACTTTCCTCATGTTGAAAATCGGTTCTCACCCTTGTCCCAATTACCCCACCTTTCTCCCCTATCTTCAGCCTCCTCTTCGTGACGGGATCTTTCCCCTGTGCACACAAGTGTTCTCAGAGCTGATAACCTAAAACACTTCTCTGACCTCAAGAACTGTGCTGTCTTTCTGGTCTGGAAAGAACCATCTCTACTGGATTTGTCTATTTTCCCACCTCCAGTCCTTTTCTCAACTCTCCATAATACGCCTTCTGGTCTCACCACTCAACTTAAACCGTCCTGGAAAAGGTCACCCATGGAGCAGCAGCTACCCGGTGAGAGAGGACACGGCTCTCCGGGAACCCCGGGCTGCACCTGGCGTCTGCACTTGTTGGTCTGGGCCTGTAGATATTTGAGTTTGAGATGGTCACTTTCAGTAAAGCTAACTTGGAGACGTTATTGCTACTGAGATCCAGAGCAAAGCAGAGTCTTGGTCCGAGTTCCTCCAAGAGCAGATGCTGGGACAAGGATGTGGGTACAAGCAATGTATTTGAAGAGTGGTTCCCAAAGGCCTGGTGAGGGAAGGTGGCAGCCGGACAAGGATGGATGCCAACACAGGGCGAATTAATGAGCAGGGGCCAGGGTGGGCAAGCGCCGCTGCTTCCCCCCGGGGACCCTCCGAGAGACGAGGTGGCCAAGAGGTGAGGGGCTGGGGCACTTGTTACCCACCAGCTCTGGTCCCAGCTTTCCCCCGCAACCCGGGGCATTACCTCTGCGGCATTTTGGGCCATCCTGTTCACATGCCCCAGGCTCCCACAGCCAGAGAAGATCCCCCTAGCCAAGCAGATGTCGGTTTCAGGTAGGGAGCCCTGGGCAGGTGGTGAACTGCCGGTGATCTCCAGGTGCGAGGTGGGTGGGGCACCATGGGGGCTGCTGAAAGCTGATTTCATCTGGTCCCCACAGAGCCTGGCCCCAAGTTAGCTCTTTGTACATGTCAGGGGTTGGACAGCTCGCTTTTCTCCTTCTCATCTTGATGACTTCCACCAGAAACGAGATGAATTTAAATGGGTCATTGCATAATCTCCATTTATTCAAATCTGCGTGTGTGTGTGTTGGGGCAGGTATTTCCTGGAAGCACGTGTTCTCTGCCTGTGCATGATCTGCCCCGGGCTTCCTGGGAGAGCGCTCTCCTTGGCTCCCTCAGCGGAGGGAGCCTTGGCTGGAACAGTCTGGAAAATCTACCCTGACCCTGTGCAGCCCCTGGCTGTTCTCCTGTGAGGCTCTGGCCTGAGTCCAGGTCATGGTGGCGCCAAGTCCCAGCAGCATGTGGCCGCAGGGACAAGGCCTGAGTGAATTAAAGTTTAATTAAAGGTGGAACTCCGTGTGGATGGAGCAGCCTGTTTCCTCTTGGGTAGTTAGTGTGGGCGGGGGCGGGGGGTAGCTCAAAGGGGCAGCTCAAGGACCCCCGGTGATGTGGGACCTCCCCCCCTGGCTCATTCATGATCACTGTCCCTGGGCAGTTTTGTGGGACAAAACCGTAGAGGAACACGGCAGTAAAAAGACTGACAGCTGGTGTGGGGGCCGGGGTCACAGGGCGGAGCTGCTGCTCAGGCTCACAGTCAGCTTGGGCTCCCTGCCCTCCCCCCCGGCTGCCCTCCTGGGTGCCCCCGGCAGCCGTCTTTCAAACACCTGGTGGGAGCAGCTTCTGGGCGACAGACCGACTCTCCCGGGTGCCTGGGAGCGTTCTGCCCGATGACCTCCCTGCTGCTGGTGTGGGCGTAGGGAGTGGGGGCCCATTCCTACAGCCGCCCCTCCCCCCGCCAAGTGGAGGTACCATCAGTTGTGCAGCTTCGGACTTCCACCCAGAGCAGAGCCAGGACCAGGGGAGCCAGGACCAGGGGAGCCACGCCACCCACAGTCTCAAACTGCCTAAAGCCAGCTGAACTGTTTGCAGTGAGGAATAAAACTGCCGAGAGGACCCCCGGTGGGAGTACTCCCTCGGTAAAGAAAACGAAGGAAGGAAGGTACCCTGCTGAGCACACGGAGGCCGGGCGGAATGATGCCACAGGACGACTGTCTGAGCTAGTGGGTCCAGGGCTCGGCAGGACCGGTGTCCCCTCACCTTCTCCTCTCCCTCTGTGCCCTCCCCACGCTCAGTAAGACTCCAAGTATGGGTTTTCTGGAAGGCTTCTGCTTCACGGAGACACCCTCTTCCAAATCCCCGTGATGCCACAATTGATGACCGTGCACCCCTCCCTCCACCTCCCTCCTTTCGTGGGAAAATAGTTAGGGCACAGAGAAAACTATTCAATACTTTTAACTGGGACGGATCAGCCGGCTTTTCCATCTACTGCCAAGCTGACTTGACTACTCAGAGAAGCCACCGGAAGATCAGAAAAGCACCTTCTAGGTTCGGGTCGCAGCCTCTTCCCACACCGGCTCCGGCACTTCGGGCAAGGCCAGGGCTGCTCCAGCCACAGCCCCCTCACCTGCAGAAAGGGGGCTAGGTCTCCTGCCCCACCTCACCTGGAGGCATCACCAAGATGATGCCTGCCCGGTCAGACCTCTCCCACTGCGAGGCAGGGGCTTGTTTACTTCAGGGACGTGACAGAGCGATGAAGAAAGACTTTCATGGGAATTTGCAAAAGAAACCTTCGTTGTGCCAGGCTTTCCAGTGACTGAAGTGGGACCCACTGCAGTGAAATGGAGTTCACAGGCCTTCCTGGTCCCATCAACCATGCTAACAATGCTATCATAGTATTAAGAATAGTAACAAAGTGTAGCAACCTTGACTCTGTGCTGACCGCACACTCAGACCCTGGTCACATCGTCTCATTTACCCGTTTGCTCCTGGCCACCACCCTGGGGGGCACTGGTGCCTTCACGTTAGCCCCCACCCCCAGCGATGCCCTGTAACCCCAGCTTTGAGCAATCTCTGGCTCACCCATCGCTCGTCCTCTCAGAATCTGCAGTGCCCTCCGCTGACTGCTTGGTTATTTCCCAGCTCCGATTTCTGGGAGCAGGGACACCCCGACCTGCAGGGACCTGATGCCCATGCAATTTTACGGACACTCTTTATGGAAGGAAAAATAAAATGAGTGAACGCAACTCTAGGCTCAGGGGCCTGGAGGGCCCTGAAACTTAAAGTGTGTTTGTTTCAGTTTGTTACTGTCTAATGATGAGGATGTTTTTGGTGGCTGGGGTGCGGGGAGACATTCCGAAGTACCAAACCTGGTTGTTAACAGTTGGTGCCTTGCAGCATGACCCCTTTTCTGATGTCCTGATCTCAACTCCTCAGGGGAGCCTGGTCTTCTCCAGGTGAACTTGGCCGTGTCTCCTCACACGTCCCCCACTTCATCCCAAAGCTGGACTTGGGGACCTGGGCTGCATGCCAGGCCTCCTGATGCTCTGCAGGGCAGGCAGGAGCAGCCGCATTGGCTTTGTGCAATGAATCTCTCTGGCAGCTGAGAGCCCAGCAGTGCCTCAGAATAACACGTGTGTGGCCGGCCAGGCCCTGTCTGACCTGCCTGCCTCTCATGCCAACCTCTCCTTACCGCCGGGTGTCCTTCTCACCCTCACTCTCTCAGTGTTGCTGCGCCCTCTTTCTGAAGGTTGTCGCCTCCTACTCGGGGCCTACCTACATCCTCCTTGGTCTGAGTGTACGGAACCGCACAGTTTCCTGTTGGTTGCTTTAAACTTTCCAGTGTAACAAACAATAATGCGCCAAGTGTCTGCCTGCGTTCGATTTTGCCCCACAGTCTGGTTCTCCGCTTGGCATAAATTCCCAGAAGCGGAATTGCTAGGGAATTCTCATGTTACATTTTGGTGTGATACCGATACAGTGCCTTGCGCAAAATCACAGTACCTCGGGGGTCCTGCGTAATGGCTCTCCTTTCCCTCTCCTCGCGCTCCCAGAAAGCAGCAGCCCCGAGCGCGAGGTCCTGTCCCCCTCCCCGCACCCCGCACCCGCCCTTGCCTGGCCGCATCCCTCCGAGGTAAGTGGGGCTGTCTGGTGACCGGTCGCCCCTGCTTTCTTCCTCCTCCATCTTTCACTAAAGGGTTAGGGGCCGTGGCTCGGGGCTTCCTTCCACCCCATCTTTATGAACGCTAACAGGAAAATGCCGCCCCTCCAGGCAGACGGAGGGCATATTTCCCCAGTTTCCAGAGCAGAGGCAGGTGTTGCCATAGCTCGATATTCTGTGAGCCAGTGTTTCTGGTTTGCCTGATTTCAAGAATCCCCCTGAGCATGTGTTACAAAGGCGAGGCCCTCCCCTCCGGAGAAGCTGAGGATCTGGGAGGTGATGGGTTTCCGGGGTGGGTGAGCCTTCCCTGTGTCCCAGGTAATTCTCCGGATCAGGCAGGAAGATGATTCCGGGGGTCGCTTCCATGACAACTAGAAGGGCCTCCGCGCGTCCCACACGGGTATTCTCGGCATTCACGTCGCCTCCACGGCAAGGCATTGAGTTCAGTGCCACACGCACATCACTTCATTCCACCCTGACTGCAGACACTGTGCCGCCCGGTGAAATATCCCTAGTTACTGCCGAGGAACCCGAGCCTCCCAGGGGTTAGCTGGCTGGGCCAGGTCACGCAGCTGGGAAACGGTGGAGCCTGGATTTGAACGCAGGGCTTCCGTTTCCGAATCCTGGGGCTTCTCTGAAGCCACCTCATGGATTCCTGTCATTATATCATCGCCATGCACCCACGCTACTCAGAGTGTGTCGGGTAGGCCCGCGTCACCAGCACCACCTGGGAGCTTGGGTCTTTTCTCTAAAACTCAAAGCCAGCAAACGGGAATTAGATTACTGTAGAAAAATGTTCTGGGCTGGTGTTAAACGGGTCCATATCATCCCCTACTGGTCACATGTGGGTACTGCACCTACTCTCTCTTTTTCAATCGGTAAAAGAACCAAGTACACCTGGGGATTTGTGGTTAAGACAGAGGAATGATATCCCTGCCACACTGTAACAAAGAAAAACAATAAAAAGAATAAGGAAACGAAAAGGAAGTGCTACTTTCAGGAAATATGTGAACACCTGATATCTCCGAATACAGTGCTGGAGGGGAGTTAGACGCAAGCAGTGAGGGTGAACCAAAGTCAGAAGGATGCCGGGAGCAGTGCGCCCTCCTGCGGGTGGGCGCGGGGAGGGCCGACCCCGAGCTCCCGACGGCGTGGACAGCAGCGTATCCTATGGGAGCCGGAAAATGTTTCTCAGCGAATGACAACGAAAGCACTATCAAACCCCGTGCGGCTGCACCAGAGAAATTCACATCCTTAAATGCTTACAGTTGAAAAGAGGAAAAGTTAAAAGTTAATGAGCAAAGCAGCCAACTTTGGAAGCTGCAAAAAGGATAGAACAAAGCAAGTCAAGGGCAGAAATGAAGGAAACAGAAAATGAAAAATAAAATAAGGAGGGTCAAGAAAGCCACAGAAGTTGGGTGTTTTTTGTTTTTGTTTTTTAATGAAAAACTGACGAGCCTCTGGCAACACTGATCAAGGAAAGGAGAACAAGAAAAGGGGCAAATAAGGATGTAACAGGAGCTGAGACTTCAATGCTGCAGAGACTTCAATGCTGCAGAGACTGAGCAGCTCACGGTCAAAGCCCACTTGTCATTCTCAAAAGGCCACTAGCACACCAGGGCGCTGTGCACTGACTGCCACCAGCCCCGTGTACATACTCCCCAGGATTCGGCTGGCCGGGCTTGACCATTGAAATCCCACGACAGCCCTCACTCTCATATTTTCACACTGTGTGCTCACTTCATGGACTTCTGCGAAGTTGACGTGGCCAGTGTTTCTCCTGCGACAGATCATAGCAACACTTATTAAATTAAATGCTTATTACGTGCCAAACACTGTGCAGGTAACCCCTGCAGGGAGTCTCCTAGGTGAGCGTCACCCCCATTTGACGGACAAGGACACCGAGCTTTGGGACCGAGGGCACCAACTGCACCCTCCCTCCCATAGTCAGAATGAGGTTCTGCACGGGTTTTGGCCAGGCACTGGGGTTCGGAGCCCGTCGGTCACAGAGCAAGTTGACAGCAGAACCCAGGCCCTCTGACAACACATCCTGGGGACACCAAGACCGTCTGTGCCCTGAAGGCTATTCCCAACTCTGTTTTCCCCTCTCCCTAACTGAACTGAGTGGGAGGTGCTTTGTGACTCAGGAGGAAACCCTGGATGCAACTTTGGTCTTGGATGCAGGCCCCAACATGGCCCTGTCTACCTGTCTGTGGGCAGGTCCCGAAGGCCTTGGAGACTGAGGGGTCCTGTCACTCAGGTCTCCCTCTCCTGCCTGGAAATGTCATCTCTAACCAGGCTTCCACCTGCTCTTCCTGGGCAGCTATGCTTTGCTTCTAGAGGCTTCGGGCAGAAGCCTGCTGCACCTGAGGGAGAGCCGTGGCTCTGCAGGTGCCATGTTCATGGTATGAGCCGCTAAGCCACGTCTGTCGGTTCAGTGCCCGACTTCTTTAGGCTCCGTGATTCCCGTGCCACATTATTTAGAAAAACGGGGGAGGCTGAGAGCTTGTCTTGTGTCTGCTTCTCCTCAATTGTCTTCAGCTCAGAATAATCCAAAGCGGCATGTTTTGGGGTGGCATACTCTGCCGCCCTTCAACGCACAGATGAGGTTGGGATGCTACAAGCTGAGGAGATGCGTGGGCCAGTCCCTTACCTTGGAATCAAGCCCTCCCCACAAGGGCCCTGAGAGAGGCCTGGACACATGGCAAAGCCTCAGACTCCGGGGTGGGGGGTGGTGAAGGGACACTTCATGACTGGAGGACATTTAAGAGACCCTGAATAGCCAAACAACCTTGAAAAAGAAGAAATGATGAAGGATGTACCCTTTCTGACTTCAAAGCGCACTGCAAAGCTACAGTAATTAAGGCAACACAGGTTTGGCCTAAGAATAGATACGCAGATCAATGGAACAGAACTGAGAGTCTAGAAATACAGGGTCCAGCCGAAGTAACGCCTGTTTGAGTGTAGTTAGTAGGGTAATAATATGGGTGTTATAATTTATAAGCTTAATTTGAACATTTCACCTAAAATGTCATATGGTGTGCTTGAGAGTGATAGTGTTATGTTACAGTTACCTGCTTATGATTTTGTAATAAAAGATTTTGTAATTTAAACAAAGGGGGAGTTATTTGGGCCGACCCTGTACACTCACTCATTTGCAGCCGATTGGTTTTCAGCAAGAGTGCCAAGGCCGTCCAACGGGGCAGGGGAGGATCATCTTTTCAACGGGCGATGCTGGGACAACTGGATATCCACATGTAAAAGAATGAATTTAGATCCCCAATTCACACCGATCCACAGAATTTAATTAAAAATGGACCAGAGACAAGTGTAAGAGCCAGAAGAACTACATGCTCCCAGAGGCAAACGTCCAAAGTGGGTACGAGGTTTCTTCTGCAGGCGATGAGGATGCTCTGAAGTGGATGGCGGTGATGGTTAGCCACCTTCGTTATACTAAACCCGGTGGACTCCACACGTTCTGGTTGAATTTCATGGATGACAGTTCTAGCTCAATAAAACAAAAAAAGGCGCTGTGACAAGGGCGCGGATGAAAGTGGGTCTGAAGGTCAAGGGCCAGCCTGGCCCATCTCTGTGCAGCGCGGTGCCTGGAGGAACACAGGTCAGGAATCTGGGGGCTGGGTCCTAGAGCCCAGGTCTCCCCAAGGCCCCTGTGGAACATGCCCCTGCCAGGCATCCCACCAGCTTTCTTTCCCCTGGAATTGAATTCTATCCTCTTCCCCGCTCCGGGGGAGACAGCATGGGAGGTAGAAGGAGTGAGGAAGTGCTTGGCAGAAATAATTGCGTTCGAAGAATCCTACAACAGTCGCCTTAGCCATTGCCTGCTTCAGGGATGCAGAGGGTCCCTGCTCCGTTCCGCAGCTCTGTGATGGGGCAATTCGACTGGAATTTCCCAAGGGGCGCGCAGAGGTCAGAGGAGACCTAGTCATTCCTTCAACACATATTCATTGCACAACTACTGTGTTCCAGAGCCTGTTCTAAGCACTGGGGGTGAGACATATGGAGGTGTCCTTAAGTGGGGTTCCCCAGAGGCTGTGACAAGATTGTAAGTTCAAGCGGTTTCTCTGGGAGGTGATGTTGGAATGCACTGGTGGAAGTAAGGAGAAATGGGCCTGGAAAGGCAAGGAAGCCAAGGAAGTGTGCCTTATTGACCAGTTACCATTAGGGATCACGGAGGGCCAACCTTGCTGGAGAATTCTGGGAGCCAGCGTAGAAGACGCTTCCAAGTTTTCCCACCTGTGGCTGAGGGAGCTGGGACACTTCTGTCCCATCAGCCCTTGGTGGAGGGTGGCTCACATGGGGAGTGGGGGCCAGTGTTAACTCCCTGTGCTTCCGTCCTGCCCTGGGCAGGCCCAGGTCCTCCTGGGTTCATGGGACACCCTCCTGCAGAGGTCACAGATGCTCACAGTTGAGCACCAGTGAATGAGCATGGGAACTGGTGGGGGGGGGGGCAGGGGGGAAGCCCTGACAGCATCTCCTACGAGCATCTCTGTGTGCCTTACATGGCAGTGGGGGTGGGGAGATGGGAAGTCAGCCAGCAAAGCCAAACAAGGAGCAGGATAATTCTGGATAAAGGTTAAGTGTGAAGGAGACAAGATGTGGGGTCATTTGTAGCGATGGATGGGGGCGGGGTGCAATGATAGCAGTAGGCCAGGCATCTACGCTGGGTCATGAAGTCTGTATATAAAGCACACAAGCTGACCCACGCAGAGCCCCCGGAGCTCTAGGCCACACGTGTTCACAGGTGGTCGGCCACCTTGACCTTTGTTGCAAGGGGAAGGAGACCATGAGGGGTGATGCTTGGTGGAAACGCAGAAAGGGTCAAAGGACTGTTGTTAGAGACAGCAGATTTTCTGAAGAAACACCTCCCAGTACCTGTCCTGGGGCCCCTGGTCAGGTGTCCATCTGGTGCCGCTGACACTGACTCAGGCAGAATCTAACCCCTCAGGTACAATCTCCAGGTTCCCACCGAGCTCTCAGGCCCCCCTGTCCCACCTACCTGTGAAGGTGGGAGCTGGCAGAGCCTCTCCACGTGAGTGTATTGATGAGTGACTGAGCTTCCGAGTCCTGTGCCAGGTTCCCCAGGGTGGATGGATGGATGGAACGGCTTCGTGGGCAGGCACGCCTCACTTTATTGTGCCTCACAGATGTCGTGTTCTTTACAAATCGCAAGCCAGACCCTCCACCCACAAGAAGAGCATGACCTGTTTCATTGTGGCGGTATCTCTGAGGGGTGCCTGTGTCGTGGGCTTGGAGACGGGGTGTTCAGTCACTACTCCTCCCAAACAGAGGCTGCCAATCTCCAAGCGACCTGCCAAGTGGGTGTGTCTCCAGTAGGCAAAAAGGCACACTAACCTGTGTACTGGTGTGCAGCAGAGGCTCAAATGGAGCTCACTGGGTGCTTAGTGTGTGTGTGCAATTCCGGCTTGTGTTCCCCCACATGTGACAATTTAGGAGCCCTCATTGTTTTAATCGCCTGTGCTCTGGAGGCCATAAGCAGATGTCTGCGTTTAAGGTACGCCACTTTGAATTAAGTTCCTTCTGATAACATTGTTGTAGGTAGTAGATGAGGTGGTTTTATGCATCCCCAGGGCAAGACCGTTAAAGCATTTTCCTGTCTCTCCCAAGTAAAAGCAAGTGGTGATAGATTTTGATGGATTTCAATAATAAAGAACTGGCTAAATCAATTTCTGGGTAATATCTGAGGGATGACAGGATCAAACCTGTCAGCTGGTGCTTGGATGACACCTGCCACAAGACAATTTACACCTGCCGTCAGTCATTTACTGGGAACTGCTGGGAACTAGCGAGGCCTCTCAGTGGCCACGAGGGGGTGATCGAGGGCTACACACGTGCCTTAATCATCCCCCCTCCCCCTTTCAGTTCCTTATTTAACGTTTCTCGGGTACTCAATGTCGTTTGTTTCGACAGTCCTGGTGTATCCAGCAGGTTGCTAGAGGTTCCCATAGTCTAATCTAACAAGTGACCAGGGAGTGAACGGGCCTTTTTCCTCCTGCGCAGGATGATACTTCTCCCCACATCCTTGGCGATGCCTCCCCCACAGAATTGGTGGCGGATGACACGGATTAAAGCGCTGATTCTCTCCCCGCTGTCCAGACTGCGTGTTCTCCTTGCCCAATGAACTGAGGAGGTGGGGCCTGGGGGCCGGAGGAGTGGGGGAAGGGTGCGTGGAGACAAACCCCAGGAGTTCGGCCTTCGGAACATTCTGTAGCACCCCCGAGGCCCTTCAAACCCTCCAGGCTGGAGCAGCAGGCTGCGGCTGGAGCAGCAGGCTGCAGCCGAAGCCCAGTTTGGGGGCTGAGGTCACTCAGATTCCCTGCGGGGGATTTTGGCTTTGAGCTTGAGTCTCCCTGTGCTTTGAGTGCATGGATAGTGCCCTGTGTAATTGCTTTGTGCTTGAGAAGTCTGCGGGTGTTCACGCTGGAGATGCAGGCACCACTGCAAGGAAGATCACGCCCTTAGAATTTGGGAGACACAGCTGCAGACCACGGCAGATCTCCTGCCCCTCCTGCTACACCCGAAACCGAAACCGGACCGAGGCGCTAACAAGTGAGGCTCCCGGCCCACACCGGCGCCTGCGCGGGAGGCTGAGCGTGAATTGCCCTGTAAGTCCTCCGTGCAGGTCAGAGAGCCCCCACGGGCCACCTGTCCTTCGGCACAGTAACAGCACCTGGTCAGTCCAGCGTTCCCCCCTCTCCCAGCACCAGTCCCACTCTGAACCGTGTTCCAGGAGGGACTTTTCTTTTTTTCCCCAAGCTTCTGTTACCCAGGTAAAAAGGGAGGGAAATGTCGGCCTAGCCCTGTGAAAGCAGCTGTGGATGCTGAGGGCCCCTGAGTGGTTTTGCTCCTGTTTAATCCAGTCACCTGGCCTGTCAAGTGAGGGCGGCTGACAGCTGCCCCCTGGCAATGAGGATGCCCTCGGTGTTAGCTGCAGCCGAGCTGCGCCCCCCTCATTCCTTCCCAGGTGGAATCATGGCTTGGGACCGGGACCCTCACAGGCCCAATGGAACGGGACCGCGTGGGCCGCTCGATGAGGCCGATTTTCCCTGAGCTGCGACTGCCCCTTCCTTCAGCCGAGCCCGACTGCCGATGGTTGGCACACAGAGGTGCTACTGTTCTGTATTCCTCAAGCTACTTGGGTTATCTGCTTCCCTGACTGGGACTAGAACTCTTCCTTCCACTCGGTCACCTGCAGCCCGTTTCCAGAACGATCCTGAAAACAGTGGCTGCCCCAGGCTTGTCTCCTCCTCGGGGGGGCCAGGGTCAGTGGACAAGGACATCCTTGCTGGCCGCACTTGTTACCAGGCCGCACCTCAAACATCAATTTCCTAATGGCTTTGCCAAGACTCCTGCCGCGTCTAGAAGCTCAGGGGCAAACCTTGTCCTTACCTGGTGTTCTTCATTTTGCACCCTGAAAACACAGATCACTGAAGTGCAGATGGAGACCTTCCCGCCCGGGAGGCACAGGGAGATGCCCAATCTGGGCAGGTACTTCTGCTGCCCTGGTGAAGTCTGTGCTCCCTCCTGCCACACACGCAGCCCAGTCCCCGTGCCCCTGAAACTGGCCGGCATCAGCAGCTGGCCCTGCTCCCGTGTTCTTCGGTGGCTCTGAGGTTCCTGGGCAGCTTCCCCACGGAACAGTGACGCTCCACCTTCATCCTCTGACGTGTTTCAGTAAAACTGCAAGGTTCGTATTTTTGGTTGCCTTTTATTTTCATTGCATCGCTCCAAGACAAGAAAGGGAGGAGCACCTAACCTGTTCTTGCTCTAAGATCGGGACTGGCCTCCAGGCCAAGGAGAGGGTTTCCTCACAAAACCATTCAGCCCGAGGCTTTGGAGCCCATCCGCTAGAAGGGGCCTTTCCCTCGGAGGGATGGCCAGGAGCTCACCTACGGGGGCCAAGGTGAGGGGCCTCACCCTTCCCCGCCACCAGGCCGCCCTGGCCACTCCGGCCTCCCCGTTCCGTACTCATCTTGAGAGACAACCGGGTGGATGAGGACACACTTGAATTGCGGGTTCGTGGAAGTCCCTGCTGGACCATTTTCACAAACCGTTCCCACGGCACCCCCCACTGGAAGGGGGCCACTGCAGAATGTTGCAGCAAGGACCTCTCAGTGAATTGGAGACTCTCCCCAACCCGTCCTTTCGGTCGGGGTATGTTCGTGTTCTTCAGAACGAGCTTACCAAACTCGGCTATTTTGGTTGGTATACTCACGTACTAGCCCCGCCTCCCTGGACTGGGGGTCGGCTGGGGTGGAAGGTAACGGAATCTCCTCCAGTGTCTTTAGGAGGGAAGTGTGGGGGGGACTTTCTTTTCCCAAAAGCAGGCTCATCAAAACAGGGGCCAGGGGCCAGCTGGTAGGCACAGAGATCGGAGCGACAGCCCTTCCCACACCGTTATTCCGCTGCGTTACGCTACGAAGAGCGCACTTGCGGATGCATTTCTTCTTCTTGCCCAGTGGTGTTAGTAACCTAACTTGTATAACAGAGCGAACGATGGCTGCTCAATGAAAAGCAGAAGTCTGAAACTCAAGAGGAGCTGCAGAAATCTGATTAAGAACTGAAAAATCGTATCATTCCTCCGGCCGCCCCCGCCCCCCACGCGCTATCGCCGCGGGCTCTCACTCCCTTTGCCAAAACACACCAACACGATGATGCAGTGAGAGAACGTAGCTTTTCTGGCCGGAAGCCCTGGGCTGGCATCCCAACTGTCACTTTCTAGCACTCAAGGGACGTCAACCTGAACCCTCGTGCTCTTCAGCCGTGAGGTGGGGTGACCATCTCCCGCACCTGCAGGGAGGTGCCTTAGACCCATCTATGTTATAAGCCTACTGCGTTGTCTGGCACTTAGGAACACTCACCAGGCCAACACTGCAACTTAGCCACTAGAAACGCAGAATGCTACGTGCTAATACTTTTTACTTCACATTATTTCATAAAAGGTTTAACACTATATTCTTTCAGATTCTTTGCCCTGGTTCAGTTTATAGTTGTTTATAAATATATAAAATCCTCATCAGAGCATATAGTTATTAATTTTAGAGAGGAAGGGGGTTAGGGGGAGAAACACTGATCAGTTGCCTCCTGTACGCACCCTGACCTGGGATTGAAGCCGCAACCTTTTGGTAGATGGGACGATGCTCCAACCAACCGAGCCACCCAGCCAGGGCTCCACTCTTAAGTCAGTAAATGCAGAACACACGCTACCCAGGACAATGTCACGTTCTAACTGTGGGTTCAACCGGCGTGAAGCCAATTAGAAAGGGCACTTACAGGATGAGAACACCCACCGTGAGAGAGAGAATACACGCGCAGCTTACTTGCTTAGATCCGAGAGCCTAACTGATCACAGTAGAACTCATAGACTTTTTTATTGTTAAGCTGCAACATACATGGTTTAATACAACAAAAATTTCATCAAGTGAAAAGTAATGAACCGAACAATAAACAAACAAATACCCAGAACGAAGTATTTTCCATTGGAAACATGTTAAGAGGAGCACGGGGCTTCGCTACCACCGCACGGCGGGCTCCTTGTGTGTGGCTGGCCTGCACGCCCCGGGCTCTCTGTCGCCATGCGGAGGGGAGTGGGAGCGGGAGCGGTTAAATAAAGGGAAAGTCCATTTTCTGCAGAGCATCGTTTCACAAGGCAGCCAGACTGGATTTAGCAAATAAAATTACTCAAGAAATCCTCCACGTGTTTAGGGTCATCTTAGAATCCATGAACCTTAAGCTGTTCCTCCTTGACGATGCCCACCTGCAGAACAAAGCCGACGTTAGCACAATCACTCTGAGGAGAGTGTAAATTCATCCCTAGGAATCATGCAGCGGCCGTTAAAAAGAGCCATTGTTAAAGCTTACGGCAACATTTTCTTTTTTGGGTGGCATTAACTGTTAGTAACGATTCAACACGTGCCAGGAGACGCCCCCTGCAGACACGGGAGCGGTCGGGTCATTCTAAGGACGAAGCAATTTTAAGGCTGCGGACGGCAGTCACTCACCTCCAACAGAAACTGGCAGATGTTCTTCCTTTGGTCACCTTGAAGCTGAATGACCTCTCCGTACTCGGGATGTTCGATCACAGTGCCATTACAAGCAAATTTCTGGAGAAGTATATAAACGTTCGACATAAGGGAGTCAAATATAACAAGGTTTAACTCTCACCCTGAGACTAACATCATCTACTCAGCAGGCTTGATCATGTTTAAGTGACAAGTTTGTCTCCTGTCAGCCCCAACATTCCCCAGTTAATTTGAAATGAACCAGCAGGTCACGTAAAGGCAACGATTTTACTTGGAACATCAAGAACTAAATTATTTCATATGTGGTTGAAGGCCATGTGAGTCTTATTTTAAGATGGGCGACCAGCCATAAATATCTGACTGCTGATTGAGAGGACAAACACAGCTTTCCCGGATCCAATCATGTTCACCCCGGCTGGCACTGCATGAACCATAACCCAGTTCAGAGGTGTGCATCAGTAGCTCTATTTTCATCTCTTCTTTCCAACACCTGTACCTTTTTGAAAGCTTTCACAAGTTTCTTTTTGTCATAATCATCTGCAATGCCCTGAACAGTAGTCAGCGTCTTCCTGCCGTTCCGTTGCTGGATTCTTATATGAATGTAATCCTCAGTCCCTGCCGGGAGTAAGTCGTCACCCTTAGTTGCATCAGCAAAGGGGTCTGCAAAGGGATACCAAAACAAAAACAAAAACAAAAAAACACCGAAAACAAAGTATTTTTTTAGTAAGTAACCTCCAGATCCACGGTACACTACAACCTAGACAGTCCGCAAAGAAGTTTCTGGTGCCTCTGCTTTTTTTGTGGGTGGGGATAGGGGCTGATGGGGGTGGGGCATAAATAAAACCCCCAAGGTACTCTCACGCAAAGAGAACAATTTAAACAGGCACGTCTATCGGTACCTGGACAGAAAATCGTTATACACAGACAATGTTACCGTTGAACAAGTCCCCTAATAAAACGAAATTTTAAAACCTTAATTTTGTAGCCGCATAAAAAATGTGCGTCATCTCGGTAACACTGTGTTAACAACAGAAACATTCAAATATCCTGATCATTTCACTGTAAAGGTGCCGTGCAAAGTAACAACGACCAAAAAAGACACATATATACACACGTGTGTGCATATATATGCATCAAGAGATGTGATTGTACAAATTACTACGCAAGTTGAGAGACTGGACCCCGCGGCGGTTCAGAGGTCTGCATCCGCATCTTTCACTACACGCCCCCAACACCTGCTCGGAACCAGCTGCGACCACCAACGGACGCCGATCCCCAGCCCCGCGGCCGGCGTCGCCCTGGCGAGCAGCAGGGTCGCCGAGATGTCAAGGGGCAGCAGCCAGGCGGGAGCCGGGTCCCGGCCGGGGCTCCGGGTGCAGGGGCCGGGGTCAGCCGGCCGTCCTCGGGGAGGGGGTCGCCAGGGGGCCCGTCGCCATTTTCTGGGCGCCGAGACAAAGCCCCACTCGGGGTGCGGGGAGGGCAGTACGGTGGGGGGGGCCCTTTGAGCGGTGGTCGGGACTGTGCCGCGGCGAGGGCGGGCAGGGACGGCCCGCCGGCCGAGAGGCGCGCGGGGGAAGGAGGGGGCGGCGGCGGCGGCGACCAGATCTTACCGAAAGATTGGAGGTTCTGGATAGTGGACATGCGATACTAGTGTGAGGCCGGTGAGGGGATAAAATTCCTGCGGGGCCCGCCCGGATCGCCGTGTCAACAGGCTGTAGTGGCGAGAGAAGGAAAATAAGAAAACGCTTCGCCCCGGGCTTGGGATGCGGCTGGAGCGGCGGCGGCGGCGGCAGCCAGGAGGAGGCGGAGGCAGAGGCGGCGGAGACGGATGCGAGGACGCGAAAGAAGAGGCGGCGCTGCGGCTTCTCCTACAAAATGGCCGTGGAGACTATTTTGATGCGCCCACCGCCCCGCCCACGTGCTCGCCCCGCGCCAGGAACCGTGGGACTTGTAGTTTCCTAGAGGCCACAGCTTTCGCAAAGCCTGGGGCGGGTGGGCTTGCGGGACCGCAATTCCCAGCAGGGAGTTCGCCGTCCGGCGCTGACCCGCAGGACCCGAACGGTCCAGCTGGGTGCAGATCCATCCCACCATAACCTGCGGGTCTGGGGCTGTCTTCTCCGCGCTCGCGGGCGCTCCCGTTCTGTCACCGTAGAGCTGTGGCGCCGACGGGTGGGTGCTGGGGGATCATCTCCATCGGTCACTCTAGAGGCCGAGGTAATGGAAGTAAAATCGGGGTGCAGGAGCACCATGAGCCCCCTCGCCCGCGGCTTGCGACTCGATGGCTGGCCCTCAGCACCTCTGCGTCGAAATCCTAGCCTCCCCTCCCCTCGTTGCAGGAGCCTCGTTAGACCCCACCGAGGTTCGAGGCGGGACCCTTCCCCGCAGGGCTGGACCTCCTTCCAGTTCCCCAGGGCTGTGGTTTTCAAACAACAGCGTGCATCTCCTGGAAGACTTGACAAAACAGAAGAACAGACCCTGAGTTTCTGTTTTTAGAGGTTGGAGTATGACCCGAGAATTTGCTAATCTAGCAAGCTCCCAGGTGATGCTGATGGTGCTGGTTTGGGACCCTGCTTCAGCACCACCACTCACCTTCACCAGGGGCCTGTCATCCAGTGGGGGCCAGGGATGTGTCAACAGAACATACCAGAAAACCAGCTTGTTAACTTGAACACAGAACCTTGAACACGATAGGTGCCTTGTGGAAACTGAAGGTGAGCTCAGCAAGAGGTTAACCGATGTAGCCTCAGGTACCAGAAAAACACCTGAATCTTTGGGAGTGGGCTCACCCCGGTGGACCCCTGCTCAGAACATGCTTTAAGTGCATTAAATAAAACATCAAAGGTTACAAAGGAGACCCATTATATCAAAATTAAAAATAATACATTGATAACATAGTATTGCTTCTTTGCTATTGCATTAATTAACAAGATCTAGCAGCAGGTCTAATAACTACTAGAATTTCAGAAGGTGATAAAAGATACTTCCAGAGGTCTGAAGCATCCGAAATACGAAGATACCTGTGTCTTATTGGGGAAGGGGACAGGCCCTGCTAATACTACTGTGATGTTGCCAGCATTCCTAACGAAGGGAATGCTACACTTTGCTTAGAAGTTGGTGAAAGTTTAGGCTTAACCACTTCTCCTAACCAGGTTTAGGAATTCTGTCGAAACTCCCTCCTCCCCTCGACAACTCGTCAGTGGACCGAGGATCTGCAGACCCTCGGTGAAGAATATCTGGATTTAATAGAATCCCTCCTTTCTTAGACCTAATGTTTACATCAGAAACCCCCAGGAGCTCAGAAATCTTCAGTCGAACCCAGTTACAACTACAGGTTAGACACTGTTGTGAGTATTATCTTAAAAGCTGTCCTGGCTTTCTGGCCCATGAGCCAGAAACTGGGCAAGGTATCTGGTCCACACGGAGGGACCCTCCAAGTAGAAAGTTCGCACTGACCTTTCCAAGACTTAAACTCTTGGTTTCACCTGTTTCTTTTTACTTTTTAAAACAGGGCTACTAGAATATTTAAAATGACTTGTGACCCGCATGCAGTTTCTATCAAATGGCACAGGTTTACAATGAAAAGATTTGACCTGTACGTAAAGTTATAAAAGGAATAAAGGAAAGTATTGAAAACCTAGTCTTTTTAGTTCTACATGGTATCAGGCTAGTTTAAGGTGATGATGTTCTACCTTATTTCAGAAGGGAGTTTAGATTAAAAGCCAAGAACAGTAGCATTGACAAAAGGAATCACGGAAGATTAAAAGAAAAGTAGAATAGTTGAAAAATAAAAGCCCCAAAGCTAGAGATAGACCCCCAAAATGACTCTTACTGTCCTAATGGTTAAGCGAAAGAGGAGTCAGCTAGAAAGTCCATATGTCTCCAGGCTGAGAGCATGCCCGGCGAGCGGGAGGCATGGCTTGGCCTGGCCCCGAACCACAGGAGGTATTTTCCTTGGGCCTCACAAAGGGGACACTGTGATGTATTGGGTAGTGCCCCAGCAGTGGGCCTCCCATGAGGACAAGGGTGGGCTTTACGCAGCTGTTTTCTGTACTGCTACTGACGAAGGCGTGCTCTCAGGGTAGGACCTCGGGTCCCCCTCCACCCGCAGGTCGCCCATTGTGGCGGGCGTGTGATAATGTGCTGTGCAGATGTCCTGCTTCACTGAGCATCGCTCACCGACAGGGCCGCAGCTGCAGCACCGGGAATGCGGCAACGTGGAGGCCACGCTTCCCACCGGCTATGCTCAGCCAGGAACTGGGTGCAGCAAGGATCCCCAGGCAGGCCTGCTCTTGGGAGATGTGGGACCCTTTCCACAGACGGGCCGCTTTCCTCAAGGCCCCTCCCCTGGCCTGGCTGGACTGTCTCAAACTGGTGCTGAAGTCTAAGAATCTTCTTATTCCACCTTTCTTCCCTTTCCCCTTCACAGGTCCCCTCCTCCGGCTCCTTCCTTCCTGTTTTCCTCACTGGTCTTTCCCCCAATAAATGTCTTGTGCATCTAATTCCATCGGATGGAGTGGTGTACGTAACCCCACACTGGTTGGTGAGGAAATAATAGGTAGAAGGACAGTTCTAGTTAAAATAAGTGGTTATTACCACAAGGCTTTTCCTCCAAACCCTAAAATCTGCTAGAGAGCTGTGCTAGACCCTGTGAGGCTGAGAGAACTTGCGCACAGCCTTGGAGATGAAAGCAGGCGGCCTTCTGGGTGTGCGCCCTGCAGTGAGGTCTTGGTAGTTTGCATATCTGATGGTAAGAAAATGTTAGCCCACTGATGGGCAAAAAACAGTCTTCGCCTCGTGCTTGGAGCAGGCATTGAAATTTACTCTCCGTAGGGAAGGCTCCCTGCCCACCCCACCCTCCTACCTTCCCAAACACAACCCCCACCCCCAAGAGGCTCCAGGGTCTTTTTTCACCGCCTCAGTGAGATTGGAAATCTCCCAGCTGACCAGCCAATGAGACCAAATACAAAGAGAAAACACAAAGAATGAGAGTCTTACTCACACACTGAGCACTACAGCTAGTACTTCTCACATCTCATCTTTGAATGAGGGTTATATAACTGAGAGTTTAAAGTTGCATTTCCTGGCTGCAACCATGTTCCCCAAAGATTTAACAACTTGCACAGAATGGATATAGCTCAGTTGCTACTATCTATCTAGAACAGTGATGTCTGAGTCGGTTTCTGCAGAACAGACCAGAACACCTAAAAAAGAGAAAGGCATAACCTGGGCCTGTTTCCTGGTCTCATGTGCTTTGTACTCCGTATTTGTGGGGAACAGTAAGGAGAAGGGGTGATAGGCTTTGCGTGTGTAAGCGCTTAATTTGAAATAGCGGTGGTCATCCACATACTGATGACATGGAGCACATTGTATGTGAAATATCTGCAGAGTAGGGCATTGGAGAGAAACGAAAAGTGTACCTGGATGAAGGAGTCAATATCTATTTTTATTTTCTGGGTGCTTATAAATCTTAAAGGAGAGTGAAGCCAAGCCAACATGGCATCATAAAGCAAGTATGAAAATAAGACAATTTCAGGGATCTGGGAAGTTGAAGACATGGTTGAGTTAGCCCCAGAAATCTAAGGAAGCTCCCCACTTGAGAGTGGGGATCATGATTAGGAGGGAGTGTGGCTACGTGGCCATGACCCTCAACTTCTAGTCTCAAGGAAGGTTCTAGAGGCAGAGATGCATTCCTGTTTCTTCCCTTTCACCCTGCCCTCTGGTTGTCAAGAACCGTGAGGGGTCTAAGATGTTACCCTACTTGCAAACTAACGCATTGGCCTGCTGCTGTTTCATGGATGCTGATAGAAGACAGGAGCCTACAGGGTTAGGGACAAAAGACTGTATTACTCATGGCAAAAGCATGAGCCAGAGCTCCATGTTCAGGCTGGTTGCTCTGGCCCCCGAGTCCCAAGAGGCCACACAGGTGAGCCGAGGTGGATGCCTACCCATGCAGGGGGCTGCATTCCAGGAGAGGAACCCTGTGCTTGGGGAATCTGTCCCTTGTATAATGAGCAGTAATGAGTTTGTCTGGAGAGAGATGTGCACCTCATCCCTCAAGACTGCTCCCTGCAAACACAACCCTGAAAAATGGGTGGAGTAGAAAGCAGTCTCTTAGATTCTTGGCCAAACCCGTAAGGACACGCAGGTGCCCTCAGGGGCCATGGTGGGTCGATTCTCCCAACAACCGATCAATCCCCTTTTTGTAGCCTGGGATGCTATTTATGCTCTTGGGACACTAGGGTGGCCGCTCTAGTGTTTACCAGTGGACAAGGCTACCGTATGTTGACAGGTCATGCCCACAGGTGTGTCTCACTTTCTATTCTTTTGTATTCGTGTTCCTCACACCTGTTCTGTGGGAGTGGTGGCTTATGGTCCAGTGTACACTTTGACCATGCCGGGACCCAAGGGCTCATTTATGGTGCAGTGCTTAGGAGTCTGGGCCGAAGAGCTAAATAGCCAAAATGCAGAGACCACCCATGTGCCCACTGACCGATGAATGAATAAACATTGGTGTGTTCCTGCAATGGAATGTTACTTAGCTATGAAATGAACCATGTTACATGCTATAACATGGCCATACTTTGAAAACATGCTAAGTGAAAGAAGCCAGTCACAGAAGGCCACATGTTGTATGATTCCACTTATTTGAATTGTCCAGAACTGGCCCATCTATGGATACGGAAGGTAAGTTAGTGGTCGGCTAGGGCTGGGGGTGTGTTTGAGGGGAAATTCGTAGTTCCTGCTAATGAGTTTCTCTTTGGGGGGTGACGAGAATATCCTGAAATTAATTATGGGGATGGCCACACAGGTCTATAAATACATAAAAAGACATTGAATTCTGCACTTCAAATGGGTGAAGTATATGGTCTGAATTATATCTCAATAAAACTTATTATCAAAAGAAAGTATGCAAGAAAAGTGGAAACGAGTTTCTTACTGTCTGTGAATATATCAAAATATTAACAAGTCCAGTCAATATTACATAAAAAAGCACATATTAACCCAGAAGTGCCAGGATAATCCATATACGTCTGTTGTAACTCTAGTGAAGATTCAGAATTTAACATAAAGGATTGAGATTCAGGGTTTGCCGTTTTGCAGGAACAGAGAAGTGGTCACCAGCCAGGGGCTGAGGAGCCCTCCACACCGCGAGCCCTGCGCACATCAAAATAACAGGCCTTTACGACACAGTTGCAGCCAAGACCACTCCCAGGAGCTGCCTGGCAGGCGGCCAGGTCAGGACACTTAGGCCGGAGGGGGATGGAGGCTCCTCGATACTTGATACTCGAGTACAGGAGGTGGAGACCCAGCCCCTCCTGGAGGGAGGAGACCAGCTCCCTGGAGGTTGCGGGGGAGGGAGGTAGGACTCAACAGTCATGAGTCGGCCAACTTCAAAAAAGCTCTATGAAAAGGGATGCTGATTATAGACCCTTGGGAAGCCACGTAGTGCTATCTCATTGAGGCCTTAACTTCAGTTACGGAAACGATACTCCACCGCATGGTGAAGAGACTGATCCACACCGGTCCCCAATACGTCAGCATGTGAAGGGACATCAGCTCTCTGGTCATCTCAATATGATGGGAAAGATTGATTTTCATAGGTTCTATTCTCTGAGGATAACACCCCACCCCCTCACCCTTTCTCCCAGTGCAAGGGGGCGGGGGAGTGCAGGGCCAAGGACCACAGCATGGGGCTTCACGCTGTGTGTTATTTTACCTCATTCAATTTCTGGAAGTGGGGTGATGCAGGAGATTGTTGCTTCTTATTTCAAGGATGGACCAGTGACCTTTCCAAGTTTCAGATTTTTATGCTGATATTTTCAGTGTAATTATAGCTTCCCTGAAGTCCTTTCTTAGCTCACTTTAATATGAAAGCCACTTAATCGATTCTATCATTCTTTGAACTGAGTCACCAGCTACACTGAATATAAAAACGTATTCAGCATGCCCACATCACAGTCTGCTCCTCATCCTACGTAATCCCAGGCCAGCCCTGCCTGCCCTTGCGTCCCGGGGCTGCATGGAGCTCTGGCAACAGCCAGCTTGACAGGCCGACCTCTGGCACCATGTTTTCCTAAAATCTCACATAACTTGATATCATCCTCTTCATGTTTTTTCAGTTTCTTAGGCCGAAGGGTCTACATTTTCCCAACTGGAAATTTAATCTTACTTTACAGTAACCATTGTCTGTATTTGGTGGATTTACAATGTTGGTAGAAGAGCCTCACCCAGGATCTTGTTTCTTTTCTTTACTTGGACAGAGTTGTATCGCATCTAAGCAAACAACAAAGAAAGATTCACGTGGCAGACTCGCAGCAGCTTGCGCTGACTGAGTGTGCACCGTGTACCGGGTCAGGGCCGAGTGCTTTCCGGACGCTGCTGCTGCTGCAGTCCTCAGCCTGCCGCATCTTTGGTTCTGGACCACGAGCCCCGCGCTCCTTACTGTCCTTCCTAGGGTGTTCCTTTTCTCACTTTCCACAGTGATGATTTCATACGTTTTCTCTCCTCTCAAACCCCGGTGCCTTCCCCTGGGCTCATTTGAAGCCGATGGCCGTGCTCACACTTAATGAGAACAGTGAAGAGATCAGGTGGAACAGACCTCATCCAGACACCAAATCCCAGGTCCCCTGCCGTCGGTACCTGCTGTTCACCTCCTTGTTAAGATGGATGAATTATCCCTGATTTCCTTTTCTGCTTTCTCAAGGGCATTGCCAGGATCTGCTTCTCCCCCTTGCATTTATTCTCTCTCTCTTCAGTATTAGTTCTAAAAGGATGCAAATATTCTCAAGAATCTTCCATCTTAAAAAGACAAAAAGGAAAGCGTCCCTTGGTTTTATACCCTTTTCTCACCAGGACCCATTCCTCTGCCCTTCTGAAGAGTTGTCTGTCACTCTGTCCACTTGCTGGTGACTCGCTGCGCCTCAGCCCTCCAAACAGGCACCCTGCCCACTGCCATGCTGAGGCCATTCACACCCAAGCTTTCTGACCTCTGAACTGCCAACCCAAGGCCACTGCGCCGTTTTTATCCTACTTCACCCCTCCGCAGCATTGCACACGGTAAACTCCTCCTTTCTTCTCTTGGTTTCTGCGACATCACTCTCTCTTGGCCTTGTTCCATGTCACCAATCACGCTTTTTCAAACTCTTTTGCTGGCTCCTTGTCTACTCAAACGGTGCCAATGTGATCTTTCAAGTAGGACGAAAATCAAGGACAGTGGTGTCTTAGAAGCCAAGGGAAGGAAGTACGCCTCCCAGAGGCTGGGTTAGGAGTGGACAGTTTCACCTAGTGGCTTGGCATCTTCAACGTTGCATTCAGTGGCTTCATGGTGTCCAAGGGAGCGAACGGAACTGAAATGGAGGAGGTAGCTGTTTTCAGAATTTATGGGGTTAGGGAGGGTTTCAGACAATTTTTATTGGTTATACTGGTTGCAATAAGCTATCAGCAAAAAGGAAATTCATTAGAATTTCCCCTGGAGCTAAAAAAAAAATAAAGATAGGAAGTTATTCTGCATCACAAGATCTCTGAGAAATGAGTAGGACAAGGAGAGGGTGAGAAAACAGATTTAAAAAATATTTTCAATTCCAGTTCACATATATTAGTGCTTCAGGTCTACAACATAGTGATAAAGCATGAAATCAAAGAAAAGCTATTCTTTACTTCAGCTCACCCTAATTCCCTTTGAGTATTAGGCCTCTTTATTAATACAATGGCCCTTAATCAAAACAGGAGAATTTGCAGAGCTGTTGGTAATGGGCTGGAGTTTGAAGGGCAATGTTGTTGCTCTTGGAGAATAATTCCGAGGCTAAAAATAAAGGACCTCAGGCAACATAACAGATGATATCCCCAACAGCATTTTTCATGCTAACTGCAGACAGGGATTTCATGTGGCTTTTTATTTAAATAGATGGCAAAGAGTAAAGACCTTTGCCCTCTTAGAAACAGTTGTGTGTGTGTCAAAACTACCCAATTGCAAACACCAAATATGGCTTTTCTAAGTAAACACATTATTTTCTGGGTAATGGCTGTAATTAGCTTGTCGGAACATCACTGACCATTAGCAGAGAAAGCAGATGGCATGAGATTTGTCTCCATGCATGAGCTGGGACGCTGCAAAAACATCGACGGTGAGCTATACACGCAGTCACCCTGTTGTGCGGCTGGGATGCGGAGTTACAAACGGCGGAAATGTCCAGCCAGTCCGCAAATGACCCGGTTTGGTTATTCAGAATGATCCTTTTAGATGTCTTCCGGAGTAGCTCATTCAAAAGTGCGGAGGTTGCAGAATCAGTTCAAACAAAAATTTGAGCAAACTTCAGAGCAAAAGAAAGTACTAGCATTTCCCAGATCGATTCCACTATTTTGACTAATGGCGCTGCCACTGACCCCGAAGCCCTGGTGAGAAACCCGGGGTGCCTTCACCATCTTCCTCCCTCCTCCCCGCTCTTTCTGCTGGTCTCAGTCTGCCTCCAATCCGTGAGCTCCTACCTTCAGCCTTACTGTTACCTTGGGCCGGGTAGGGAAGTGGTTAGGGAACAAGCTGGTGTGGACTGTTAGGATTTTGGAAGGGAAATGGGGTGGCACATATTCTTAAAAAGCACCCAGGGTATTCTGATTCTCCCTCCCTCCCACATGGTGAGGAGCATCAAGGTATAATATGGATTCTCAAGATCAAAGGGAATCCAAGGATTTTCACAGCAGGAACAGATTTTTCCAAACCTCAAATGACTCACTCAGGCAACGTAAGGGAGCAAAAAGGCAACCAAAGGAGACCTGAAAGGACATGACAGACAGCAGGACAAGCCAGAGATGTGCGTTTGGGTATTCAGTGCAGACCTTAGACGGCCACCTCCAGCCTATCTCCGGGCAACACGACCGCCCGGCTCTGACCGGACCCTTCGTACTTGGGATGCCAACACCATCAGTTGCTCGTCTTGTCTCCCGCCCTAGAGCACAGGCGCCCAGAGGGCAGGACTGTACCTTTTCCTTCCCAGCTGTCTAGTGCCAGTTACCGTGGCTGGCAAAGGGCAGGCGTGAAGCCCGTGTTGCTGAATCCAGTGGGCAGCTGTGTGTTTACGATCTGCACATCTCTGTCAAGATGTTCCAGAAGCACCTGAAACTCAATCTGACCGAACACTGATTTTTTATTCTAGATCCTTCCCAACCTTGTGCTTCCATTTCTGTGTTGGTCAGCGGAACCGAGTCATGCGGTCCGAGCCCTATGTCCCCAGTCTTCGCACTGCTTGACTGCTCAGTAGCCACTCACTCTTCCTCCTCCTTTACCGTCCCTGTTTCCCCAGATGCTGTTCTCTCCTTCTGCCTTTCCGACTGCCCCTCCTCTGCCGATGCAGTTCCATGGGGCCAGGACTCACGGTCCTCATCTGCTTCTATAAGCCCTCTCGGTGATGTCCGCCAAGGGCACAGCTTCCAGTCCCATCCCTGTCCCAACAACCCTCAGCCTTCTAACTCCGGTCCTGCTCACTACAGACACAGACCCACCTGCCTCCTTCACCTCTCCTCTGGGCCAGCACCTCAAAATAGAACATACCCGGAAAGGAATTTGTCGTTCTTCACCATCCCCCAGCTCAGGGAAGAGGGCCAATGCTTTCTCTATTATTTCAGCCAGAGATCTGACAACATCCTTCCTACCTCAATCTTTTTTGCTACCCATATCCAGCCAATTCCCAAATCCTGTTCTTTGCCTCCTAAATGTGTCCTGGATTCATCAAAATTCTCCTTCCTCACCGCTTTAACCTAAGCTGTCTTGATTCCTTCCTGGGCTCTATAGGAAATCTCCTCATTAGTCTACCCACCATCTCTCCACCCTGCTGCAATGTATTCCTTACATTAAAATATCAAAGTGATTAAAAAAAAACTAACGAATCTGCTCAGGTCACATTCTTCCTGAACTTTATGGTGGCTTACCATTAATCATGGATTAAAGACCGAAGGCGCCATATTGATCCAGCTGTGCACGTGGGCCATGTCTGTGATGGATGGGAGGGAGATGGGGGACCACGCCAAATGCGCTGTATACAAATGACCCCTGCAACTAGGTGGGAAGTGATACCTGAACAGCGAGTGCCAGCACTCTGCAGGGCGGACAATGGCCTCTGGGCAGGTTTTTGGGCCAGAAAGTGGGACGCCTGGGCCCTGAGTTTTCAGTGAGGCCAAGGCATTAGAGCCCCCTACTGACTGGAAGGAGAACTTTTGAGAAACAGGAATGTCTAAATGGGCTTTTCAGCTATCAGGTGACAGGCTATGTGCGCCCCAGGTCCTCCCTGTTATCACTCTTTTAAGTGCAAACAGGGAAGGGCTTGAATTTCCTGTATGGCTGATGGGGTACAAAATAGAGGCTGCAACAAGAAACAAAGACCAGAAACCTTCAGTCTACGTAAGCACAAATTCGCAGGCTTTGAAGAAAGGCTTTACGCTTAACCAGAAACAGAATTAGGGGTGAGAAACTGTGCAGATTTGAACCCAGATTTTGAGTGGCGTGAAGCCTGCTCCCACCTCCAATGATCTGGGTTACACTGGGTTCTCCTGGGCTGGGAGGGGCCCGGGGCCATCAGAGAGGGGGTCACATTTGAGTTGAGCCTTGCTAAAGGATGGGCAGGGGTTTTCAGTGCCAGCGGGAGGCATCCTAGCAGACTGAATACAATGTGGGAAGATGCAGAGCCGAGAAAGGGCCCGGCTGTAATAGTTTGCGACCCACAGAGGGTAAACGGGGCCCTGCCAGGAGCGGTGGTCCGGAATTCCTACGCGGCTACAGCCCGGCCCTGCAGCACCTGGAACAGACTCTCCAACCACATTTCGGTCTGTTTGGCAAAAGGCAAGACGTTGCTTTTCCCACGCAATCGAAGACAGAGCGGAGGCCAGGAGAACAGAACCCTCACTGCTCCAAATCAAGAAGGGGTGACTTACTCCTTTGTCATCAGACACCTCAACAGTCAACGGGCACCAAGCTGACATCTGGCCAAGTGACATCCGAGCCGTTGTACCTTAGACAGCCGGCATCTCAGCAGCCCTGGGTCACCAAGAAGAGTTGCTTCTAGGCGAGGAAAAGACAGTAACTGTCATTTAAAGCCAAAGGAGAGCCTCGGCTCTGCTAGACTGACACCGGCCCATCCACGAGCAAGGCAGCTCCCCAGAGACCCAAGTTCCAACTGGGTGGGAATGCTCATTCCTGGACTCTGTTCTCAGTGGTGCGTTCACCATGCAGGGGCCATGGTGACCAGGGCAAAGAAGACTTGTCTGGCTTCCCGTTTCACAGACTGGCCTTTCTCAAGTGTCTTTTTCTGACTTCCCAATGGGCTTGCCATAAAATGAATGAAATAGTAGGAAAGAATAAATCAGAAAGGACGGGCTTGGAAGTGCAAATTATTGTCATCGCTGGGAAACGGAAGAGCAAGAGCACGGGGCGGGTAGCAGGACAACAGAAGCGCTCACTACCAGGGGCGCCTGCCAGGAGCCCTTTCATTTTCAATTAAGTAATCACCACGTTGCTCAGTGAGTGAGGACAGCAATTACAGGCTTTCCCATCCTGTCACCTCGCCACCTAACACCTCGTGCTTGTGGCACAGCGTGGCCCTGGGCCAGCCCTGCTCCTTGTCATTGGGTATACACAGGGGACTCGAGGCCCTCAGGCTCTTAGTCCTGTCTTCTCAAACCTCCCTGAGCAAGTCCAAGGCTGAGAACTTGCATACCTGGTGAGGCTGCGTGGGAAGTGCCGAGGGCAGACTCCCCGAATTGCTCTGATTACGGCAGAGCAGATGCTCTTGGACTCGCAGCAGATCTTCAGAGCTGGCAGATGTGTGGGGTGTTCGGTCCAATTGTCCTGCGCCCTTTTCCTGTACAACTAGACTCCCCAAATGTTCTCAGGTGATGGGATTGTAAACTGATGCCCCTGCCTGGCTGGCTCTGGGCCCTGCGGATATGAAGGGAGGAGGAGGCTGCTACCTGGTTCACCTGCCTCATATGCCACATGGCTCTTACCTCTGTGAGCAGAGAGATTTGACTTTGGTCCCTTTCAAAGAGCTGCAAGGAACCCAAATGGGAAGTTCCACATCTCAAAGCAGCCCGTGGCGCTCTTTCTGGACAACAATGACCTGATGCGTTTAGAACTTCGGTTAAGATAGTCGGATGGTAAATAGACATTTCTCGTCTGGTTCTGGGAGGAGAGTAAGGAAGACAGACAAGACTGACAGAAAGCTTTGGCCTAAAGGGATGGAACAACACTCGTCACAGGGCCCAGCCAGTAGACCGGGGTGCCCCGGACCACCTCCACTTCTTCCCAGCGCCCTGTGAGCAGCGAGTCGGCACGGCCCGATGGGGCAGGGGCGGGACTAGCAGGGGAGGGGACCTGAGTCATCAGCAGCTTACTAGGTCTTCTAACTGGTAGCTGGTCTCCCAACATCTTGACACACATCCCACCAGTAAGAACTGTTTGGCCCTGCATCCCCCAGGATATATCTATCCACTTATAAACCATTTACATGTGCTCTCCTCTATCTACACATGCAGTATTGGTAAAACTCACATATTGGTAAAACTCACTTTCAGATAAAAAACATCAGCATGAATAGAAGGTCTATTGTTTTCTTTGGTCTGCTCCCAATTGACTATCTTCTACACCCCATGTGGTGTGAACCCACTGTGGGAATACAGCTCCAACCTTCGAGCTCTCTAGGTTCCAGCCTTTTATGGGCAAAGGATGAAGGGGAAGGATCCATTCAGAGAAGATGGTCCTGTCTGAGCACGTGGGCTACATAGCAAAGAAGTCAGCGAAAGAGTGAGCATCTCAGAGTCTCTCCAAGCTTATCGGTGATGTCAGGAAGGGGTGACGGCACCCAACAACTTGCGTTAACTCTTTTTCAGCCCCGGGACCCTGTTTGAAGAGTCCCAGCTGAACTAAGCCAGAGTTGCCGGTGCCCCGCTGGGGCCCAGAGGTGTGGGCATCTGGATACAGGAGCTTGTGCTTCCGGACTCCGGGGAGCAGGTGCTTGGGCCATTCACTGCCCCCTGGGTTTGCCCCACCCTCTTAGAAGTAGAGCAGGAGTGAAGTAGAGGTTTGGGAGAGCCTCCTACTCCTCCATCTTGGCGTTGGGAAGCCTCCTGTACCCTCCCGTGTTGGGGGGAAGCTCACCCTGGCCCCATGAGAGACTGCTCTCCTGCTACACAGTCTGCAGTTCACGCACCGGGCGTGGCCCACCCACGGCCTAGAGCCGGCCACCAGGGCCGCCCCAGCGAGCCAGTGTGTTTCAAGCACCTGCCCTGTTCCAGGCTCTGTGTGGAGCAAAGGGAACCCTGGTCCCAAGAAGCTTTCAGGGGAAAACAGGAGAAATATATGCAACATGTGCATGGCCTGCAGGGGACGTCTCAGCTCTGGTGTCCCTTGGCCAAAGCAGACTGTGACCCCAGGGCACCTGCTGAGGGAGGGGGGACGTGAGACCACGAAGGGAGGGAAAGTCACAACACAAGCGCCAGAGAACAGGTCACCGCTGTGGGTAACTGGGCCTCCATCCTGTGGGGGACTCTCGGAGGGGCCCCCTGGAACCCCGCTGCTCAGGCGGCCAGCAGCACTGTCTGGCCTGGGAGCATGTCACAAAGGCAGCCCGCGTGCCCCCCCCCACCCCCCGTCCACCCGGCCCTGCTGAATCAGAGTCGGCACTCGAACCTGTGAGAAGCACGGCCTCAGATCTTCCATCTTCATCAAATATGACGACTTTGATGTAAAACATTGTTTTCTATATTAGGACTTGGTGCCACCAGACTGGATCCTTCTGAATAACTTCTTTGAGGCTCCCCGTGTTCAAAGTGGATATTTGTTTTCCAGCCCTTTGAAATCTCTTTAAAATGCAACTCTACTTACCTGCACTCTATCGTAATTATAACTTGGTTGTGGAGACAGAAGGCTCACGCAACCAACTGTTCTGTTAAATGCAAATTGTGCGTGGGGAATACTTCTGGGAGAAAACAGAGCGGCTGTTGTGCGAGAAGTTATTTTTAAAGGACGGAACCAAATGTCTCCTGTGCTTTAAAGTTTTATCGAAAACCTCGTGAACAGAGGACCCTTTGTGAACTATCAACACCAGCATACATGGAGATAGATCGCCTCCTAAAAATGCAACTAAAGTTTCATATATAAATTGTGAAACATCAAAAATAAGCAGCAACAGTGTGGGGGTTGCCTGAGGGAGTGGGGGACGGCTGGGGGGAAGGGGGAAAGTAGGGAAAAGTTGGGACAACTGTCATAGCAGGAATGATACAATATAATTTAAATAAGCTGTAAGTAGCTCGATGTTTGTTTATACACCCTTAGTCTTTGTGACCCCATTTTGCGCATGAGGTGCTTGGCCAGAGAGCTGCTACGTGGAAATTCTAAGAGTGAAGCCTAGTTTTTTCTGGCAGCCTCAATGCTTTGAATATTTGGTCACATTTTTTTTTCATGGAAAAACGAAGCATTTATTTCTTAGGGGAAAATATTATCGCTACATACCCAGAAGCAAGCTGAGCCGCACCATTTTTGAGGATAGCTGCCCATCACTCCCGACACTCGAACTGTTGGTCACCGATTGGTTCTCATGCACGTCAGACTGCGCATGCAGACTGGGTGCTCACCACGTGGTTTGGGGCTTCCGGGTTAGGGAGGCTGAGTGCTCAGGTGACTTGAGGGCGGCTGGGCCCTCTTCCTTGTCTTGCTATTTTATGGGGATGGGGATGGGGATGTGGCGTGGGAGGGGGCAGAAATCAGGAGTTCTGGTCAGGAAATGCTGCCTGGAGGGGTTTTGGGGTCTCCTGATACTGTCCTCCCCATGGCCCCCGTCAGAAATGCCCCATCAACTGAACTGAACTGTGAGCGTGTGTGTTGCTAGTGTGAGCAAGCACAGTTGTGCCGGCCACAGTGATGGAAGAGCAGAAAGGTCGATCGAGGACTGGGGTCGACTGATTTCTCCCGTGAACCTGTGTTTTATTTAACAGGGGATTCTGAGGACTGCATCGGACCTCCAGGCAGAGAAGGCGTGTGGCTGCTATTGTGTGTTCATTCACACGCGCCTTTCAGGGCAGCAGAGGGCTCCTACTCCTATTTGTGGAGGGTGGGGGACAGTGTCCGGCTTCAGCGTTCTGGACAGGCCAGACTCAGAGGAGGCACAGCTACCCCGAACCTGTACAAGACTCTGGGGGAGCCCCCCACCTGCTTCCTGCTCAGCTCCACAGACGGGCAGGGGTGTCTCCTTGCGGAGTCCAGCCTCACCTCCAGGGGCTAGCCCAAGTTCCCAGCTGCAGCGCTGCTGGCGTTTTGAGTTGGACACCCTTTGCTGTGGGAGGCTGTCCTGGGCATTGTGGGATGTTTAGCAGATCCCTGGCCTCTACGATGTGCCGTAGCACCCTCCCTGACCCCTCTGTGCTGTGACCATCAAAAATGTCCCCTAAGAGGCACAATCGCATTGCCACCCCCACTCCCTCACACCACTCCCACCCCCACCCCGATGCGCTGCTGGTCTCACCCAGGTGACCACTCCGTATCGTTGATTGCTAGGAAATGCTGTTCTCAGGAGGACAAGCCATGGAGAGGTGAATGGGGTTCCTGGAAGGACTCTGGGGCAGGGGCAACCATGGCCTTGAATCTTGGCCCTGCTGACGACTAGCCATTGACTTCTTTCCCTAGCTCCTCCTCTCTCCCAGCCTGCCCTAACCGAAAACCAAACACAAACCAGAAAATCACACAGCTAGAAATGTTATTTTCATAAATGACTTTTACTTCTTTATCATCTCTCCTGACATAATTCTTGGCAAAGTGCATACAGCATGAAGGCGAGCTTATCTCTCAGAAGTCATTAAAAGATGGTCCTATGTCCTCCTTTTCTTAAACCAGTAAAATATTTTCATTTATAAAAATTAATCTAAATATAAATATTGACACTGAAGATCAAAATCACTTGATGACAAAATAATTCGTCTGGAACTATAACATATGCTTATGGTTTTTAATAGTAAATTAAATCTTTGTACTTATTTGGCACAAGGAAACCTTTATAAAAATTCAAATGCCACTGAGCAGGCTTCTTCGTTTTTTGTTTTTGTTTTTTTGCAAGGCTTACACAGTACACACTTTTTTTTTTTTTGAGGAAAACTGAATATTTTAACACTGTAACAACAATAGTTGCTTTTCATGCCTCTTAAAGAAAACGTTCTGCTTGGAACTCCAATCTTTTTTCATTGTGTTTTTCAAATTTGCATTTGTTTGCTTCGAATCACGCCAACGGAACAAAAAGCCGAAGATTTACTTTATTTCAAAGGCATCATTTCTGTTGGATAACACATACACAGCATCGGTGAGAAGTATTGTGGGAAGGTGCACCCCGCCAGGAAGGCCTCCCAACGCAGTTCAGAGCAGCACGTCGGGTCTGGGAAAGCGCCCAGCAGCGAAAGAACACAGAAGTTGAAAACAACACACAGGGACGCTCCTGCGAGGCATTCCAATTATACTGAGCTTGCAGGTGTGACTTTGGCAAATTTATCTCCCTGGCCCTCAGTTTTCAAATCTGACAAATGGCAATACCTACTGAATAGGGTTGCTCTATGGATGAAAATGAGAAGAATAATGAACATCAGTCGTGTTATTCCCTTGCCTCCCAGCTTTGCCTTCTTCCTCAGATTCACAATCTATTAGCAAAGTGATTGGTTGAGTGAAATTCCAGTTCCATTTGCTTTTATAAACTCACTCTACATAGCCACACATTTGAGAGCAGAAACATGGAATTAGTATCAACTCTTTTGCCCATTCAATTCGCCATTTTTTCCTGGCTTTTTTCATACCTATAAATTTTCTGGCTATTGCTTAACCATTTATGTCGTTAAGGTCATTTTACTACTTTTGCTGAATATTTATTAGGAAGTAAATTTTGGGGGACGACATTTTCGCATTTGGCCACAGTCTGCAACAATGCATTGACCTGAATATCACGCAGATGCGGTCACCGCTCACCCACGTCATGTCCACTCTGGACAGTGCCCTACAGCTAAGCCAGTGGCAGTCTTTCTCAAGCGCCTCTCCACCTCAGACTGGGGAGAGTCTCGGGAAGTCCAAGGGAGAAGCTAAATTCTCAGCGAGCCGTTGTTTCAGATGGACCTGGGTGTGGCATGGGCGAATCAGAGCTTTCATTCCGTGGCCTGTGACCGCAAAGCGGGGGGGCCCAACTGGGGGTCTGGTGGGCTAGGGATCTGGCGGGAAGGAGGCGGCTGAAGGGAGACCTGCACCTGATGGCTGAACACCCTACAGGGGCATTTTCCCATCTTCCCTTAGCATTTGCAGGACAAAGATGCTTGTAGGAGATTAATAAGGATTGATGATGAATTGAATATAATAATACTCATCTCCCTACCCTCCACCATTCCCACCCCAACCATTGTTCTTTGGACAAATTGTTGATATGTGATTCTAGTTGAATCAAAGGAATAAAAAGAAAGAAAGAGAGAGAGAGAGAAAGAAAAGGGAAGAAGGGAGGGAGGGAGGGAGGGAGGAAGGAAGGTCCTACAGACGACACACAGCAGCCAAGCCAACAGGGAAATGACGCATTTTTGGACACGGAGCTCTGCTGTTGGACGGCAGCATCTCGGTTTCCTGTCTTGGACACCCCTAGGAACCTAAGGCAGAGAGGGGGCGAGACCGCAATGCTGAAGTCGGGGACGGCTTTCTGGGTGAGGTGTCAGGACAGCCCTGTCCTCGGGTGGAATCCACACAGTGTTCGATGGCTGTGGGGTCAAGGCACTGTCGTGTACGGCCGGAGGCAGTGGGTCACTGGCAGTGGAGCGGTCCATGGCGCTAATACATCGCAGCAGACTCCAGGGCGGGCTCCTGAGGCAAGAGCAGGAGCACACTCATCAGCCGTTCGGCACAGCGAGCGGAGGCGATGCATCACGTCCACGGCTTCTTTGTATCGTGAAAGGTATTCACGCTCATTGACCACTGACACATGTCCCGCTATTTAAAAAGTGATGCATTTTTGCCTGTGCATCTTAATCCACCTGAAATTTATTGTGGTATATGGAATAAGGCAAACTGGTGCCCTTCCCACTACTACCCTGTTGGCCAACTTCCCAAGCACATCAAAAAAGGAAAATCTATACCTTCCCTACCAATTCCTAATGCTTTGAAACATCCATATGCTGCATTTTCATACCTGTATCTGCTGTATCTGAGCTTTCTATTCCCTGCCATTTACCATCAATACCCTTACAGCTTTTAATTTGTTTGAAAGTCTGATAGGAAAATCACCTTCACTTTGGAAAATGCATTTGTCTATTCTTTCTGATTTATTCCTATGTGAACTTTAAAAAAAACCCACGGAGATTTTTATGAGAATTGGAGCAAACTAAAAATCAACTTGAGAAATGACTTTTCTTACTGAACTATTGATGTGACTTATCAGTCAGTATCTCAGTAGTGGAGGTACCCTTGCATCCTGTAAAATCTACCTGGTGATTTACTATTTCATGTACTGCTGTGACTGATTTGCTAATACGGTATTTAGTGTGCGCCGCCTCTCTGCAGGAAGACAACTTATGTGTGGTGTGTGGTCTGTGTGTGGGGGTGTGTCACTTACCAGCCACGTCAGGCTTTGGTACTAGGGGTTACGGTGGCTCCACAACATGAATCTTTTAATTTCATTTTACTTTTTTGCTCTAGAACATTTTATATTGTGTGGGAGTGAACTGTTCCTTCAAAATTTATCAGCAAAAGCACTTGGCCAGAGAATCTTTTCTGAAGGTTTAATACATTTTAAGCTTTTATTTCTTAAATAACTTTTCACTCATATTCTCCTTGGATTTGATTTTATTAGAATTAAGACTTTAAAATTTATTAACATAGATTTATATCACATTTATATATATAAGTAAAAATTTTATATCTCTATTATATGCTTTCATTTTTATTTTATTTACTTTTGTAAATAAATCAAGAGATTTGGCTTACAAAAAATTTTCTATTTTGTACTTTTCCAAAGGATAAAATCTTCAATTTATGATTATTTCTATAGTTTTCTGGTTTTAATTTATTGGTGTTTGCATTTACCTTCACTGTCTGGGATTCAATGTCTAGCTCGTTAGTTTTGCCTCTTCCTTCTTTAGTGACAAAGAAAGCATTTAATAGTATAAATTGGACTGGTGTAGTTTTATATGGATCCCATTTGTTTTGCTACGTATGGTGCTTGCACTGTGGAAACGCTCTGTGGATTTGCTTTTCTCTTTGATCCGTAACTCCTTGGAGCGTGTGTTAGCGTGTGTGCATGTGTGTGTTTGTGTGTATGTGTACTTGTGGGGGATGCACAGGTTTTACAAGTCAAAATCAGGCTTTTGTTTATTCTAATTTTTGTTCTAATTTTGCCCCATCCAATATGGCAGTTACCAGCTACCTGTAGCTGTTTACATTTAGATTAATTAAAAATTAAACAACAAGGTAAACAGCAGTTTCTCCGAGGCAGCAGCCTGAAGCGCTCAGGAGCCCCATGGGGCTGGCACCCTGGGCATTTCCATCACTGCAGAAAGGTCTATTGAACAGGGTGTGGTTCTCGATTATTGTTGGAACAGGGGTCCAGAAGGTAGTCTTATACTCTCTACTCTTGGGAATTTATCGACGTTTTCATTGTAACTGGTATAAAACCAGTTTTCATAAATGGTCCGCTGATAGTTGGAAAGTGAATCCTCCATAAAGGATAAAGTTAGACAAATATCTAAATGAAGGGAATTTAAAAGCCACCAACCACAGCTCAGTCATCTTACCCCACTGTTTGCCAGTGTAAGAAAGGCTCATGATTTGTCTACTTTATTTTACCAAAATTCAAACATCCTTTCTCCTTGTTTTCTCTCTGAATGCTTCCTGCCTTGAATTCTTCTTTGTGTTTGAAAGCAGCATTTCTGTCCTTTTCTGTTTTGTTTGCGCTTCTTTATTAATATTGTCCATATTTTAATTGTTAACCTGTGTTATCTAAAAGTAACTTATTTTAAAAAATAACTTATGAAAGTGACCTTCACATAACATGAAATTCACCATTTTTGAGCCAACAGCTCATCGGCATCTGACACGTTCACAGTGCGTGGGCAAGCGCCTCCTCCAAGCGGTCTCAAACGTTCCGGTCGCTGTGACGTGACACCTCTCACCCACCGAGAAGCCCTTTCCCATTCCCGGTGCCCACAGCTCCTGGCCCCTGCCGATCCGCGGTCTAGCGCTACAAAAGGTAATTTGTTTCTGGCTCTCTGATTTATAGCAGATCCCCTCCCTGGCCCTAGTGGTCTGCCCTTTTAATGTAATAATGAATCTTTTAGCTCTTTAAAGTAATGGCCAGGAGCAAGATAATTGGACTTTGAAAGGTCAGGGGTAATGGCTAACCAAGGAAGGAATGCTGCCTTGTGGTGCCTAATAGATGCAGTGACTGGTACTTCAAAATGGCATGCCCGGCCCTGGTTGGTGTGGCTCAGTGGATTGAGCATCACCCTGTGAACCAAATGGTCATGGGTTTGCTTCCCAGTGGGGGCGCATGCCTGGGTTGCTGGCCAGGACCCCAGTCGGGGGTGTGTGAGAGGCAACCAGTTGATGTTTCTCTTGCACATTGCTTTTTCTCTCCCTCTCTTTCTCCCTCCCTCCCCTCTCTCTAAAAATAAATAAATAAAATCTTAAAAATAATGGCATACCCAGCATTACACCATTGCCTGGTGCTTTTGCACTCAGGCCACTGGGACGAGGAGAAAGAGCATGGGGAGGGGACTGATGGGTGATGCATAAAAGGCAACAGATTATATCTGTCATTGCTTCGGTCTTGTCACCCCAGACATCACCTGCCTTTAGCATAATGGGACCCCTGAGGCACTTCAGCTGAACCCTCATATTCCTTACAAGCAGCATCCAACATTTGCCAAAATCCTGAAGCCCATGCTGGTGTTTAGGCAAATAATCTGTCAGCCCGCTCAGCATGATCTCCAGAGCTGACACAAACTGTCTTCCATCCCTTTCTTTGCTTCACTCAGGGGCGGTGGCTGGCTTTTTTCAGGACCATGACAAGTGGCTCACAGGAAATTTGAGGAAGAATGAATGTGGCTCAGAAACACGATAAAAACTCCTATACCTCAACCAGACCTGACCTTCTTGTGTCCCTATTTTTAATTCTCTTATATCGAAATTGGTTTCTACAAGGAGGTGCAGATACGGTTGAGAGGACGTAGCCACACAGCAAAGAGGCCAGCAATACCAGGTAGGTGTTCATCCCCTCTCTTAGATCCCGTGCCCCCTCAACAGGCCATGAGACCCCACGGAAAGGTCACTTCCTGGGGCTGGGCTGGGGAAGCTGTAGGCAGGCAGCTACAGAACGGAGGTACCACCTACAGTGGAAGTGATGGAATCAGGACAGAAATGACATTTACCATCAGATCCTCGGCGGTGCTTTGGCTGTCTTTAGCCTTGTTTGTCGAGGAGCCTTGGAGAATAAAGTTGCGGTTGAATGTTTTAATGGTGGTCGCTGAAGATGCCTCCAGTTTTTCAGCTAAAAGGAAACCAATGAGAATAACGTTACCCAGAGGCTGGACTGACTGTTAGGGAAGAAAGGCCAGGTGTTCAGATTACCCAGATGTTTGGTGTAGACCTGGAGTCTTATTCTGGTCCACAGGTCTGACTATGGACTTATTTTCTGTTTATTTTTATAAGGCATCATTAGTAGCTTTCTGGGAAAAGGTAGCTTGGAGGTAATCCAATATAGCTCATAAGTTCTTATTGGCCATTTGGAAATATAAAAGGTTCTGAAAACCGGACACATTTATAACTTTGGAGCCAAAACTGTCTGATGGCAAAATGTGACTTGAACTGCCATGTGGCCATTTAAAGCCCATGTCCACCCCACCAAGTGCGAACATCCTCATGCTTCCCTGCAAGGACACTGATGTGTTTATCAGGGGCTGCCCCCGACACCATAGTGGGGGTGGGGGAGGCTGTTACAAAATACACAGTACATATGCCATATTACCTTTCTTTTCTTCATGTTTCAATTATGGCTCATGTTCAATATGATTCTGTATTAGTTTCAGACGTACAGAATAATGGTAGGAAAAATCATGCACTTTAAGAGTGGCCCCCCTCCGCTGCTTCCAGTGCCCACCTGGCTCCAACCTAGTTACCACGATGTTATTGACGATATTCCCCATGCTGTAATCTACATCTCCACGGCTGTTCTGTAAGTAACAATCTGTAATTCTCAACCCCTTCATCTTTCCCACCTAGCCCTCCAAGCCCCCTCCCTTAATGTCCAAGAAATACTGAAATATATTGACCGAAGGGTTTCAAATAAGGTATCATGATCTATAATAAGTTTTTTAAAATCCTCACCTGAGGATATGTTTATTGATTATTAGAGAGAGGATGTGTGTGTGTGTGTGTGTGTGAGTGTGAGAGAGAGAGAGAGAGAGAGAGAGAGAGAGAGAGAGAGAGAGAGAGAGAGATTGATGTAAGAGAGAAACATTGATTGGTTACCTCTTGTACACACCCCGACTGGGGATCAAACGCACAACCTAGGTATGTGCCCTGACCAGGGATTGAACCTGAAACTTTCTTGGTATATGGGATGAAACTCCAACCTACTGAGCCCCCTGGCCAGGGCTACAATAAATTTTAATTGTATAAGTTTTTGTGGAATATAAAGTAGACAAACAATAACTGCCTGAACAAGGAAAGGTGGAACCAAGACTGAAACACAGCTTCTGACATTCTGCTCCTCTAACGTGCAGATCTGAGTTTCTAGCTTGGCATCACCACCATGTGGCTCCTGAATCCAGAGACACTGTGGACCATGTCCAGGATGAGGGGGATGCAGTTGGCACCACTGGAATCCCTTCTAGGTTGGGCTGAAGTCCCTTCCAGGTTAGATGCTTGCTGTGCCCTGTCCTCGTCTCCCTGACAGTCACTGTTCCAGCACATTCTGACAGCACCCCACAGCAAGCACTGCCACGCCCTGTTGCCCAGGCCAGGCATGGGGCAGGTCAGAAGGACCAGGAAGTTAATGCCTGACAGGGGCAGCCTGCAGCCAGTGATGGAGGAGAGTTGAAACACCTCATCTTCCTACTCTTCAGGCAAGAAACTCTGGTGTGCTGTCAATACTGTCTCCCAGAAATTCCCGGAAGTATTTAATTAATGCCTCATATTGGCTTAACTTTCTTCCCTGAGTCATTTCTCTCTTCCCCCACCAATGCTTATTGGAATCACCTCCCAAATACGCGACTTGCACTCATATCCGTGTCCCAGGGTCTGCTTCCTGGGGCATCCAAGTCCAGATAGACTGTCCACAGGAGCAGATCCGGGCGAGAACCCCCCTTAGGTCTGGTCCTCAGACGCGGACTTCTGAGTTACTCAAAGTCAAGGAGTCAGGCTTAATTCTCTGGTTTTAGTTTAAGCGGACCTTTCACTGGTGGTGCAGGCAGTTTCCTCCTCTGCTGTCTCGATGTGTCTATGGTTTGCACCTACAAACAGAACAGAGCGATCAACACACCTTCTCAGAGCCCAAACCTCTTATCCTCTCGATTTTCTAGGCTGTGCGAAATGCCCACAGAAGGAATGAGGGGCACACGCACCTGGTTCCTTTGCTTCTGATCTCGTTTTCTCATGAGGCGCATGCACGGTGCAATGTTTAAGCCTGCGATGGTCAAGGCTGAAATCCGGCTCTCGATGTCAGAAATCTTAATGTAGCAGAAAGACAGAATCAGCAGGGAGAAAGCACAGGAGGAGAGAGTCTTTGCTAAAAGTGTTACAAATCTATAAAGAACAAATCTGCTTTGATGCATGCTCATTCATTCATTCAACTTCTACCAAGCACTTCTCTACCTAGTGCTATAGTGAGAAAATAAAACACAGGTCCTTCTTTGTAAGTTTAACTTTCTTGTTGGTAAATCCAGAGCATCACCCACATGAGAGTACCTCTAGGGATACATGGAAGCCCGGGGAACCATGGGAATTCTGGCCAGGGCCATCTGAGGTGGGGTGGTCAGGGAAGGCTTCTATGAGAGGTAACACTTCATGTGAGCTTTGCAAAGCAAGCACGATTTTTCAATGCTTAATTTTTCAATGACATCATGAATCCAAAACCATAGTGCTGAGTCTCAGGAGGGATCCCCCCGCAACCCCTGGTTCAAGTCCATTTCCTCTATTAAGAGGCTAAGTGGCCTTGAGAAATTCCTTCCTCACTCTGGACATTAGTTTCCTTGACTGCAACATTGGAAGGTCAGAAGGAGCTCAGATTTCCTTTCAAGAGCATCTTAAGGCAGGTAGAGAGAGCGAGAGCCCCCTCAGTGCCAGAAAGAACCCTGGCCCATCCCTGTCCCAGGGATGGAGAAGACACCGAACCTGCTTAGAAAATGGCAACATTATATGTTGCCACCACACCAAGTGCTTCAGATGGGGGAACTTGTTCATGACCTTATCCGTCATCCAGTGGCTTAGGCACCCTTCTCTCGGTTTTACAGATGAGGAAGCTGTGGCTCAGAGGGATACGTAACACACCCCACATCTCACATGCAGTCTGGGCAGACCTTGGCATTGATGCTGAGGCCTCTGCTCTTGCCACACTGCCACATTGCCACATTGCCACATTGCCACACTGCCACATTCTCAGAGCACTTTGCCAAGGCTGGCACGGGGCACACTGGAAGGGGCAGGAGAAGACTCGCAGAGTTGAGAGAGGAAGTGGGGATCACAGTGGTCCCGCTGAGGGGGTGCAGACTGAGTGGCAAACGTCAGCCCAGCAGCCAGCGGGTACGCTGAACCTCGAGGGACCCACTGCCTCCCCGCTGCCTCAGCTGTTTTGTGCCACTGAAGTCTGGTACATTATCGAGGCTATCATTTGGGAGAGGAAGGCTGCACTCTGAAAGAGGAGGATCTGGTGGGATCCACGCTGCAGGATCATAGCCATGGGAGTGAGGCAGAAATGGCAGGAAGTGATAGATACGAAGGCTTTGAAATGATCCTTGTGGAAGACGGGGTGCCCTCTCCTTTTGCCCGGTGGTCCCCCATGTGGGCAGAGAGGAGAGTTCTTACCTGGAGCTCAGCGTGGTGGACCTGGGCTGCAGCCGTGGCCACCTGGTCCTCTAGATCTTCCAGTTCGGTCTCATTGGTGCCGCTGTGGATGCCCCGGGCAGCGTCCTCCAGCTCACTCAGCTGGCCTTCGAGTCCGTACACGGTGCCTGCCGCCAGGTACACCTGCGGAGGAGGGGCAGTCTGGAGCTCAGGGCTGCAGACCCAGGGCTGGTGGGGCTTTTCAGGGGACCCCGGTAATTCGGGGGAGCAGGCGAGAACTAGACTCATCATTGAGGGTGAAGGACAGGGAATGTCCCCACATATAAATGTTCTTTGCGCTTAAATGGCGGCGACACGCACTCTTGCCGCCACCTGACCCCACTGTCAATGCCCCTCTCTGAGCTTTCCTGCAAGAAAAAGCAGTTTGCAAAATTTGGAAATACAATAAAATCATAAAAAAATGCATGACAACAGCTGCGTAAATTGTGAATTTGTCCACTGACTGTAACAATTATATACACTATCAAGACAGAAGAAAATTTCAGATGGCATTTTGTAATTGAGAAAAATTAGGAGAACATGAAATGGGTGAAATTAATTGAAAATAATTACAAATTTTGAGTGACTTATCTTTGATTAATTACCTTCAGCTTGCTGGCAACAGGCTAAGGTAGTTAAATAAACCTGAAATTTTAGTAGGAAAATACTTTTTCTCAGAAAATAGTGTGCTGTTAAGAAAAGCATGTCAAATCCATTTGTGTGTCAACTAGGAGTTTTTCTGTGAGCTACTGAAGATTTAAAGAGAAAATCAGATGATAAAGGGAGTAAGTAATTTTAGAAAAAATTAAAGAAAAATTGTTTTAATTTATTTATTTATTGATATTTATTTATTTTAGAGAGAGAGGAAGGGAGGGAGAAAGAGAGGGAAAGAAACATCGATGTGAGAGAGAAACATCGATTGGCTGCCTCTCTTATGCGCTGTGACCGGGGACCAAACCCACAACCCAGGCATGTGCCCTGACTGGGAATCGAACCGACAACCTTTTGGTTTCCTGGACAATGCCCAACCCACTTAGCCATGCCGGTCAGGGCAAGAAAAACAAATTTCAATGTTTGAGTTTATAGGGTGATTCTATAAAAGTGGGCAAACAGAAAGTAACAGTGTTGGAATAATTCAGCCTGGGGTACCGCCCACCCGGGTGAAGGGGACAAATGCTCCTTCAGCCCAGTTAACGACGGGAAGATGGCAACTGCCAACACAGAGAACTGGATGTATCTAAAGAAGGTGATTCCTGAAAGAGAGGCCCGTGAGACTTACTCAGCTTCTGTAAAGCCCTGGCCACATGATCACAGCCGGTCAGGGTTAGGGCAGCCAGTCCAGCCAGCCCTTTCACAGTTTCTTTAACTTGAGTTAAAGCTATGTCCGCATCAGGCAAGCCGAGAGCTACCCCACACGAGTCATGCATGTGTTTTGTGCTGAGCAAGGCTGAGCGCTGGTGGGAAGAAAGAACCCTGAGAAGCTCCCCTCTCTCGGTTCCTTGGCATGATCCATGCATCTGCATGAAAACTGGCAACTTTACAAGATGTTTCAAAGTAGAGCAAAGGCAGGTGTAGGTTGGAGGGAAGCAAACCTGGCTGTGCACCAGCCAGCACAGGGGCTGGGCTGTGGGGGCTTCCGGGGTGGCCGACACGGGGATGTCATGTTAAGGGATTCGTCAGCCTTAACAGGGGCCGTGAATCAAACGCCTGCTGGCTTTGGCCATAGTTCACTTTGCCCTTCATTTTATTTTCTTCATCATATGCAAGTATTGGAGAACTTGTTTCTAAAAGATCCTCATGGTTTAACGTAGCCATTTATTCTTTGCCTCCAAAACAAGGAACATGACTTTGTTATATGGAGGAAATGAATATTTCAAAGCCAAGTGGAGAAATTAAAAATTTGTCTCTTAAAAGTTTCCAAGTTGAAGAACTTTTCACAGGGGAAGAAAAGTTGAGGAGAAAGAGAAAGAGAAAGAGAGGGAGAGGTGAGGGGGAAGAAGGCAAGGACAGCCAGGGCCGTTCTGAGTTTGGACATTACACTTTCTCTAGCCGCACAAGGAAAGAAAAGAAAAGAAAAAAGAAAAGAAAAGGTAAATTTATTTTGATAGTTGTAAATATAAACTTGCAGTTTTGCACATGGAACAACATTTGGAAGTATTATTTAAGTAAAATGAATAATCCAAGTGTGGCAATGGTCAGACATAACTTGACGTGACTTTGGTCTGGGGAACCTGAATTCTTCCAGAAACATGCACAACTGAACGCCATCGCCCCCTACGGCTGAGTCAGCGTGACAGCACCTCGCTGTCCTGCTGTCGCCATGGTCACCAACTAACGTTCTTTGCTTTCTCTGCCAGGACAAAACAATAGGAAATAGCTCCAAGCCCTCGGCCAGGCCAGAAGGTTCATCTCTTACTCTGTGTTCCCTGCCTTCTTGGCACCAGGAGAGGTTCTGTGGTTTGGCACCGAAGCCAGCTGGGCAGGTACTCCCAGCCAAAGGTGGCGGTGCCTGCTGGGCTGGAGGAGGGGGAGGAGGATGGTGATGATGACAAGGATTTATCGAGCCAGGCGCTGAGCCAAGGGCTGTATGTGACTTATTTAAAGCTCCTGGCAACCCTTGAGCGGGGTGCTGGTGCCATCGCTGTATTAAAGATGAGAACACTGTGTCCGGGAAGTTCGGTGACTTCCCGGGTTCTCTCAGCTGGGAAGGGGCGGAGCCTGGTTTTGAGCTCGGGAGGGCTGATGCCAGACCCCGTACCTTTCCTTGCCCCGCGCCAGGATGCCGTGATACTTCACCGTGGTCAGAATGTCGTGGCTTTTGCCTTCCAAACTCTGACACAAAGGTACTGGAGTTATTGTGGTTACAGGTTGGTGGGACAGGGGCTCTGTGGCTGGGCTGAAGTGACAAAATTTAACATGCCATATAATGAACATGTTACTCTAACCTTAGAAAATAACCCATTGAAAACCATGCACCTGGAATTGCTGGCTTAGTGAAGGTCCATTTTGGGTGAGAACTGTGGTTACCGCGTCCAAGTAATCTATGACCTCTCTGTGCTCCGGGCCCTGAGGTGATGACCACTGGCTGGCTGCCGGTGTGACGAGTCTTTCTCAACACGGGCGGAGGGATGAGAACATGGGTTCCATTAAAGAAGGCCTTGTGGCCACAGCCCCCGCGATAAAGAGACTTCGGTGAATCTCTTTACTGGAGGACTTCCCAGAGTCTTGCATGGGCTAACATGTATCTTAATTCTCCTAGAAGGAGTATACAGATCTCCCAAACTTACTTGATCTTAGAGCATCTTATTAGATTTGGCTTCCATGAAATACACTTTAGGGATCTAACGTTAGTAACGGGTGGGATTTCTTTCCTTGCTCTCTGGGGTCAGAGAACATTCCGAGGAGCCACAGCCACCTCCACAAGTCACAATGCCGCAGCCCTTCCTGTGCCGTGGGGGCTAACGAGAGCCTTGAGGAGGACCGACATCCCTGTGCCTGGGCCTGGACTCTGTGGCAGTGCTGGGGTCCTGGGGAGGGGGGCAGTGCCACTGTGTCTGCTGCCAGTGGCTGCAGAAAAACTGGCTAACGTATTTGGTGTTGCCAAGAGTTAGAGGGCAGAGCTAAAAGGGAAGTTGGGGCTGCCCACTCCCCCCCTCCGCCTCTGTGGCTGGGAACGACAGGGTACCCCTGGCTGTCTCAGTTCTTCAGCAAAGATGGGAATAAGCAAGGTGCTCAGGTGGGACTGGGAAGGTGAGGGAGCCGACCAGGTCCCTAGTACCCACAGCACATGCCCTGGCCCTGCTGGTAGCTCTCTACTGACCCCTCGGTCCATTTGCCATCCTCCGCCCTGACCTGTTCCATGTGCGGCTGACCTCTATGACCTTCATCACCAAGGCTCCCCTGCTGGCTGGGGTGGGGTTGGCCAACAGGAGACACCAGCAAGAGACCAAAGTCAGGAGAAGAAAGAAGTCGGAGTCTTTCCCCCAGGCTCTCTCAGGCCGGGGCCCATGGTCACAGCTTCCACTAGGGGCGCTCTTCCAGAATCCAGTTCTCCTTGGGCTGCCCTGCTTCAGGCTGGTGACCCCTCCCTCCTCCTGCTACCCTCTGGATGACACATCGTCCAGTAACCTTGCCCATACCTCAGTCAGTCATCCTTTCCTGAACCTCTCCTCTCCAGCCAGACCCCAACAGGGACAATGGACTCATATGCTCCCAGCTCTCAGCAAGAGCCCCGAGAGACCCGGGCATTCAATCCAAGAAACCGAGGCCCCATTGTGTGTGCAGGGGAGGCTGGCATTGGCCCGAGGTCCCTCCTGCCTTTTGGGGAGAAAGAGCTCATTTCAGAGCGCCGGCTGCAGCAGCAGCGGGCGAGACCTGTCAAAGCAGAGAGACGAAGGGAATTCTGAACTCCCCAGGCCTTCCTCTAATTAAGTGGATTAACAAGGCAGTTTATGAACACAGAGTTGACATATGAATGTGACATTTTTAGCTCACGCAGCTCTGAAGCCTTCAGAAGTATTTTTAAAGGCGAAACATTCTCAAGCCAATGTTCTCTTTCATCTCAGAGTCCTGGTCTGCAGTAGCCAATGTTCAGAAGGCGAGAAAAAGTGTTGCTATTTCTATTTCTGGCGGCCCCCGGGTTCCTCGGCACAAAGGAGAAAGGCAGGGGAGGAATGAGGCGTGCTCTTCAGGAGGGACAGACAAAAGGCAGGGCTTAATGAAATCGGCTGCACCCAGAGGCCAGTGTAAGAACCGGCCCTGCCCTCCTCCTGCCGCTCAAACGGATTCCATCTGGAAACCTCAGAGCGAGCAACCTGCCCTGGGTCTGTGATCCGGTGTGCTAAAGAGATAAAGCGAAGAGTCAGTCCTTCACTGGCTCAAAAAAAAAAAAAAAAAAAAAAAAAAAAAAAAAAAAAGAAAAAGAAAGAAAGAAAGAAAGAAAGAAAAGAAAGGAGGAAAGAAAACCCCCCATAAAATTCAAAGGAACACAGAAGGGGTTTCTTCCGAGGTGGCACTTGCAGCTGGTGCGGGGAAGGGAAGGAGGTGGAACGTGGTTAACAGTTTGGAGACAGGAGAGGCAGCTCAGAGGTGCTGGACAGTGAAGGACCAATCCTGGCCCTTCAGCACATGGCCCTGCTGGGATGAGTGACACCCTGAATCAGTGGGCAAGTGGATGTGCTTCCAACGGAAAGTGCTAACAAACCCAAGGAAAGAAGCATAATGTGCAATAAAAAGATCTTAAAAAATGACGACTCCAACAAGGACGTTTGTCACACTCCTGGGGGAAGAGAAAGCTGCGCTGTCTTTGCTTTAACTGAGCCACGGGGACTGGCTGTTATCATTTAAATCCCGATCATTTCATGCGTTGTAAGTTTTCTTGGCAACGTACCTTAAAAAAAAAAAAAAAAAAAAAAAAAAAAAAAAAAAAAAAAAAAAAAAAAAAAAAAAAAAAAAAAAAAAAAAAAAAAAAAAAAAAGCATCCCTGTCCTGGTGAACCATCTCTTTATTTTAACCTTTTCAATTCAGTGTTTCCAGGATTAGGGCCATTTTAGGGCCATGAACACTGAAAGAACTGGGTTATAGACATAGTAAAGGGACAGAGACCTGGAACAGTTGAAATAAATCATTTCTTTAAAAAATGATTTCATTCAGCCCTGGCTGGTGTGGCTCAGTGGATTGAGCACCAGCTGCAAGCCAAAAGGTCACTGGTTCTATTCCCAGTCAGGGCCCATACCTCGGTTGCAAGCCAGGTCCCCAGCTGGGGGTGTGCAAGGGGCAACCAATCAATGTTTCTCACATCAATCTTAAGAAAGAAAAAAGGACCTTGTTCATCTGAGGTCGTCACTCTTCAGGCATCTCCTACATGTCAGGCTGTGGCCAAGGGCTCAGGCTACAGATAGAGCCAGCAGGCCCCGCTCTGTAGGAACTTATAAATCTGGCTCCCAACCTAGGGTGACAGGGCCCCTGCCTCCCCACATTGCCAGCTCCAACATTCAACAATGTCTGGAGACATTTTTGATAGTCACAACTAGGGGGGTGCTGCTCCCAGCATCTAATGGGCAGGGATGCTGCTAAACACCCTACAGCGTCCGGGACAGCCCCTCACAACATGGAGTTATCTGACCCAGGACGCGCACGCTGCCGACCTCAGGGGAGACAGACAGGTGACAGAAAGGACAGCAGAGAGAGGCGAGTGCTTCGATAGGCACAGGCTTAGGTTTTATGGGAATCCAAAGGGACAGAGTCTTCAGTGTCTAAAGTGAAATAAACATTGGCTTTTCTGTAAAACTTTGACCTATTTTGATTTGTTGTTTCAACTTCTTGCAAAAATCCCCTCTAATAACAGTCCTGGTTTCTGAGGACAGCAGGGCTCATTGTGCTGGGTCTGCAAAGATGGAACCGGCTGACTTGACTTGACACCAGTTTCGTGGACAGGACTGTGCCAGCTGGCGATGGTGACTATGGCCCAAGAAGCTGATGTCCAAATCTCTGTGTCGCCCCTGGTTGGCATTGTTGGAAAATTCTTATTAGACCTTTACTGAAATCCTCAGCAATGATTGTGGATATTTATATATAAGAATCTATTGCATTCTCTCTGTCCTCACAAGTCAGAAGGATAGAAAACTCTGTTGCCAGCGGACTTACCTGTGAAGCAGGGCAGACCAGTCGAAGTAACCTAGGTCCCAAGGCCGCCAACCTCATCCTGGGCAATGCTCTACCTGGATCCCCTGCATCCCTTGTATAGTCTCTGCAGCGCCCCACCCATGCCCCTCAAGCTTCAGTGCCCTTTTGTTCCCAGCAGTTTAAATCCACATGGCAGGCTACCTGTGGATACCACTGTCACCTTGCCTGCAAGCAGAGGGACAGAAGAGCCCGCTGGCTGGGGGAAGGGCCAGCTCCTCTTCCTTAGATCAGGATAATTCTGAGACGCAGCTTCCACCCCAGAGTTCCCTGCAGGAACAGGCTGAAGCTACTCTTTGTCTGTGATCACACCTCTGCTTGGCTTCTCCCTCTCGCTTTCTTTCCCTGCTCCCTTACTAACCTACCCTATTAATAGGGAGCCCTTCCCTATTAAATCATGTGCCTGCAAATACTCATCTCAGGATCTGCTTTGGGACCCCAGCCTAAGACCCTTCCCAAGAACTGTGTTTGCTGCGGTGGTGGTGGTGTGTATGTGTCCTTGCACTCTCTGTGACGAGTCTGCAGCTGCCGCTTCGCGCATGCCTGCCCTAGACAAAGCCCATCCGCACGGCCTTACGTTTTCTTCCAGGGAAGTCAGCTGCTCATCCAGCCTCTCTTGGTCTGTTCCAAGAGGAAATGTCCCCTTCTCTCTGGCAGGAGGGACAGGTGGGGACTCCCAGGGCCCCGTCGACTCTGCTATCAACTCCTCCGTGGCGTTGATGACTTTCAGGACTTCTGTGGAGATGTTGCAGAGAGAAACAGCAGAATACTTCTGTTTGGTCCAACAACGGAAGGGGACAGAAGACAAGAACAGCACATTAACAAGGACGTGGGAATTCTGCATCGTCATGGCGCTCATCACGAGATTTCTTCCCTTGTAACACGCACCAACATCAGCGCGCCAGAGGGACGAGAAGCTAAATAGTCTGTGCAGCAGGGGGGACTGGGAGGAGGCCCAGATAGACTTGGCCCAGCTTCTGCGACTCACACTGATTATCTCAAATTCTCAGGGAAGGAGGAAGGACAGCTCACGCGGCAGCCACTGTGTCCTCTGCCCACCGAGAGTTTACAGTCGTCCCTTACTACATCACAGTTCACTGACTGCGGCTTCGCTGTATCACAGGTCCTGAAATACAGTGAAGCCGCAGTCAGGGAACTGCGATATAGCAAGGGCAGACTTCACTGGTGAGTACCCACATAGAATTTTATGTGTTGTTAAAATTATGTAGGTTTAAGAGTGTGGAAAGTGTTTAAGAGCATATGAAGTGTTTATAAGAGTGTGGGAAAGGTTTATAGGAGTGTGGGAAGGCTTTATAAAACCTTAAAATATATATAAATAAAATAAATATAACGGCGCTACTTGGTGGATTTTCACCTGCTGCGGGGGTCTCTGGAATGTAACTTCCACGATAGGTGAGGGATCACTGTATATCCATCACCTCATTTTCTGGAGGATATTCTACTTCCTCAACAGAGCTTCAGTCGCAAACTCTGTCAAATTACAACCATGGTGTGGTCCAGTGGGGGGCTTTCTGGACTGGGAGCTAGGAGACCCCGGCTCTAGAACTGGCTCTAACTTTATCTAGTCACAGGACCTTGGCCAAGTTGCACTGCATTTTGGGAACTCAGTTTGGTCATCTGTACAGTGAGAGTATTGGAAAGGAGTTTCTGTGCAGTCATCCCTGTGTGTTAGCTCACACACACCTATTCTCTGGCCCATTCTCCCTCACTTTCTTCCAACACAGAGGCTGAACAGAAAAAAAATTCTCCATTTCCCAGCCTCCCTTGCAGCTAAGGGCAGTCATGTGACATAGTTCTGACCAAGAAGCCTGCAGGGGAAGGCTAAGGAGAGGGTTTCTAGAAAAGCTTTTGTTTTCCTGACAGCTGAATAGATGCAGCTGATGCTCCCCTTCCCTACTTCTTTCTACCGTGATCACAGATGTGCAGTTATGGCGAAGGTGAAGATGAATACCAAAACACTGGGTACGGTGGATCACAAAGACTGAGGCCCAAGTAGCACTAGATCAACTGAACCACTCTCATTCATTCACTGCCCGCTGGTGAACATCTTGTTACATGAGGAAAACAATTCCCTATCTGCTGAAGCTACTGCTGGCCAAATTTTCTGCTATTTGCAGCTGAACATATTCCTAATGGACAAAGTCGCTTCAAAGAAGCTTTTACATTCATTCATGGCTCAAAACTACAGTTGGTCCTGACCTGGGCCAAGCTCATTAATGGGGCAGAAGTCCGTCAACCACAAAGAATTATCTGCATCTTTGAGTTCGTCTTAGCAGAGAGCATCAAGCAGTAAGCTGGAATTCAGTATTGTTCAGCAGTAATGATTTCCAGCTGTAATCAATGTTTAGCATTCCCCCCGCCCCCCGGCCACAGGGTTTACAAATTGGAAGTCAATTATTGCCCATGGGCGTATATATATATTTACCAGTAAAATGTTTCAAGAAAACCTGGAATTTTAATGCCTTTGGTACTTTCTAAGGTACCTGTCTCCTTTATCCTGGCCAAAATATTAACGATAGTTGTGGCTTGGTTTTGCAGAGTTTGTTCCTCCCCGTAGATTCTGCTGTGGGTTTGTCTCACTAGAGGATGTTTTCAATAGCCCTCCCCCTTCTGCAAGGAATCAGAGTGTTGAACTGACATGTTAGTGGCTGAATCCATGGTTTAGAAGCTGGCCCTGGGCCTCCGTGCTGAGGCACATGGTCTCACACAACAAGCTGTCCTAGGGTTAGGGCACATGTGCTCAGTGGGACCCTCCCCAGCCTGTCGATGCCCCAACAGCTGCTTGACTGACTCAACCAACAGGCAAGCTTCAAGGGACTTTGCTACAACCACCCCCCCATCCCAAATGGGTCTGGGGAGTCAGGTGAAGGGAAGGTGACCTAAATCCAAAAGAATAATGGCAGTGCCCAAAGGAGTAGCCAGGACCAACTTGTCCCCTTAGGGACAACCTGCAGAGGCTGTGCCCCACTGTTCAGGACCCTGATCTTGATGTGGCAGGATGTGAGAGGAGAATTAAGCTCCAAATGACTTTGGCATGAAGCAGTTGCCACTGTTTGCTTAAGTCCATTTTAGAAAAGGCAATGCTGTAGGCATGAAAGAAGACTCGTTACCCTTCTCCGAATAAATAAAGCATGAATTTAGGAAGTTTGCTCTGTGTTTGGTAGAAGAGGTGCTCTTGTAGATCTTTTGAAAACAAAGATATAGGACTAAGAGATTCAGGAGAAAAAAAGCAAGACCACAGCACAATAGAAGGAAAAGTGTAGACATTTAGACCCATCTCCAATCAGTCCAGGGTCATCGACAAGCCCAGGTTATTAATGGGACAGGCTGAAGAGGTGCTTAAATCGAAAGAGTGATCTGCACCCTGGGTCTAGCTGAACATACACTGTCAAAGCAGTAAGTTAGATGTCAGTGTTGCTTGGGAGTCCTTGTCCCATTTCATCCCAAAATAGCCTTGTTTATTCATTCACAGGAAGTGTAAGCGGAAGCCAACTACTGCCCCGAGGCATGTTCTTCTGATGAGAGCGCCACCTGAGACAGGCACATCCCGGTTGCCTACAGGTCCTCCCATTCGTCCTACGTCCTTTACTGGGGGCCCACGGCACGCAGGGCAGGCTCTGTTCTAGGTGCTGGGATGAGCAGCGGACCCTGGATAAAGTCCCTGCCCTCATGGCATGCCTTTAGCCCTGCCCGCGCCTCCTGACGAGGTGACACACTTTCCCGGCCGGTAAAGGCATCTGCACCTGCCATTGAGTCTAGGGAGGCGCCCCGTGTAGCAGGTCTGCGCAGGATACCACAGCTTCACCAGGAGGTCTGTGGCCTGTAAATAATTCTGTGAGCACTGGACAGGCTCTCTGTTTGGCGGTGCTCCAGTCTCGCTTCCTACTGGGAGGCACACGCAGGAATCCACTAGCACTTGCAGGGAATCACGTGTTTCTCTCTGCTGCACAGGAGTGGGCGGTCCGCTCGAACCTGGTGGTGGGACTGGAAGTAAACACCGCTGGGACCGCTGGGACCTCGTTAGCAGCACAGCAGGAGCAGGACCCCAACCTCCCTGTTCCCTCGCTGTCCCCCTGGCCCAGCACCAGAGACAAGAAGATCCGTGACAAGGCAAGCATGGGCCTGTTATGTAAACATCCTGTTCCCCGCCCAGTCCAGATTTAAAAGTAGAAAGCTGAGCTTCCACAGTTACATTAGCTAAAGCTACATGTAACAGCGGACAGGGTTTTGTTCAGCTGAAATGCTGGTGCGCATTCGGTGCGCTGGCAGGGAGCCCCGTGTGGGGGAGAAACGAGAAGCTAAGGATGCTTTCTGCTTTACTGCTCACAGCCCTGCAGACGCGAGCTGAACGGCACAAACTGGCACCTTCTGAGAGCCGGAGTGAGCTTTCTATCACAGTAGCCGACACTGCTCCCGATATTAATTATAAGAGGAATCAAATGTGACAGTTTCATGGTATCGAACAAGGGGGAGGTGAAAGTGGAGAAAATCAGCAGACAGAACAGGGGCCACTGCAGACCGGGAAGGCTGACCAAAGACATTTGTGGCCAAGGGCCCCACAGACAATGGACTGAAAAGGGCAGTGAGCCCCTGAGAAGTCAAATTCAACCTTCTAGTGATCGAAGACATACAAATTAAACAGCCAGTTTTATGAAGTGCCAGATGGATGTGCGATTCCCTTTCAAAACTCAGGGTACAGAAGGTGAAAAGAAACACTCCAGGGTCTCCTCTTGGCCTAGGGTGGGGCGTCCTCCGTCACTCATCAGCGAGGCAGTGGACAAGCATCTACCTTAACGGAGACTCACGCCTCCTGTCCGACTACAACCAACGACAGGACCGAGGCAGACCTCTTAGAAGGCTAGGTACCACCCGGGGGTGGGGACGCATCACAGCGGCCACTTCAGAGCACGCAAGAAAGAAGAGCAGGTCAGGACCCAAGTCACAAATCCAAGCCGCATTGTTCTTTTCTCTCTAGGACTGCAGGGCAGAGCAGACTTCTCTGCTTTTTGTCTTACTCTGCACAATTTTAGCTTAGCAAACTCCCCACCCTGTTGCCAGGGGCTTCCTCTTCATGGCAAACGTGTTGCAGGAAACAAATTCTCCCTCTGTTTATATACCGCCTTAGAGACTGTTTTCCAAAGGCATGTAGAACACAAGGTGTTGCCGGTGGGGGTGGGGGGGGAGATTCTGAGTCTGCAGAATTCTAAAGAAGAAGATAGTTTCCCTGTGCTGTGCTTTGCATCCCGTGACTATCTTGTCAATAATATTGCAGTAACTATGGAAGGTTGCCAGGTGAGTACTGGAAATACCAGGTATCACTTTGTCAGGTAAATGACTATAACCACTGGGCTGCACCCCTAAGACTACTATGAAGTATTGGCTGGAAACTGTGTTTGAAAAAATAAAATTTAATTAAAAAAAGAAGAAAATAGTTTCATCCTACACCCCGGATAGGCCTGCTTGTTAGCAACCCTTGCCAATCCTCGCAAGGTTTCCCTGTATCGTTCATCCATCCCAAAGCTTCATGTTGGGCAAACTCACTGGGAGCTGGACTCAGCGGGAGTGCTCCTTCCCGAATGGCTCAGGCTTGCGACCCTGTGGGCAGCAGGGGCCGGGCTGAACAGGAAGGGAACGCTCTGAAATGGCAGAGGGCTCCTTCCAGCCCCGGCTGTACCCCGGGCAAATGCACGCATGTGCATCTGTCTGTCTCAGCTGCACCAAAACCGATCAGCTGTCTGGCTGTGAGTGATGAGCTGGGGCTTCGAGGGAGACCCGGGGCATCTATTTGTACCACTTGATATCGGTCTTGATATGATACGATCTCATGCAATGTGGGGAGGAAGCTTTGGGGATTAAATGATGTGGGCACCTGGTATCTGGGGCAGAAGGAGGATGTTCCCAGCTGCACCTTGGGGACTGTCTGACACCTCTAACAAGGGCAAAGGGGCTACAGCAGTGGAGCGGAAGGGACTCAAACTCCAGGTTGTCCTGTGAGACACAGAAGCCCACAGTATCCCGCGAGGCCCCTGGGCCCATCCGTGAGCTCTCGGGAGGGCCAGTGGCGAGGGAGCTGCCACTTCGGCAGGGCCTGGCAAAGGGCCTCCTGCCCGTCGGGGGCCTCGGCAGGTATGAAGCCTTGGGCCCGCCATTTTCTTGGGGCTCATAAAAATGTTTTAATTTCTTTTAAATTTGGAAGGAAACAATGAACTCTTAGGTCCGGGAACAAGTTTTAATACCTAATATTAGTTTACTAACCACGATACCCACACGGTTGTAAAATATGATTTTAAATGTTTTTAATGGTGGGGAGAGGCCCAAGGAAACACATTCTGGGGCCCAGAAAAGGCATAAATTAGTCCCGGTCTTGTTGATCTGGGGCCCCTCTGTGAGAAGGCGTTGGTTTGGGGCCCAGCTCTTAGGGTGGGCCTAGGCAGCAGTGGCCTCGTGGGCTACTGATGTCCCCCTGGATGTCAGTGAGGACTCTGAGCAGGCCCCTGTGGGAACGTTGTTCATGACCACCTGAGACGACCTTCCCCTAGATCCCCCCAGACAATGGAGGAAATGATGGAGGGGCTGGGTGTCTGGTCTTGTGGTTTCCAGCCGGGGACTGAGGCTCCTGTGACCTCCTCGTTTGCACACAGCAGATGACAAGTCTTGGGAAATTCAGCAGTAGAGTCATGCACTGTCTGTGTGACTCTGGGAAAATAACTCGACCTCTCTGAGCCTCAGCTGTGAAAGGGAGATAACATCAAGTAGCTCAAGGAGTGTTTGAGAAGACCAGACTAAACAGCGTGTGTCACATGTCTACGTAATGTCTGGGTTCAGAGCAGTCGCGTCCCCCCAGACCCCCTCCCCAGCCCACCGGCTCCAGGTGGGGCCCTTGCTGGTGAGGGCCGGGTGGCTCAGACCCCTTTCACCATCCACTGTGCTCTCGGAACAGCTCCACGCCCCAACTACGTGGGGGGTTGCAGAACTCGTTTTACCGTTCTTTAGCAAAAAAGTCAAACTTGCTGTTCTCTGTTTCCCAGTTTTTTCCCTTGCCAAGGAAGAATATTTTAAAGAGAAAAGAGCCCCTGTGCTCTGATCTTGGCTACCCCCACCGTACCTTCCCCAAAAAGGGATTCCAGTTTCACAAAAGGAGAACCTAACATTCCATCGGAATACGGAATGCTCCGCGCAAAGACACGGGAGTAAACCACCTGACGCTGACACTGAGAAAGTCACACACGCACATGCATGCACACACGCATGCACACGCGGGACCCTCCACTCCCCTTTTACTGGGAGCAGACTGAACCGTGGGTGCGAACTCGCAGTAACGGCAGAGCTTACCACTGCCTGGCTGGGAACCGGAACAAACACAGCCCTCAAACATCATCTACTACTTCCCATCGTCATCAGCTTAAGTCTTCAGGAAGCACCTAGTCTCTGCCAGGCACTGCACTGGGCCCGGAAGGGGATGCAGAAGTGAAGGAACCACGGTCCCTGTCCTCACAGAGCGGGAGGGGACAGGGACAGGAAGACCAACAGCGAGGCGCAGAAGACAGGTCCTGTGCGCCCTGAGCAACAGGCTGTGGACCCTCGAAGGGAGCACGCAGCCCTGCGGGCACGTGACTTGGGCTTAGACTGGAAGCATGGGAAGGGTGCTGAGAAACAGCGCTGTCGCAGAAGGGTACGTGTGACTGAAGAATACAAGGACACAGGCCGAGGCGGCGTGACGGCGTGGTGTGCACAGGGAGTGCACTGCAGCCAGGGTGTGCAGAGGACGACAAATGGGAAAAGGGAGGCCAGAAGGGGCCGGCCGTTACAGTGCCCTGAATGCCAAGGTCAGGACTCGGAGTTTTGTGCCACTGGCCATGAGGCACTACTGCAGGCCCTCGCTGGCCTTGTAATTAACAGCTGCCATGTACTGAACACTGACTGTATGCTAGGCTCTGGGGTTCCTACTTGGTTTGCCTCGCTGCATTTAGTCCTACTACCTGCCCTGGGATACAGGTAGTACGCTCACTCTGTCCTCCAGGTGGGGAACAGAGGCTTGGAGAGGTGATGGGGTTTGCCCTGAGGAGCTGGGATTTGTACCTAGGTCTGCCCAGTTCCAAAGCTCAGGTTCTCTACACCCCAGCTGCTCTGTCTGTCACAGGAGGGTCAGGGTCAGGGCTGGGAGAGTCAGAGGAAGAGAAGAGCACAGAAAGCCATTCCTGCAGCTTGAATGAGAGGCCCCTGAGTCCCCAGGTGGGGCAGCTGCGGTGGGAAGGAAAGGATGAGAGGCCGCCAGTTCTGGGATGGACTGAGGATGCAGGGGCTAGAGAAGGAAGCGGGGGGGAGGTGGCAGGTGCTGGCTGCTGGGCATCCCAGCTGAGGGGCTTGGAAGACGCCAAGCCCATTCAAGGAGACTTAAACTCCAGGAGAGAAAGATGTTCATTAGGCTTCTGAAATAAGAAAAAAATGTAATACTTCAAAGTTTCTTTCTTACTACTCAAGAGACTGTCTATCAAATGTCAAAATAGGGTAGCCTCAAGTCATTTGTTTAGTCTCTTTCTCGAATCCATTATTTTAAAAAGGACCTTATTTATTTATTTTTAGAGAGAGGGGAAAGGAGGGAGAAAGAGTAGGGGAGAAACATCAGTGTGTGGTTGGCTCTCATGTGCCCCCTACTGGGGACCTGGCCCACAACCCAGGCATGTGCCCTGACTGGGAACTGAACCAGTGACCCTTTGGTTCACAGGCTGGCACTCAATCCACTGAGTCACACCAGCCAGGGCTGAACCCATTATTTTTGGATGTCAAGTTTCCTGAGTGGGTTTGGGGGTGGGACACAACCTTCACAGTTGGCTTTAGTGAAAATGAGAAAAGGTGGGCCCCCCAGTCTTCATTTCAGCCTGGAGACAAATGAATGACCTTGAGGGGCTGGTAAGGAGGGGTGGGCATCCCAGGTAACAGAAAGATCTGTAACATGTTGAGCCCCAGCAGGTGTGGCTCACTTGGCTGGGCATTATTCCACAAACCGAAAGGTTACTGGTTAGATTCCTGGTCACGGCACATGCCTGGGTTGCAGGTTCAGTCCCCAGTTGGGGCACCTACAGAAGACACCCAACTGATATTTCGCTCTCTCTCTTTCTCCCTCCTTTCCCCCCTCTCTAAAGTCAAAATTAAAAAATAAAAAGAACTTTAACAACACAAAGGGCTGGCTCCCCTGGAGGAGTTCCGGGCAGGGTGGAAAAGCCTTTTAGCGGTTCAGGTGGCATAAAACACAAAGGGCCACACTTTCTCCCCTGCAGAATGCTGCTCCTGAGAGGCTCTTTCAGGGGACGGACGAGCAGGGAGACAGGGAAGCCAGCTCAGAGCTCCCGCGGCTCCATCCTGTACTGAATGTGACTCCAGGCTGCTCCGAATCCCATCTAACCCTCACACCAACGGGACCCGGTTGAGGCTTTAACCCCCTTTAAGAAAGGAGGAAACCGTGGCTCACAGAAGAAGGCACCCAGCTGGGGTCTGAGCCCAGAGACTTTGGTCTCCAAAGTCCACGCTCCTTCCCACCAGTCATATCACCCCTCCACGTGCCTCATTCCCAGGACCCAGTGGACTGTGGACAATGATGATAGAATAGAATTGAATAGAATAATTGGATCAGAGAACGACAGATCAGCAAGAGAGAGGCCTAACGTGGGGAGCCCTCAGGAGGCTCAGACATCGGTCAGAATGAGGTCGCTGATATGACACACCAATGACCAAGCCACACAATAGAGCTGGAGATCCGCGGAGTGACAAGCCCCTGTTCCGCGCCTCACCGAGCCTGTGGGGGCTGGGGCCGCAAGCACAACCGGAGTGAGGAAGAACGGGGTCTCTAAGAGCACCACACTCGGCGGGACCCAGGGTCCCCTGGTAGCTGCCCGCGACTTCTGTCCCAGGTTACAGATGTAGTCTTGGCTTCAGGTAAAGCTTCTATCCAACTAGCAGAGAAGGCAAGGAAATTCGTCCAAAGGCCCTCATTTCATGTATTTTTTTTTTTTCCTTTTCAAAGGTAGGAAAAGAAACTCCATATGTCCTCCTAAATAGCTGACAGAAATCTGCTAGAGAAATTCGGTGAAACATGTCTCGGTGCTCAGGCGACATAAGGCGCTCCGGCGGTGCCTCCACAGCCCGTCAAAACACGTTCCCCACCGACAGACTCCCGTCCCCGAAGAGCGGCTCGGGTGGGAGCGTGGCGCAGGGTGGTGGAAAGAAATCGGAGCACAGACCTAATAAATCAGCATATGTAATAACCTGCAACGAAGCGCTGCAGGGTTTAGACAACGGCCTCTAGGAGTGGTTTCTTAACGCATTTAGGTTTTGATGGGCAAGCCATTTATGAAAGAAATGAGATTTTTAAAAATGACGATTACAGAAATGGATTTTTAAAGGCATGCTATGTACAGTTTAGTCCCTGAATTAAACCCACTGGTCTGTGCGTTTCCCGGAGGTCATTTGCTTGCCCTCCCTGGGTGGTGTCCCTGTTGTTTCCTGTGGGCCCCCTGCCCAAGGCCACCGAGGACCTGGTGAGGGGGAGAGAGGAGGGGCATGCTGGGGCCATGACCTTTGACTGAACCTTCCCCAGCAGGTGTAGAGCACGCCGACTTCCCTTCTTGTCTGAGGAGGTGTTGGGGTAGCCCATATTTTTTGCTTTTGTATATTGGCTATTCCTCAGGGGGAAAAATGGTCCCTGGTACATCCTGGAAACCAGGGCCCACACTCAGCTCTGAAGTCCGATGAGACATGAAACCACCTTCCCCGCTGGCTGGGAAAGGAGGTGGCATGTGGCAGCCAGGGAGTCCTCCTTGTCACTCCTCTGCTGAAACCTCTCCAGGTGCTTTACTCTTTGTGTGGCCCGCGTGGCCCTGCCTCCCTGGCCCCTGCCCTCTGTCAACGCCCCACCACACTCCCCTTGGCCACCCTGCTGCAGCCACCCTGGATCTTCAACCTGTTCCCTGAAGCTGTCAAGGTCATTGTCATGCCTTAAGCCCTTGCATGTGCTCCTCTGTCTGATGAGCTCGGCCTTTAGATTTTTGCCTTTTTCCTTCTTGTCCTTCAGGGCTCAGTCTGAAGGACACTTGGTCAGAAAGGGCCAGACCATCCAGGACTCAGCCTCTCCTTCCAACTTGCCTCCAACACTGTCCTGCTTAGCCTTCTTCTTAGCGCTCGTCACCACCTGACATCTTCCCCCGGACATGTGTACACATCCACCCGCTGTCTCCTCCGACCAACAGCGAGTTCTGCAAGAGCAGGGAACTTCCCTTCTTATTCCGACAGGATTGAAGCTCCGGGTTCGACAGTTACTTGTTGACTGAATGCTGAATGGACAGGGATTCAAACTCCCAAGGGAAGTGGGGCATGTCCTTTTTCGTTGTGTCCTGTATGTGTGGCTGGGCCCCCAAACCAGGAAGACCCACTTGTTCCTTCACTGGAGTGAAAACTAAAGACTTACCGCTCGCCGCCCTCCCCTCCCCTCCCCGAAGAGACACGTGATCATTTGTCCCAACACCATTTGTCAGGAAGCGATCTCGTCCCAACCAGAGGTGAGCGGTGGGTAGAAATCATAAGATAAATAGTGAGCCTGATTTTTGTATGTTCTGGACCATACTCTGGACTATTTCATTGCATCTGTCATCAATATTCACAAATTTAATCAGTGCACCTGTAAAATGTAATGTACTATCTTAATAGATAGGTCCTCTTCATTCCTCTTTTATTTTTTCCAAACGTTTCTGAATTTTTCTTGATTTTATTCTACGGGATGATTTAAAAAATCCTTTTGGAAAACTAAAATATATCTGGTGTGGATTTTGATTTGAATTCCATTAAACCTCTACCTTAATTTTGGAAGAATTCATCTTTCCGCTGTCTTTGCCACCAACAAACTGCTAGGTTTCCTGGAGATCAGCCGTTCTCTTGGTAAGTTTTAATTTCACGTTCTTTGCTGCTATTATGGATGCAATGAGTTTCTACTTGATCCCTCCACCTCCCCCAGTCTGGTTTGAGATTCATCTGCACATTCAGTTGATGGCAAATTAATGGCTAAACTAGAAAGTCCCAGTGTGGGGTCCATTGTAAATCCCAGAACCATTTCAGCTGTGCTGTGCAATTATGCTGAATGATGTGGATTTATGAACAGACCTGCTACTAATAGACCTTTTCTTCGAACAGAATGAATTTTTATTTTGCCTCTATTTTCAAGGCTGTGGAATTCTCTGACAGACGCTCCATCTCAGGTAAACATTTGTGAGCTCTGACTCTCCCCAGGTCCTTATCGCTGCCTGGGGATCCTTCCTATCCCTCCACATTATTCTCTCTCCCATTCTGTGTGGTAGCTATTTCAAACCCTCTCCCCTCTCCTGAAACCCCGATTCTATCATCCCCTCACTTTCAGAAGAGAAACCCGCCTTCTAGTCAGAAAGCTAGAGAGAGGAGGGAAGAGCATAGAATGCAAAAGAAAACCTCTTCGACCCCCTGATGTCAACTTTACCCACTTACTGGTACCTGGACCACTCTGTCTTTGCTATTCCAATGACTAGGTCCCACCTGTTTTCTGGAACCCGCCCCCTCCACTTCCTCAAGCGTCCCTTATTGTTGGACAATTAGGTTGTTTCGGTCTTTTCCTGTAATACAAACACAATGCGTAACGAACTGCATTGTGATACCCCTGGCTGCTTGTCACTGGCTACCCCTTAGGACAAATGGGTGAACGAGTGAATGCTGGACCAAAGGCTGTGTCCACAAAGACGGCTTTGAGTCACCACGCTGGTCGTTCAGGAGTGAGCTGTTGAACGTCCACACGTTTGTGAAAATTCCAGTTTTCCCCTTGTTACCAATTTCTAGTTTCATACTGTAGTGGCAGGAAAAGATATTTGGTAGGATGTCCATCTTCTTCGATGTGCTAAGGCCTGTTCCATGACCTAGCATATGACCTCTCTCGGAGAATGTTTTGTGTGTGTGCAGAAGGAGGTCTCAATGTATCCTGCTGCTGTCACATGCAGTGTCCTGTACGCGTTGGTGAGGGTCGCCTGACACACAGTTGAAGTGCAACATTTCCTGAGTGCTTTTCCGTCTGGAGGAGCTACGGAAAGTATTGAAGTCCCCTACAATTATTGTATCGTCCTCCATCTCTCCCTTTAGATCTGTTAGCGTTTGCTTAAAATATTTAGGCGCTCTGTTGTTCGATGTGAATATTTATGATTGTTATAGCTTCTTGATGAATGACCCCTTCATCATTATATAATCACCTTCTGGTCAGCTTTTGAGTTAAAGTCTGTTTCGTCTGACACAAGGAGAGCTACCCATGCTGTCTTTCAAATTTCACTTGCATGGTGTATCTTTTTCCATCCCTTCACTTTGGGTCTATGTGTGCCCTTAAAGCGGAAAGAGATCTCTTGTAGACACACAGCTAGGTCTTCTTCTTCTTTTGTAAAATTTTTATTTACTTATTTATATTCTTTAGAGAGAAAGGAAGGGAGGGAAAAAGAGAGGAAGAGGAACATTGATGCAAGAGAAAAACATCAACTGACTGCCTCCCGCACGTGCCCTAGCCGGGATCAAACCTGCAACTGAGGCATGTGCCCTGACCAGGAATCGAACCGGGGACCCTTCTCTTTGCAGGATGGTGCCCAACCAACTGAGCCACACCAGTCAGGGGTCTTTCTTCTTCTTTTTGAATCTATTCAGCTACTCTATATCGTTTCCTTGGAGAATTTAATCAATTTATATTTAGAGTGATTATTAATAGAAAGGACCTTATAATACCATCTTTTCATTGTTTTTCCGGCTGTTTTATTGTTCTCTTATTCTTTTCTTCTTCTCGCGTGGTCTTTGCAAATGGATGATTTTCCGCTTTTCCATCGTCAGCGGTGTGCTGGAACCTCTCCACTGGACTCCTGGACCTCCACAAAGGCTCCCTTGCCTGTGGGTAACTGTGCTACTCAGTGTTCTCCAGGGGCTCCTGGACCACGGCCAAGAGGGGCCGGAGCTGGTTCACAGGCCACTTCAGGGTCCAAAGCCACGTCTGAGGTCTGTACACCGTTATCTGATGAATGGGCGGGCGAGACTCCTCCAGGGCGTGTGCACACATAAATCACATCATCCTTTACTCTTCCAAGGAGAGAAGAGTCACAGCTTTCGTCGCCTACCTAAAGGGGTCTGCAGCCCTCAAAAGGCTCCCAGCTACTGCTGCTGGGTTTTTATTTTTTATTTGTAATCAGAAGTGGCTGCTTAACTTTATCAGCTGTTGTTTGGAATTAATTCTTCATTCGACATTTATGAATTTCCTCCTTTATGTCAAATACCAATTTAGGAATTAAACAACATAACCACGTTTTCCCCCTTTTACTTGTAAATATAATGGAAAATATTAATGTTTTGAAAAATTGACATTATTACCTTCCTAGACTAAATCCTACCTGGCCATTGTAAATTATTATTTTATTATGTAGTTGGAAACAGTTTGCTAGCACATTAAGAATGTTTGAATGTTTATTAACCAGTGAATTCATATGTAAATTTGTGGTGGTGTGTGAATTTTGGGTCAGATTCAGACCAAGGTTTTAAATAAATAAAGTAAACTTGAATGCTTTAAACTTTTTTTTTTTTAAATGCTAAAGAACAGTTTAAATAGTATGGGAGTGATTAGTACTGTAAACATTTGGCGGATTTCACTGGCAGAGACGCTGAGTCTAGCTTCTTTGTGAGGAATAATTCTTTAACTACTTTGCCAATTTCTTCCACGCTCTGTTCAGGTTTTATAATGCTTCCGGAGCCAGGTTTGCTCCTTTACTTCTTTGGAAATAGTATTTAAAAAATTATTACCAATATCAAATTACTCACCTATAATTAAAAAAAATCTTAAAGCTACATACACATAGTTCTTATTTTTCAAACATAGGCACATACTATTTTAATTAACAAAATGCATATTTATGTAAAAGCATTTATGTTTACAACTCTTTGTCGTGTATTTATCTGATCAGTTGTAAAATATTATGATGTTCAAGGTGTTTGTTGATATTTACAGTGAGGTCTCATTCAGGAACAACTCGTTAGGGTTTTACTGTATTGCTTTGAGATGGATATTCTTCATCAGAATTATCTATTTCATTGACAGTTTTTAAAGTGTAATATGTATTAAGTTTTTCCAAGGACCACTTTGGTATCCTTTGAGATTGTGATGGGCTTTTAAAAAATAGTACATACTAATGAAGCTTCCTGCTATTCACTTTATTTTGGCATTTTGAGAATAAGTATATTACTACTTATGGCTTGTGATTCCCTTAATATTGCAAAATTTAGTTTGCTAGTATTTTATTTGGGATTTTGGTGCTTGTGTTTGCAGCTGAGACCCTTCCTTCCTCCCTTCCTTCCTTCCTTCCTTCCTTCCTTCCTTCCTTCCTTCCTTCCTTCCTTCCTTCCCTCCTGTTTCTTTTTTGTTCTCTTTCATTTTTCTGTTCTCTCCACCCAGACTGTTTTTCAAGAGCACAGGCCTGAGGCTTCTGCAGACCTTCAGACATACAGTATCTTTTTTTTGTCTTCTCGCCCCTCTCACCTCCCGTGATCCCTTCTCCTTATAGCATCTTACTTTTGGGCTTTAGTGGGGTCAGAGCTCTAACCTGGAGCCTTGTTTTCTAGACCTTTCTCTTTACAACCTTCTAGAGCTACTCTGCCTTTCTCTCTTCAAACCCCACCTGGCCAATACCCCACTCTACCTCTGTGGGTGACGCAACACCAGTCTCTCCTGACCCTTCAGTTGGCGCCTGCAGTTTACAAAGGCTTTAAGGAAGCTTTGCGTTGGAGTTCCAGCCAGCCTTTCTCTGGTGCTCAGTTCACCTTTGGCCCAGAGAGGAAGATGCTCTCCTGAAGCCCCAGTGGGCCAGGAGGGACCTGGAACTCCGTCTTCCCAGGACAGCAGGCCCTCCCCCACCTCGTTACATGCAGGACACAGCTATGGGAATGAGAGAAGCCAATGACCACATGAAATGAGCGCCCCCCCCCACACCTGTCCCAGCGCTGTGCATAAGAGCTGCAGCTCTACCTGGGCAGTCAATGCTTGCTTCTCTTTGTCCCGGGCAACAACAGTTACATAGAGAGTTAGGAAATAGATGTTGATTCCATCATAGGCACACGGCCTGCGGAAATCAGTGGAGTTCCTAAGATGCAAGTGAGTATCTGACACCATGTTCACTTCAGCACCCGCTGAAGATAAAGACACACTTTGGAAACACAGAGCTACATGGATGGAAGACAGCGACACCTCTCGTGGATGGCGAGTTACTTGACAAGGGTGGGGCACCCGTGGACAATGCTTGACTTTACGGTGACCTGCGCTGTCAACAAACGGTTGGTCACAAGCACAGGAAACTTCAGAAACCCAAGGCTCCGGGTCTGCTCGGACAACAGTCAGCAAACCTGTCTCCCTGACCGCCAACTGGGGCTGCGTTTCCTCATGACCCAGGGTCAGGAGACGGGGAGCAGCCGTGAGAAGAGGCCTGCAGACGTCTCTAAGTTCAGAGAAGTCTCAGTACACGGGTGAGAATTAATCCATGAAACTATAAACATGAGAGATGACAGCTGGCCTGCGACTCCCTTGTGAAAAATAAAGCACCATGACTCAGCTACTTGTGATAATAATTAGTAAACAAGGACACTTTAAATAAAAATGCCTTCAGGACACTGGATGTACAAGTTTGGCCATAATGCAAGCATTTGTTGATTTGAGCCTTCAGCAAACACTCCTGTTCCAAAAGCTTGACCCAGAGGACACCATTTGTCCTGTAAACAGTGTCACAAGTGATTCTCAGGTCAGGAAACAAAATCCTATTTAATCCAATACACTTAGAAACCAGAGGGGACATTTCTGACCCAACCAACAATGAAGACCTGGCCTGGGTCCTAGGGACCAATTAAGAAACAAGACAGACGTGGGCGTGTCGAGATGCTGAGAGCAAGTTCAGGGACAGCGGGGCAGCTCTAGCCGCCAAGTGGGGAATGACTGGAGAGACCAAGAAGAGCGTGGAGGGACGAGGAGAAGAGCTCGGAGGTGGCGTACAGCCAGCAGGCAAGGAAGGACTGGCCGGTTCTAAGGAGGGGCAGTGAGCTAAGACATTGACCCAACTCCACAGACAAAGCTCGCAAATTACACGGTTGTATTTCAAACTCAGTCTGATCCTGAAGCCTATCTCTGTGCCCTTTTAGTTCAAAATACTACTCAGTATGTAAACCTGAATCCCTGTTTTCCTTTCATCAGAGGAGCCCATGCCTGATGGAGAAGAACAGATTAATTATCTTTTCTGTTTGCTCCATGGATTCTCACATCCGGCAAATGATACCTGGCTCATATTTCATTCACTGATTCATGGGAGGCTGGGGGAAAGACTTAAACTTTGAGAAACTGACCCTTTCGGGAGTTTGAACGAGAGCAACTCTCCTAATTTCTTACTCAGCGAGGCCATAGGGGGGTATGGGGGGCTTGAGTAAGCACCCAGGACCTTCCCCCTGTGGCCCCTCTGTTCCCTGTTCTCATTCCGCCCAGGAGAACGCAGCACAGAGCGGAGGCTGTGCCTCCAGAGGGTGGGGCTGGAGGCAGATGAGGGCTGGGAGGGCCCAACTCATGAGGCTGGCCTGCCACTGGCCCAGCGTGAGCTCTCGAGCCTTGGGAATACCAAGCCAGTAGGATGCAGAGCTGTTGTAAGAAATAACGGATTTCCCCAGTTACTGTTTGGCCCTCAGCTCCAGCAGACAAATGTGACTGTAATGGAGCATCATTTAAAGTCACAGAGAGGGTCAGAGCCCACGACCAGCGAGGAAGCAATGGGGTGGAGCCCACGCCCCAGGGAGGAGCTGCCCATGAAGGCCGAGCTCTGCCTTCCCAGCCACAGACACACCCAGGGAAAGACGCGTGTGCCGCCCACAGGCAGAGGGCCCTGCAGCTTACGAGTGGGGACTCGACGGCTCTGGGGGGTGGGGTGGGGATGAGTAGAAGGCAGAGTCTGGGATGCTGAGGGACTCAGGGGCTCAGCCATGGAGGACAGTCCCCACTTCCCTCCGAGCCTGTTCTTGACCACCTGTGGTCATTCCGAGGCTGGCCTGGCTACTCCCTAATACCCCAACTTGGCTGTTAAGCAGAGGGCTTATTCATGCATGTATGTGGGTTACCAATAACTTACCGGCTTACATGGCATCATCTCAAAACAAGAGCAAACTGATCACAAGTACAAAGAAATCTAGATATTTCCAGACAAAAGCTTATCTGGGTTACAGAAGAGACAGCCTGTTGTAAAGGAAGGAGCCGATGGTTTGGGACCACGTGGCTTTGTGGGGCAGCCCAAGCTTTAAAATCCACGAGCTATGGGCCTTGGGTAAGTTCCTTCCTGATTAACCTCAGTTGCCTCATTTGCAAAAGGGGCTGTATCTACATCAAAGATGTTTTATTAAATGAACTAACCAATACACGCAATGCATGAGGCACAGGTGAGACCATCGACAAGTGTCAGCTTCTTCCCTTTCCACTGGAGGCACCAGGGACATCCCCACTCTAAAGTGGCCAAGTCCAGCATGGGCATGTTTGGAGAAGCTGTCAAGGGAACCCAGGCACACGTTGGAGGACGGGGCAGAGCACTGACTGGAGGCAGGGAGACTGGGATCCCTTTCTTCAAGCAGCTGGGTCTCTCTTCTGTCGTTTTCCAACAATGCCACTTGGAACTCAGGGACCGGTGAGTGGGGCGGGGAAAGTGGGAAGAGGGTAGGGCTGAGGCTCAGGTTTGAGGCTTTGGGGGCCCTGGGAGTAGCAGTGTTTTTAAGCTGTTTACTACTCTGGGACGCCACATAAGGATTCCGAGGCCAAGACAAACAAACCCCAATCTGAAAACCGCAGAGATAAATGATCCAGGAGGCCACGTGCACACACAGACCATGACCTGAGGCTTCGTTGTTGACTAAAAGAGAGATGCTTGATGCTCCCAATGCACAGGCAAAATTCCTCACGGGAGGGTGAGCGACCCTGCTCCTTGCCCATGAGGGAGGTCATGGGCATGAAATTACAGACTGGGGACCAAAGGGCCATGTTGATGGAGGACAGTTAGCAGGAGGTGAGAAGTCTCGGAAGGCTTCCGTAAAACCCAATGCTGGGTTCCTGGCCGAGTCACTCAGATCTGATCAGAAGGGCTCCCGCAGGCCCTCCCAAGTGTACAGGGGAGACCATTTTAGAGCAAGCTCTTTGGGTTCCCCCCATCTCTGTGCAAATGCAGAACTTTTCCCTGCACCCCAGCTGCAGGAACCGAGCAATCTGCAGGCAGGTTCACGGCCCTTACCTTCATCAGCTCTTCCTGGATGCTCTGGCCGTTGTCCTCAGAGGACAGGCTTTCCTTCTGGTTCTCAGACTCGGTCTTGGACTCCGACTCCTGATCCTCCCCCGAAGAGGTCTCCCTCTCACTCCTTTTCATTGCCAACTCGAACAACTTGTTCCTTGCTTTACCCTCCGTGGTGTTTGCACTGGTCCGGGGGTGCTGAGTCTCGGTGCTGAGGTCGCTCTCCGATAAATCACCTGACACCTGAATGAAAAGGGGAATCGTGAGCCAAGGACACCTCTGCGGCAGGCACGCAGTTTGTTGTCCCCAGTAACACCCAGTGAAGGATCGACCAGGAAGGGAGCAGCTCTGTGACCTGGTCTGCGTCCTCTACAGATGGGTGTTCACTTTTTACTTCTATTTTCTCACATATGTGCGTCTTAGCCCTTTGTGAAGGGGTTCGGGCAGATGAGCATCTATACTTAGAAACACCTCGGAATCCATCAGTGTTTTTCATTCACAAAACACTCACCGGGCACCCAGCCTGGGCGGCACCGTGCTGGTACCGACAAGGCCAGTCCGAACACCCTGGCCTGCCCTTACTGAAGTACCCACAGTAACGCCTCCTCTAACCGTCACTATGGTGACAGCAGAGACGGGGATGGGGGCATAGGAGGGGTGCTCCGATAGCCCACTGATGGGCACTTGCTAAGGTAGGGTCAGGGAAGTCTTCCTCATGGAAGGGATGTTTAGGTCGAGATTCAAAGTATAGCAGTTACCCAGCTGAAAGGGAGAGAGGGAAGAACAGGACTCTAGGGCCAAGATTTTGAGATGGAGCAAGGCCCTTGCGGATGCGTAAGGAATACCGTGCGATATTCCGGTGGCAATTACAGCTCCAGCATAGTGATCACGCTGATGGCTCCTGCCACCCACGCGGTGAGCATCTCCGCAGCTCCTTCTGAGAGTGAACCCCTGAGCAGGCCTGGGGAACGCCAGGAGGGTGTGGAGGCTCTGCCCCACACTTCGTTCTTGACCTTGACTTGGACCGATGTCTACGGAATGTTAAGATAACCCCCAGCACACTATCAGGGTCTCTTAGACCCAATTTTAACTTTTTGAGTTTCCTCTTTGAGTTGTTCCATCTCTTTATAAGGCTTGCTAGTTCATGGCTTTTGTTATTTTGTGAAGGGCTCCCAGAGAATAAAGAGAAAATTGACTTATATTTTAAATAAAATATAACTCATTCTATTTTGCATTTACTCTATTGGGTGCATTGGGCCCTTTTAAAAATCCAGGGTACACAATGGGATCTTTGTGATCTTATTTTTTCCTATCTTTTGAAATGTTTTGCTATTGCATCATCTTGGGAAATATCTTTCATTATTACTCATCAGCTATTCCCAATTATGCTGAAAGAGACTCAGACAACATTACAGAAGAATAGAATCGCCAGAAGGATGACTCAGTCGCGAAATCAATCACCACCATTTTGAGTTTGCTTTTAGCTCATTGCATACAGTTGAGAATTCAAAATTTCATAACGGCAAAGAGAAGAAACTGATGGAGAATAACACTGAGATTATTCGGTGACTCAGGAGATGAATTTGAAGCGGAGCTCAGCCCTCTAGACTCCAACAACGACGGCCAAGTTGATTGTGGATGCAAAATCCCAGACTGAGAGCCTTCCGATGATCACGTCGGAGGTGAATAATCTTAAACTCGAGAATCAGTGAGGACACAATGTATGAATGAGGACAAAAATACGGTGTTTTCATTTAGTCAGTCATTCAACAGGAAGGGCTTTATCCTGCACGTTTTGCAACCAGAATCTGGACCGTCCGTTTTGCTAAAAAGATGTGTGATGGTCTTTCATTCTTAATGATATTTGTGCATCGAATTGGCTTGACACAGTTTATCATTGAGCAAATGCAAAGGGCAGCTGGCGACATAAAGGCGATTCGAAGGACATAGGTTGTAGAAATGAAAAACAATCACTGGATTGATCAGCGAAACAAGGTCCACTGGCCATGACTGTTTTTTCCGGTCCTGTGTGAGAAAGAGGAATCCTTTTCTGGGGACATGGAGAAGCTTCGCAGGAAGAACGGCCTCTGCGCAGGCTCTTGAAAGATGGGGACAATTTTAATATAGAGACATGAGGTCCGGCATTCTTAATGAGGAAGCAGCAGGACTAGACCCAGGACAGGTGAGCCTGCTTGGCTCAGTCAGAAGAAAAAGGCCTAGAGGTGGAGAGAGTGGGGCGCTTGGGAGTTTGGGGGAGACCAGCCTAAGCATCAGCTGAAGGGACCAAGCTTTGCCTAGTGAAGAATTTGGGTGCTACTGTTGCGTTAAGCACTAGATCAGCCAGGAAGGCAGTGATGGGCTGTAACCCACACCTGGTAACCTTCTCTTACCATCTCACTCCACAGATTCAACACGCCCAACGGTCAGTTCATCTTAACTTTGCTTTGCTCCACTTTGGCTTTGGCCTTTTTTCTTTTTTTTCATATAAGAACTTACGAAGAATTAGTCAATGGTGATTCAGTCCATATCCAGCAAACATGCACGGAGTGCCTACTGTGTGCTGGGCCCTGTGAGGGGCACTGAAGCTCGAAATCGAGAGGGACGATGCCCCTACTCTGGTGGAGGGAGGTCACGGTCTGATGGAGGGAGGGGCACCCGGCCAGGTTATTGTGCGATGCTGGGGTTCAACACACACACACAGGGAGGGTGTGGTGGGGCTTAGCGGGTCTCACGAGGCCCCCCTAGTTGGTTGAAGGGAATGTCGTTGGGGAAGCAGAATTGGGATCGGTGATACCCGAGCAGAACCTTAAAGAATGGAATCCTAAAAACTGGAAGGACAGACCTCACGTTTCATTTGAGTTGAGCATTGTATTACTGCTGAGTGATGGCCCCAGAGTCCCGTAAGGACCTACAATCATGTGCAGAGGGACCCGACACCTGGGGGGTGTAACGCTGTGAGCGTGGTGGAAGCGTCATTATCAAAAGCCACCAGAGCTTCAAAACTAACTTGGTGACATCTGGCCATGTAACAGTTACCAGGTAGATTAACAAAGACTTACCTCTCCAAAGAAACACTGATATAGTAAGTCCTCGCCTGATGTTGTCACTAGGTTCTTAGAAACTGTGACTTTAAGTGACGCAACATGTAATGAAACCACTTTGGCCACAGGCTAGTGGATGCGAACAGAAGGGAAGTCCCTATGTCATATTTCCGATCGCAAAAACATCGCCAAAGAAAGACCCAGAACAATTCTAATGCTAAACACTGAAATAAGTGGGAGTGATATGACATTAAGAAAGGCTGGTGAAAACAAGTAAGATCATTATTTTTTTTTAACCTACTTATTCTAGGTTGCCAGGGTCTGGAGTCTGTCCTGGCAGCTCAGAGCACAAGGTAGGACCCACCCTGGACAGGATGCCTACCCACTGCAGGCCCACTCACAGATACCCACACCCACTCAGGCTGGGACAAGGTGCACACGCCAGTTCACCTCACGTGCGCATGGGGAAAAATGGAGTCCCCAGAGAAAACCACGCAGACATGGGGAGAAGGGGCAGACTCCACATAGACAGTGGCCCTGGCTGGGAATGAACCGTTTAACAACCTCATCAAGGTTACAATGAAACAACGTTGAACAAAATGATGTTATTCAGAAGACTTGCTGTAGCGAGACTATTCTCTGGGCCTCACACCCTGGTCCGGAATGTAAGAGAAATGCTCGTCGTAAAACAAGTAAACTAAAACGCAGCATCTGAGCCTGCTGCCGTGGTGATGGGCTCCTCAGGCTTCCAAAGACCAGCCCCGCTCCCAACCCCGCTTCACACTCCCCTGTGCTATGGCCACTTAGAACCGTCCTTCCCCCAACACACGCAAATGTGTGAAGGGAAGAGCCAGCCACAGAGCCAAGCTACCTCCTCGGAGGTGGGGCCACGAAACGCGAAGCCCTAGGATGGAGACTATGAAAACCACGCAGAAGGAAACAGAAGGAAACGGTCGTTCTGTTGTTTTCTACCCCTTCACTTATTCAATTTACGAGTGTGCCTCTAGGTTCTTAGCCATCTGTTCAAAGACTCCTACGGTGAGACGGTAAGAGCAGGAATCAGCCCCTACCTGCAGCTAGCAGAGGAGAAATGACTCGAGTGTGCTAGATATTGGCAAACGAAAGGTGGGGGAAGCATTATCCTCACCCAAAACTGACCGCCAGAAAGTGGTAACATGCACCTATGGAGAAACAGCGCAGAGCAAGAAAGCAAAAGTGAGCTTGAAGACATCACGCAGTTTTACTAACAACCAGGACACAATGTCTGGAAGCAGTTTTGCATTTTCACTAAAAAAGGATAGCACAGAGAGTCCGTGAAGGGGGTCAGGTTAGGTACAGGGGGTACGCGCGCGGACTGAAAGACCATAGGATGGGATGAAATGGGGAGATCGGGGAGACGACAGGTCGAAGAGAGACCGACAGCATGGCCGCAGGACTAGAACCGGCAGCTGAAGAGAGGGGAGGCAGCATTAATCATGGGAAAACTCGAGCGAGGTGGAGGACAAACTGGGGAAGGCCGAGGAAAAGACAGAAGCGGGAAAATGGTAAGAGACGATGGTGGACGTGGAAGACAGAGAATCAATAGCAGCATACAAATGACAGGTGGCCTGGAAGAAGCAATAGTCACAATCACAGAGGGAAATGCCCCCGAGATGAAAAAGTACCTGAGTGTGCACACACCACATGCCACAGCATGAAATAGACACACGCTTACCATCCTGGCAAGGATGTTTGCTTTTTAAAGAAACAACAAACCAACTAGCTTTGAAGAGGAGAAACAAATGTTATATACAGGGAGAGGCAAAGCAGGTTTACAGTTGTTCGTACAGAAAATAATGCAATAATTAATAAATAATTATACAGGAATACAGTCTGTGTTTCGTGGAGTAACAACTGTGAACCTCCCTCTGCCCAGCCCTGTCTACGGGGAAAACGAGGCTGTCTTCTGGCTTCAAACCGACACTGAAATGATCTGCTGCAGAGTGTTGGAGGGAAAGAGATCCTGACCAACACATTTCCCGCCCCCTACGGGCACCAGGGCACTGGAGTTTACCCAGGAGGATAGAGGGTGCGTTCAGCTCTCCGTGAGGACGGCTTGCCCGGAGACTCACGCATGCGGGAGGACTGGAGGTCGGGGGAAGGTCGAGGGTGTGGGGAAGAACTTCAGTGTTCAGCCGGCTTCATCTGCCTGTCCTGGCTGGTGAGGTGAGGGGGCAGCGACCAGCAGACACAGGCTGCTGCAGCGTCTGGGTGACTGGCGGGACTGATGGACGAGACGGACAGGAGGAAAACCACAGACCAATGGAGGCAGCAGCGAGGAAGCGTCCCAACCAGGGAAATGAGGACAGGCAGACACGAAGGCGAGAGGACGCAAGCCTCAGGGGGCAGCAGCTTGGAGGAGACTCAGACATACCAAGATGTAACTTATTCCCAAGGAGTAAATACATTTGGAGCAATCCAATCAAAACTTTAAAAAAATGCTGTTTGGGTATTTGAAAGCAGGTTTTTAAAAATCATTTATTAGAGTAAAAGAACTGATAAAACTGGAGACACTTTTATAAACTGTCATTAACAAAAGCAACAGTAAAAGGAAGACCATCTATCAGATATTAAAATATATTACAAAATTCATGTAGGTAAAATAAAGCTGTTTTTGTGTGTGAACGGGATTGCTAGATGAATGGAACAACACAGAAAGTAACATACCAGGCTCAGGGAAGTAAAAGAAGGTTAATAGATATTAAAAAGGGTATCTGAAGCCAGCAGATAGAGGAGGAATTATTTAATAATGATTTGGTGATAAATACTTAATCCAAAAAAATAAGGTTAGATCTCAGCCCTTGTATCATCCAGAAAAGTAAAGTACAAATGGACTACAGGGCTAAATGTAAAATACAAAACTATGAAGTATTAGGAAAATATTCTTATAACCTGGGGGATTTGGAGCTTTCTTAAATAAGGTATCATATTAAAAAGATAAATAAAACAATAAATTATTAATAACAAAAATTTTTGCATGTAAATAGACTTAAATAAAGTTAGGGCAGAAGTGATAAATGAGGGGAGAATGTTGTCAATGTGTAACCATAAAAAAACTAAAATCTTTATATGAATGACCCATGGACATGCTAAGGTGGGGGAATGACGGTGGGAGGTGGGTACAGGGTGGAGGGGAATAAAGGGGAGAAAAAAGAAAAAAAAGAGAAAAGCCCTGAAGTTGACAATATAATTACAAAATAAAACTAATTCACAAAAATCATAAGAAAAAGGCAAATGGTGCGACACTATAATGGAAGGAGGGAAAGGGGTCTTTCACAGAAGAAAACTTGCAAATAGCTTTAAATATAGAAAAAAGGCTCAACTTCAGTAGTAACTATGGAAGTGGTAACTGAAAAGAAAGGTACTCTTTTCCGCACGTAAGCTGGCGACACTGTGACAGGCTGACAGCACTAAGCACGGTGGACAACAGGAGAAAACACACTCAACCGGCGCTACGGCCGGGCCAATCGCTATGAGGTTTTGGGAGCTTGATGCGGCAAGTACGCACTAAAATGAAAGATCTCTACGCCCTTCCGGTCAGCAATTCTACTTCCTGCGCTTTTACAAAGAGACCTGCACAACGATTCTCCCTGCAGTACTGTTCGTACCATCAGCACGGACAAGTCTGCGACGCCCACCGTTACGGGCACTGCTGACTGTTGACTCCTCGCCACCCCCGAGCGAGCGGTGGGGAGCCCACGGAGTCAGCTGGGCACTGGGAGCACCCCGCTCCAGCGGGGAGAAGTCTTTCATCGCTAGCATTGCTTGGAATTTTCCGTGCCTGGTGCAGAGCGATACTAAAAAGACGGACTTTTGTTAGATGTATGTGTTCAGAAATCCTGTCTGGGCCAGGAAGGGCTGCACCCCCATTGCCTGCGCCCTGGATGGGCAGCTCCCACTCCCACTCCCCCCCCGGGGACCATGCGACGCAGTCTTCTGCAGGTGCTGTGCGTGCCTTTGTGTGCGCTGACATCTCTATTGCTTTTTGTTAAGAGAAAGAGGCCGAAGAATATGGAGAGAAAGATGCTGGTTTTGCTAAAACACAGGTACATTGACAGAGCTATATTTCTAAATGTACTGTGTGTGTATAAATGCACAAATACAACTGCTGTCACTTGGGGGTAATGACAGAGACTTAGGGTTGTGGTCAACGGGGACTATATCTGTGTTTTGAAATGTATGAAATTTATTAAAATTTATAATATATAGTAAACTAAATAGAAGGGAAGAGCAGGCAGGAGGCCAGGGTGTTGAAGTCCCTGGAAATGCAACGCTGTCGCCACCTAGCGGGAAGAAGAGGACATTGCCAGGAAGGTGGACATAACACCGGTCCCAGCACCTCTGTCTGGGCCCTTGCCTCCGCCCTGTACATGTCTTGCAAAGATTTACGCCAGAAGGCAACTTTCCGGCCACATCAGCATACACAGGAAGCTTCGGACTCCTACTTATGGTGCATATATGGCACGTTATACCTGCAAGTGTGCAGACAACCCTCAAGAATATCCCAGAGGGAAGTTACTCAGTCTCTGGAAAACTGTCTGCACTTGAGCTAGACAATAATGACTCACAGCTGCACAGAATGTTATATTTCTACTCTGCATCACAACGATCCCAGGGGGCAGATTAGTAATGACCTTGCGTTACAGAGGACAAAGTGAGAGCTTGGACCAAATATAGGACTTTTCTAGAAGGCACTATATTAACAGGGCAGGCAGGACTGATGCCAAACTCTGTGACCTAAGGGTCTCTGTGTCCACAGCTATCTTCATGGGGACCCCGGGATCAGAACTGGCTGACATGTTCATAGACCGTCATCATGGCAGATGCTCGCGATGTCCCCAGCCTGTGTCCCCTAGATCTACATCAGTTTCCTGCAGCCGTAAGGGGCAGATTCTGGCCCACTTACAGTTCCCTACTTCAGTCCCGGTCTGTCTCTTCTTCCCTGTCTGAGGGGTTTCTCAGGCACCATCCAGGCAAACCTGGTACCCGGGGTGGGATCGCTGCCCACGAATGGGAAGTGGGAGACTATGGTAACTACTCCCCGGCTTCCAGCGCGACAGCTCTGAGCTCCGATCCATGCAGCTTCCCACAGGGTCCCTGGGGGGATGGAGCCCCTGAGCCCATAATGTGCCTTAACTGGCCTTTCTCCCTTGCCTGTCTTACTCATGAGCTTCACGGGATCTCCTCCTGCTTGAACCTACATCCCAAACCCTGAGTCAGGCCCACCTGAGGTGGAACCCAAACTAAGAGTGCGGGGCATGATGGCTGGGCACTACTGAAGGTGCAGTGACCCTCAGGAAGTGGGTGTGGCTCCTTCAGGGGCGTCCAAAGTCAAAGTTGATAGTAATGCAGCAGAGCGAGGGTGATGTCCCCACAGAAGGCACAGGGGACACGGCTACATCTTCCATAACACTCTTGGTTTCACACACCGCAATCCACTGCTCATGCGAGGTACTTGCACTCTCCCGGCCAGGTGCGTCAGTTCTGAGTTTGCAAAGTGCTGCTGTGGGAAGGCCGGGGGGCGCTCCACGGAGCTGGGTGTCTGCTCCCTGGTGAGCACAGCCCCCCGCCGGGAAGAGGGGAGGGTGGGGCAGGGCGTGACCACAGGCATAGAGCTGGGGGTGAGCAGCATGTATTTAGAGGGAACAAAATTAATCTGGCTGCCAGAGAACCCTAGAGATCCCACCAAAAAACTACTAGAACTGATCAACAAATTTAGTAAAGTAACAGGATACAAAATGAATATCCAGAAACCAGTTGATTTTTATACACCTATATGATCAGAAAAAAAAACACAAAATCCCTAAGAAAACAATCCTACTTACAACTGTGTCCAAGAAATAAAATACCCAGGAATAAATTCAACCAAAGATGTAAAGGATCTATATTTGGAAAATTATAAAACACTGAAGAAAAAAATTGAAGAAGACACAAATAAGTGGGAGCACATTCCATGTTCACAAACAGGAAGAATTAACGTGATTAAAGTGTCCATACTGCCCAGAGCAAGCTACAGACTCAGTGCAATTTCTATCCAGATACCAATGGCTTATTTCACAGAATCAGAACAAATATGCCAAAAATTTATATGGAACCACAAAAGACCCCAAATAGCCACAGCAATCCTGAGAAAGAAGAATGAAGTTGGAGGAATTGTGCTGCCTGATATCAGACTATACTACAAAGCTGTAGTAATCAAAACAGCATGGTACTGGCTTAAACACAGGCACATAGATCAAAGGAACAGATTAGAGAGACCAGAAATAAACCCATGCCTTTATGATCAATTAATAATTGAGAAAGGAGGCAAGAGCACACAGTGGGATAAAGATGGTCTATTCAATAAATGGTGTTGGGGAAAATGGACAGATACACACAGAAAAATGAAACTAGACCACCTTCTCACACCACACACAAGAATAAACCATATGGGCAGAGCCACCAAGAATTCTGAGAAGGGGTATGATATGGACTAAGGATTCACAGAATGCCAGGAAATCATGCCCTGAGTGATCACATTGAAATAACATTTCCTGAGCGCTGGTGCTGCGTCCAGGACAGAGCTTGGCTCTTTATAAATAGTATTGTAGTCACTCCTCTCACCCCTTCTAATATCTGTTTTACAGGCAAGGAAACTGAGACCGAGAAGGATGCCTTCCCCAGGCTGCACAGCCGGATTTGAACCGTGGAAGGCTGACTCTGGTCCCCATACCCCTAAGCCGGTGGCCCTCAAACTTCGATGCACAGCGGTATCACCAGCACTGTGCTGTAGAGAGCTCCTTACAGCACAGATGGCTGGGCCCTGGCCTCCGAGTTTTTGATTCAGCAGGCCTGGCGCGGGGCCTGAGAATCTGCACTTCCAACCAATTCCCTGGTGGTGCTGACGCTGTTGGTCTGGGGCCATGCTTTGCAAACCTACTTTGAACTCTAAGCTCTCATCCCTGAGAGGAGGCTTGGAAGCCCAGGGAGTTGAAATGACCTGCCTAAGTCACTCGGCTACTTAGCAGCCAAAGCCAAGAGGAGAATCCGGGTCTGTGAATTCTTAACTAGGGACTCCCTCTGCATGCCGTGCTTGGAGGAGGGCACATCCTTCCGGAAAGAGTGTGCGCACTCTTGCACGCACCTAGTTTATTACCTGGTGGGTGTTCAGCTCCTGGGAACAGGTGTTGGGGGAAGGTAGCTCCTTGCTTGGCTCCTCGGAGCCCACTCGGGCCCTTCTCCACCTCCTGGCCCGCCGGTCTGCAGCGTGGGGGGCTTCCTCGGGCTCGCTGCTGTCTGAAGTCTCCCTGCTGGCTGCCTGGGGATTGAAGTTCACGTCCAGCTCTCCTTGGAGGTGCATCTTTTCAGCTGCAGGGTTCCTGGGGGCCTTCCTCTGCAACCAGGACAGCCTGGCCCGACGCCCGGCTTCCCGGGAAGAGCCCGTGGAGGAGGTCTCGGAGTCAGAGCACATGGCCTCAGGGTTGGGGGACAGCCTAGAGGAAGTGGAGGCAGCAGAGGGGCCACGGTCCACGCCTTGGGCCTGCGTGGGCTGAGGCTGGACAGTGCCGGGCAGACCCAGGGGCCGTGGGCACAGCGTGCTTAGGGCCACACCCCAGTCAAAGTCCTCCTCACTGTCGGAGCCCATCTCATCGTAGGCGGATGCCACGCTGGAAGCAGCTTCCAGAGCCTGCAATGTGCCACTCTTAGCCTTGGCCAGCAGGCGGGTCGGGGGCGGAGCGTCATCCTTCAAGGCCAGCCAGTTCCCATCCAGACTCTGCAAAACTGGGGCCAGGTCTGCAGGTGGGAGGGAGGGAGAAACCAGAGAGGGCTGTTACCATCTTAGAGTGGGGGGTGTGGTCATCTGTCACTTTCCCCGCAACTGGCTCCTGGGGGCCTTAGGGAGCAGCCAGCTCTAGCAAGTCCATAGGGGCATGCCTAGTTGGGAGCAGGCTTAAAGGTCCTCGGGAAGCCCCTTGAGGCCTCACAGGGACTGTGCCCTGAATTTCATGTCCCAGCTGTGCACCCAGGAGATGCTTAGTCCAGGTCTCTAAAATGATCATGTGTTGGCGGGAATCCATTAACTGCTGTAAGTGCTGTCGGGACTGAAAGTGGAGTTGCTGTGGTTTGCTCAGTCCACTGCATCCAGGTCACTGACCCGGTGCTGCTCCGGCTCCAACCCTCCCCTGAGGCGTAAACAGAGCTGCTGAAAATAGCCCAGTGGATGTTCCTCTGCTGAGGTGACCTCCGTCTCTGGGCCCCCAGTTCTACACTTGTGCTTTGCTGAGAGTGAGCCATGCCCCCTGGGGGAATCTACTTCCTGCCGAACCTATTGGACAGCGGTCAGGGCCTCTGCGGTTGGGGCCTCTGTGGTCAGGGCCTCTGCGGTCAGCCTGGACACACCGGTACATCTTGGCCCAGCGCTCCCCAGGGGGACCAGCAGTTTTCTCCAGAAGGGCTTTATCCATTCATTTATTTTCATTGTCAGTCTTCCTCCTGAGATGCAGGGATGTTTGGACAGAGTGGGGAATCTTTTGTGTGTGCATGATGAGGTTGAACTAAATTTTATGTTTAATACAACTGATAAATTACGTGTGGGTGCCTTATTTTACAGAAAATTACGCAATCATGTTTTGAAAACCAAAACCCTCTGCAAATGTATTTGGCGTGTTCATAGCTCAGTGGGGAACTATTTGTGAAATGGAGTGTCTTTTAGAAGGCTTTATAACATCCTTTAAGTTGATCAGTTTGTGAGTTTGAATTTCGAAGTGCTGTTTTTGTCCTGTGGAATCTGAGAGTCCCTTCTTTGTGAGACTTTTCAATCCATGGTGAGAGAGACAAAGAAAAAAAATAGGAGTGAATGTATGAATGAATATGGATATGCTGGGCAACAGGGGGTAAAGAAAAGCATATCTATCCCTGGCTGGTGTGGCTCAGTGGATTGAGCGCTAACCTGTGAACCAAAGGGTCGCTGGTTTGATTCCCAGTCAGGGCACGGCCTGGGATGCGGGCCAGGTCCCCAGCAGGGGGCATGTGAGAGTCAACCACACATTCATGTTTCTCTCCCTTTCCCCCTCCCTTCCCCTCCGTCTAAAAGTAAATAAATAAAATCTTTAACAAAAAAAGAAAGGCATATCTGGAAAGGAAAAATGCACTTAAAAAATAAAATCCCAAATCATGTAACATCCGTAAGGAAAATTTCATGTGCTCACAGAATTCTTTGCAGTTTCTACTGACAGGTACTGAAAGGGTAACATGGAAACACTCTCTTTTGGAAAATCTTTAGAATGACTATTTAAAAATACTGTTTTTACTTTTTGTACTGTGATAAGAGTGGAATTTGCTTATATAGCTGTGAGTTAAATCTTTTCCCTTATAAAGTAGAAATGGCAGCGCAACCTTTAAAGGCATATTTCTAAAATGGGTATTTTGCTGCTGATTTATTGCTGTTGCTGCTGAGGAAAGGGGTCGAGACTTGACTGATGACATGGGGCGGGGACAAAGGTACCTGGCTTCCATGACCTAAGTATGCACATCTAGGAGAGGAAGAAACTGACCTGTGGGGGGTGGGGTGAGCCTCTTTACTCCTGCAGTTCATGGCAGAGCCAGGCTGCTGGGGTGCGTTTTCCCAGCCAGGACTACATTTCCCAGGATCCCTTGCATCGAGCTGAGGCCCTGCTAGCTCTTGCTCAGGGACTGGGAGTGAAAGTGGGGTGTGTGTGTGTGTGTGTGTGTGTGTGTGTGTCATTTCCCTGCTCAGGCCGTTAGGCAGCAGGTGCACTGACTTCTCCATCTCTCCTCCTCCACCTGCGGGCCAGATGTGGATGACCCAGCAGAAGACTCAGAGGCCCCAAAAGGACACAGAAGACTGCCCTGTTGTCTGATGAGGAGTGAAACTACTGCATTAAACCTAAATGTTTTTAGCCATTTGGCATAGCTGCAAGTGTTACCCTAACAAACATATATGGCAGCTTTCAGAGAGGACACTCTAATAACCAGGGGCTGGGACCCCGATCCCTTGGAACACTGACGTGCCCTGCTAGGGTGGACTAGCATCCCTGGCCTGTGTAAGCGAGACACACCCTGCGAGTCCACAGACTGGTGGCTAGTCTTAGCCTCCACCCCTTCTATAGGCAGCGGGAGTGGGCTGTGCGATTCACATGCCTGCTCGGGAGACTCTGCTGCCTCACGGGTCTTGTAGGAACATTGTCCAGGCAGAAAACACAGCCACACTGTGGACTTTTAACCGTGAGTCCGCGGCCCGGCTGCCCCAAAAGGGCACACACCACTCAGACTGACAGGAGGAGAAGGGCTGAGCAGCCACATGACAGCCAGAAGCCTCCCAACTGCCCTTCTGAAACCCACAGACCAACGAGACGCTGCTTAGAACAGTTACTTGTCTGGTCCAGCCTGTTCACACTCTCCCAGCTGGGCAATGCCGACTCCTCCCTCGGCTGCTGGCCCGGGTCCCCTGGCTGCCTGGACACAGCCTCCAGCGAAGAGGTCTTCAGGGCATCTTCTCTGGTGGGTGAGAACGCAGACTGGGGCCGCTGCGGGAAGGAAAGAAGGGAAGAGGGGAACTCATGGGGTGTGGTCACTGGGCGGATCACCCTCAGTCTGCCACAGACCCTGAGCAGCGTGCAGCAGATGAGACATATGGGCTTTTCTCGTGTTCAGGCTCAGAGGCTGCAAATCGGTATTATGAGGCCACAGGATGGTAGAAATGGTTCCCGTTCATTCCACTGCAAGCAGGCCAGGCCTCCTTGAGGGCCCTGGAGACGTGTGGGGCCAGACACTGTGGAGGTGGTGTTCCCCGGGCTCCTTACCCAGCAATCCCCCACCCCCCCACCAGTATTTCTTAGGGCAGGCTCTGTGTGGTAAAAGTGAAAGCATCTTTTCCTCCAAGACTCCAAACCTGCGTTCCAGCGGTGTAAACAGTAAGCACAATGTAAGTTAAGTGCTGGGATAGAGAAATGAGCCAAGTATGGCGGCTCTACAAGTCCAGGACTGTTGCAACCTAGTCCGCTTTAGCACCTGAATTAAAGAAAGGACAATAAACTCTAACCCAAGGGGATGTGGGAGAAATGGGATATCCAATGACTAACAAACAGGAAACATGTTGAAATTGGGAGATATATAGATATATATAAAACAAATATTATCTACAGAGAATTTGAAGCCCAATGTTATATACAAAGAATTTTATCCAACAGAGACCAATCTTTTTCTCTGTCATGTAATGAAGGAGTTATCTTGTGTGGGTGAGTTACTTGTCTTTTTTTCTACGGATAACTAAGGAGGGAAGGGGCAAAGCTACTGGATGCAACCTGAAACCAAGGCCTGACCAACTTGGGGCCCCTGAGCGGTCTGTCTCCACCTGCTGGCAGATCTCGGCGCACCACCCTACGCATCCTCCCCCAGGGAGAAATGTGGGGGCAGCCCCGCAGGTGCCTAGAAGACGAGAAGGTGCTAGGAGACCGAAGGAGAGCACCTGCGCATGCCCATGCGGAGAGCGGTGGGCGGGGCCCTGGGTGGCTGGAGCTGGACCTAGGAGTCGGCCACTTCTGCTCTAACACCTTGGCCAAAGGACTTAATCACTTTTTTAAAAACACTTTTTATTTTTCAATTACAATGGACATGCAATTGTATTACTTTCGGGTGGACAACATAGTATTAGACATCTATATAACTTACAAAGAGATCGTCGCTAAATCTAGAACCTGCACAAAGTGACTTCATTTCTTGAGAGACGTGGAAACTGAACCCTGCCCTGCGCACAGTAAATGCATAATAAGTGGGAGCTTAAAAGGCTGTCTAGAATAAACAAGAAGAATGCCAACACCAGCACCGGACATCTGGGTGGCAGCACCAAGCCCCCGGACCCAGTTGGGGGAGGGGACAAAGCACTCGGCAGCCTCACCCGGAGTGGTGGATGACCAGTCTGAGAAAAGACACAGAGAGCGTGGAGGATCAAGGCCCAGCATCCATCCCCAGCACTGCGCCAGGGCCCAGGAGCTCTTGGAGGTAGGGCACCTGGTGCACCTCGTTGGAGAGGGTGGCGCAGGCCATTTCCGGTTCAGAAGGGGTCCTAGGAAACCTGTTCTGTTTCCTCCCAGCAGGCCCTGGGGCTGAGCTAGGAGAAAAATGGGTCAGCAGAACAAGTACGAACCTCTAAGCTCTGTACAGGGTCACAACATCCGTCGCATCCCTCTGAAGACAGGAGGGCAGAGGGGCCCCCAGACTTGCCTTTCAAGGCAGTGTTGCAGGTCAGTGCAGCCCAGGGGTGGGATGAGCTCTCCCAGCTCCTCAGTCTGATAAGGTGCTGTATGTACTCGGTTCAAACAGGCCATGGTCTGTGGGAAGCTGCGCTGGGGGCCTGGGCTTCCTCTGTGCTGACCTGGGCTGCACCGCAGTCTGCTGCGGACATCTACCTCCTGCCTGGAGTCCCCATGAGACTATGACTGGCAAGGGCAGTTAAGGGCCTGTTGACAGTGACTTCCGCAGCCCCTGGCATGGTAGGTAGCTAGCCCAGAACTGGACATAAATGAGTGCTATGGGGTGAAAGTGATTCGGGGTGGGCTGGCTGCAGGGTGGGCTTTCAGAAGGGCCTGATTTTTTTTTTTTTTTTTTACTAATTTCTTAAATACAGTTAGGGACCAAGAGAAAGAAAGAAGTCCACCATCCTCCCCAGTTGGGTCACGGAGGGAGGAGAGCCAAGCCAACCCACACATCCAGTGGCTTGCCGCTGATGTGACCTCCTTCCTTCAAGGGCACTGCAAGCGCTCTTCCTGTCCCTCGGGTCCTGGACAGCTTTGATGATTGAGAGCATCAAAGCTTTTCACGGGGTTGGGTATTCAGGGAGCCAGCTAGGATTTTGCTGCACTCTTGACAGATAGTAAATGGCTATCAGAGAGGACAGAGATCAAAGCTGATGGTCCATTGGCAAGTGACACTATAAAAATGAAGGACAAAAGTCCTTCCATGGCAAGCCCCTGGGTATTCAGGGTGACATACCCTCGACACCCCGCCCACATGCACTGGGGCCAGAAGACTCCCTGTCCATGTGACCGCACACCTTCCGCTCGCTGACACGGTCACACACCATCTTGTCGGCTCCTCCACAGACTGTGGGCTCCCCGGAGGCCGGGACAGTCCTTTGTGGGTGTGGTCCCCAGTCCCATGCACGTGGCTGAATCTGTGGGACTCAGGCATGGCCTTGAGTTGCTGACAGCCTATTGCCAGGTGCAATATTACTGCCACCTCAGAGAAACTACTTTCTATACCCTGGTCTTCCTTTTTCCGTCTCCAAGCTCCTCACTGTCAGTCACAGAGCACATGTCTTAAAACGGGGAAGGGGGGGGGGCTAATATTTAATGTTTCATTTTATAGTGGCTCAAATGATATTTATGCAGATACGTGTCGAAGATGGCTGGGGTCCATTTTCATGGGACAAAAATGCCCTCCAAGGTACAAAAGTCAAGACCCCAAAATGAAAAAGCCCTCTCTGGTCCCAACTGGGAAGATGGGTACGCATTCTTCGTGAGTGAGTTGGGGACACCGGGCTGTTGTAATCTATTTCAGGCAAGCCACTGCTTCACATTAGGAAAAAAAACTATACCCTCATAACTCCAAAACCCCAAAGAACTGTCTCCATGGGTCTCAGGACATTGCTGGCCCACTGTCTCCAGCCAGGGTGGCAAAGTCCCGGTTCAGAGACCCAGACCTGGTTCCACCACCAATTCATTGCAATGAACACATAGAGCAGTAGATGGCGCCACGACCACGCTTTTATTCACCAGTTAGTTCCACCTCCTGGCTCCCGGGAAGCGGCAGGATTACTTGAGTCATTTATTGGCTCATAACCCTGGCTGGGCCTTTGGTACCCACCCTATCTTTCCCACCCACAGACTCCGCTTCCCCTAACCTCCCACCCTCCTAAAGTTCATGGAAGAAGCAGGGCTAGTGGTGGCAGGAAGGGTTGGCCTGAGTTACAGCGTCTGCACACCTCTCTGCAAGAAGGGCTGGGGGCGGCTTGTGGAGCCCGTGGGCCCAGCAGTGCTGCCATGGCGCGCTGGCAGAGCCGTGCAGCGAGGGGCTTGAGAATGAATGTGCTCCCTCGCACAGGCCCTGCCTCCAACTCTTCAGGTACCGACTAATGGGTGGGTGTTAGGTTGTGGGTCAATGCCGGCTCCCCCTCTCTTGCTCCCCGGGATCCTGGGGGAAACTTCCACTTCCCCAAGCTTCAGTTACCTCATGTAAAGGGATCAGTGTCACGCCTGGCATGTAAAAGCACTCAGTGAATACTAGTTCAAATAAGAGCGTTGATGAAGGTCTGTCGCCCGGCCACACACCATATCCGTGCTCTCAGTCGGACTGGGTGGGCATGAGTAAACTCAAGCAGGGCTGAATACCTTGCCCAAGGCAGGTGGGTGGCCCTCGGGGGCAGAGGCAGGGCCTGGGCTCCGGTCTGTCTGGCTGTAAATGCATGCCCTTCCCCGCCCTCTTAGGGCTCTGCCTGAGCCTTTGCCAAAGCCTGGGAGCAGAGCTCTCCTGGCTACCGCACCCCAACCCAGCAGACCTGCCACCGAACCTGCGGGCCCTGCAGCTCTGGGTGAAACACAGTGGGATCATCAGCTACCTTTGTTGTATGGTTGACCCTTGAACAACATGCAGGTTAGGGATGCTGAACCAACCCTGTGAAAATCCGCGTGTAACTTTGACTCCCCCAAAACTCAACTACGAATAGCCTACGACAGACTGGAAGCCTTATTGATAACATGAACAGTTAGTTGATTTAACACAAATTTTATATTATATCTGTATTACATACTGTTTTCTTACAATAAAGCTGGAGAAAATATTAAGCAAATCATAAAGAAAATACATTTATAGTATTTATTGAAAAGAAAATCCACGTAGAAGTGGACCTGCGCACTTGTAGCCACACCGTTCATGGGTCACCTGTACTGTCCCTCACAGTGGCTGCGTGTTCTGCCTACGTCTCCCGGAGCAGTGCGCTGTCGCCGTGACCGCTGAAATCGTCATCACGGCCAACAGGGCAGACTCCCTGAGGCACCCACCACAGCTTCACAACCATCTTTGCCGTCAGGGAGCTCACAAGGGGAAACAAGGAGAGAATGTTTTCTGCTGCAAGGGCTCGGGGTCCAAGGGACCGAGAGCAGGGGTCAGATGAATCAACAACTGAGACAGAGCCTGGCTTTGCATTTGTAGGGACAGTCAGAGCTGTCACATTCAACCCAGGAACGGTCACAACACCGAAAACTGCTTTAGGTCTGTGCGACTGTCAGAGGGGAGAACAAATGTGAGGGAGAAGACAGCAGAGACGCAAGGGAAAAGGCGGAGGGAAAGAGAAAAGGATGGTGCAGAGACCGAGGAAGGAAGACTCGGTGGGAGCCGGCTCAGTCACCCGCACGTCCTGTGGGCCTGGCCCCTGCTGCCATCGCTATAATGCCAACGGGATCACCGAATGATCGTGGAGACTCCTTTTCATATACACGCACCCCAAGGGACAGGCGCTGAATGAATTACAACCCCTGTGCCTTTTAGGGTATTACATCATAAGGCCTTGAATGGCAAGCTGTGCCAACCCCCCTCCTAGCAGAGAAACACAATAAGGGAGGAAATTAAAAAGGGAACAATCACACTGAACTTTCTTTCAAGGGAACAGATGAGAAATCCTGGCTGAATGGGGGTGAATTAAGTCTGGGTTTTGCCATTAAGCCCAAGGAGCCCACAGCATCCTGGAATTGGGAACAGTTGACCCCCCCTCCCGCCCACCTGCCCCAGCCAGAGGGCCCCAGGTTGCTGGAGCACTGAGGGGAAAGGAGGACGCACCGCCAGGGGCCAGCATGACCGAAGAACTGGATTTTTAATTTTATTTAACGTAAATAGTCACTCGGGTCTTGTGGCCACCATATTGGACAGTGCCGCCTCGAATCTCCGAGCCGAAAGGAACTTTAGAGATCCCTGAGTCCACCAATCACATTTTACAGAGGGAGAAGCTAGGGCAAGGGCTTTGGGGCAGGAAAAAGGTATTGAATGTCTGGCCCCGCCCATCAGCACATGGGTGGTTTTAGGTTAAGTTATGCTGAAGCTTGGCCTCAGTTTCCTCATCTGTGAAATGGGTCTAACGATCCCTGTATCCCCCGTCTGGTGAGGGGCAAACAGAGCGCCTGCTCCTTAGCCAGCCCTTATTCCTGTCCCCCGCACCACCCTGACAACCCCGGAGGGGCCACTCACCGTGCATTCGGGACTTGTGTAACATGGTGGCGGGGACCAGGGTCAGTCCCTCTCAGGTCCCACTTCCTGGATGTGGTCCCAGCCAGACTCTTCATCACAGGGGACCAGGGCCTGGTGTGGGCCAGCGGCTGGGGGAAAGCACGGGGCCCTTGGGCATCGGCTTGGCCCATGTGGGTGGTTGGTGTGCCCGCACACACTGCATGGAGCATCTGAGGGCTGGCCCTTGTGGACTGGGTGTGCCACCCCTCGTGGGCCCCGGGCTGGTTAGAGGGGAATGTAGGTTCTCCCTATCTCTCTTCTTTAAAGATTTTAATTTCTTTTTAGAAGAGGGGAAGGGGAGGAGAAGGAGAAACATCAATGTGTGATTGCCTCAACCTTTCACACACCCACTACTGGGGACTGGCCCGAAACCCAGACCTGTTCCCTGACTGGGAATCGAACCAGCGACCCTTTGGTTAGCAGGTTGGCGCTCAAACCACTGAACTACACCAGCCAGGGCTGGGATGCTGGGTCCTCTTTATTCCCAGATTCAGACTGCTCTGTTTGGGGCAGTTCCCATGAGGACAAGTGAAAGACAAAGAAAGACAAAGAAAGCATTCAGGTCTCCAGACTAATAGTTTTGATGAAAATATGCTTTTTCTGTGTTGCAAATCACAACAGGGCGGGGACAGGCAGGGATCTCCTTGATGAAACACCCATGTTAAGGGCCAAAGGTTGTAGTAACTGGAACCGACCAATGATCTTCTCCCTTCGGTAAGTGGCCACACCCCCTTCCAGGCCACATGATCTGGGGATTAAAGTGTGGTGCCGGAAGGGGTGCTGACCCAAGGGGGTGCACCAGCATCCTCTACAGGCTTTCTTTAAGCCACAACCCCAAGGTTCTCTCTCCCGACTCCCCGCCTCGAAGCTGGACTCATCCCAGGGGAAGTGGACATGGCTTGAAAAGAGATTCAAAAGATGCTTTAGAATCAGGACTGGGCTTCCATGAGGCCTTATTCCAGACCCCAATCTAGAAAGAAGACTTGCTGCTACTTGCCCCAGGAACAAAGTAAGAAGTGAGTCAGCTCTGTCTGCATTGGTGTCGAAGCCAAAGTGAAGAGTCTGCTGAGTGGGAGGCGGGCGTTTGGCAAGACAGATTTTCTGACAAGAAAAGAAAACCCGGAGAGGTGTGTGTTTTAGAACTCACGTGGGAGCCCTGGGCGGTGCTGACTTCCGCCTCTAAACGGCTCCCTCAGGGAAGGCAGCCCACACTGCGCCTGCATCCTGGGTGGGCTGGATGCTCTCCAGCGAGCGCAGGGGCCTGGGGAGCCGACCCCTTGGGAAGAGTCATTGTTGCTTAAGGCTGAGGCTCCAGTTGGCTGAGGGGTGCGGATAAAGGCCTCTCTCGTCCTGCTGGGGACAAGGGGACACTGCATCCCTAATGGCTGCTGTGCCCCTGTTGTGACCGCAGGTGCTGCGGCCAACTGTCCCACATCTCTAGTGACACACAGCCTCTCTGTCGCTGTGAGGTGGCAGGGACACCATTTCTGGGTTGGGCTGCAGGCAGCACAAAGAGGCCCGGTGACCATTCGGTGGGAAAGTGGGTATTTCACATCCAGAGCTTCCCAATGAAACAGGAGCCAGCGGAGCGCAGGGGCCCTGGGCCCTAGTCCCGGCCCTCCACTTAGTGCCAGCGGCTCAGACTAGCTAGGCCTCAGTTTACTCTCCTGTAAAGTGGGGATAACGCAGGATGTGCTCACGTGGATCAAATGAAATGCTGTGTGAACGTTTGTGACTATAAAGTTTATTCGAGGAAGGTCATGAGCAAGCCCTACAGTCTGCAGCAATCGTCCCCTGGCTGCTATTACGACTCAAGTTTCCCTTGAGGACTCTGAGCCTCTTCGCTGATGGGGCTTGTGTAAGAACTTCCATTACTGTGATGAGCTGCCACCAGCTGACGTGAACAGGACACCCTGGGAGCGAGGTCTCAGTGCCAGGCACAGCGGGACAGGGTTAGGGAAGGAGCTTCTGGCCTCCGACGCAGGAAGAGCCGGCCAGCCGCAGGTATGGCGAGTGGCCAGATGTCAGCAGTGAGTTCACACAGTGGGGCAGGGGAGGGGAGACGGCGCCTGCGGCACCTGAAGTGGGGGCCTGCCTGGTGGGGAACACGGCGGCCTGCAGGTTGGGGCAGGCAGGTCAGTGACTGCTGTCTGGGCCTGGAGCCCAGCCGACCAAAACACCGTGCGGTTCATCTCATAACTCAGGGATACCTTGGTGCCAGTGACCTTGACTTTGAAATGTGGAAATAAGGTAATATTGACAAGAACAACAGCTATCACTTAGGGGATGACACCCATGGACACCTAAGTGGCCAATATCCACTTGTCATTTAGCCACCTTTCTCTGGACATGACTGCTGTCCTGCTCCTTCACCACGCGCAGCCCCTCCTGCTCAGGCCCCCACGCGCACTGTTCCCTCTGTGGGCGTGCTCTTCCTCCCCCTGCGCCTGAGTCCCTCGGTGTCAGGCCTTAGTTTCAGGCCACCGCCTAGGACAGCTTTCCCTGCCTCCCCCAACCACCAGACTGGTACCTGCCCCAGTCCTCTCTCCCCCCCTCCACTGAACTACAGTTCCATTTCCAGACTCAACTTTTCAACCGCGCCCAGTGTGAACTGTCCCGTGGGCCCCTGCTTTGCTGACCAGATTTTAAAGTCCTGAAGGGCAGGGACGGAACCTTCTGTTTATTTTGCTTTCCTTGGAGCCCAGCACACAGCAGCAATAAGATAAGCTGCCAGCACACCGCCAAGGGAAGCTTCTGCCAACAAATCAATGAAGTTAAAGCTGTAAAGAGACTGCTCCTCACCCCCACGCTCCTGGCGACTGGTGAGACCTGGGGAGAGTCTGTGCAGGTGAGGCTGCTGGCCATGCCCACGTGGCTGCTCCGCCCACCCCGTCTTCACTCTGTGCAGGTAGGGGGCAAATCGCCGGTCCCCCAGGAGGAGCGGGGTAAACACTAGGCGTTGCTCCTCCCCCAGCTGACTTTCCAGTTCTAAGTCGCACCTGTGCGTTTCGCCCTTGTCCCTGGCACCTGTGCTGACTGCTGACACCTGTGGCTGATGGCGCACACGCCCTGCCAGCCAGCCCCGCCTTCCCTTCCCTCCGAGTCTCTGCATGGAGGGCCCAGCTCAGGCTCAGCCTCTGTCTCGCCCGGCACTCTGCGCATCCTCTGCTGGGACCACTGACACAGATAACCAGGATTTAACAGGCCTGGGGACTCTCCTGCAGGCAGGAGCAGGCCCAGACCCCTGGGTCACAGGAAGGCCACTGTGCCCTGTGATTCCGCCCTTGGCTCGATTTCAGGTTGACAGACAAGAAGGTTGATCCCTACCACGACTTCCTGACTACATCTCCGTGTAAGCATGTTGGTGACTCAAACAACAGTGGCAGTTCCTCTTGTCATTTTTTGGAAAAGCAAGTGGTCTCCCTGAGAAAGCTATTTTTTCCCCTCACGGGGCTTAGCACGACTTCTCCGCAATGAATTGAGAAGTGCCTGTTGATGTGTTTCTTTTTCCTCAGTTGGTCTCCGTGTAAGAGCCCACCTCCGTGTTCTTCAGCAGCCTGTCCGTGTGTCTTCTTCCTCCTCTCCCACCTCCCGCCCTCCACTCTCACACACGCTGCCTCAGTTTCTCCCTCTGCTCGCCAGCCTTGGGGGACCTCTACACTGCCTGGTGGGCACACGAGTCAACCACAGGTGCTTCGGTGTGCTGTCCCCACCTCCACAGGCAGAGCACGCGGGACACCCGGGTTGCCACTTGGAGACTCACCCAGAGGCTGTTGGAGGCTGCGGTCCCCTCGTCAGCAGCCTTCGCCCTGCAGCTCCGGGGCTGGGACCACTCTGGCCCTTCTTCCACTTGCTGCTCACATGTGCTCTTCTGTTTCCTGATGATCTGGAGAGGGGGGCGGGTGACAAAGGGGGCAAGTGACTGGGAAGGCCTCCGGGTGCTGCATGGAGTAACGGGGACCACCGTTGGGATCTCTCTTTCAGCCATAAGAGCTTAATCTCAGCAGAATGCCAGGCTGTTTCAGGTCTGCCTTCTGATACATCAGTGCAACTTGAGCACTCCCCAGCTCTTTACAGGTTACAATAATCGTTTTAAGGTGTTCACAACTTCTTCTGTTTGTTAAGTGCCTACCATGTACCAGACTCTGGGCTGGGCACCGTAGATGCTTTACCTCATTTAATCCTCAGAGTCCTGCTAAGAGCTACATACTGTAACTGTCCCCATTTTACAGACGAGGAGACAGGATCAGAGTGGTTAAGTTATCAGTTAAGGATGCACAGCTCATGAATAACGGAGCTGAATCTCAAACCAGGGTCTCTGGGTATAATTCTTGATTTCAGGAAGCATCAGGAAGGCCTACGAAGGGGAAGATGCCAGGAGTCATCAGGGTGGGCTTCAGCTTGCTTTGCACCACTTGCTGTTTTGGGCCTGGCCATGTGGATTTAATGGGTCCATTTATACAATGGTCTCTGGACTCTCAACTTCCTACGGGCAGGTAGTTTCCTCTACCCCTGAGAAAACTGCCAAGCCACCGAGATGGACATATTCAATGCCCTTTTAGAGCAGATGGGATGAGGAGGAGGGAGGCAGAGAGCCAAGGAGAGCAGTGAACTAGGGTGTCATTTCCAGGGATGGACCTGGGCCCAGTGAAGGCACATCCCCTCCCCACAGCATGGAGACCTGGCACAGGTGCCCAGCAGCACTTCAGGAGCCCCGGGGTCAGGCACCGTCTGTCTGTGCAGGTGGGCAGGGTCGTGCTGCTTCCCCGTCCGTGTTCCAGCACCGCGTGTTGGGTGCGTGGGGACGGGTGACTTCTGTGCTTAGTTCACAGGCCTCCATCTTAAAAGGGGCTGAGTCCGAATCGGACGCACTTTGAACGGTGACTGAATGAGACATTTGGGGGTCTTCGGGTGGGTGAGTGCAATGGGCCTGTGGAAGGGTCACGAACTATGGTGACCAGAAGGGAAGACTAATTTGTGCAATGTTCCCTCAGTGTCGCCTTTTGCTGTGAGACCCTGCACCCCTCCCAGGACAGGGAGCGTAGACAGCTGACCCTTGAATGACACAGGTTTGAACTGCCCGGGTCTTTTAAAGGCAGATTTAAAAAATCCATGTGTGTATGAATCCATGCAGCTCATGCCCACATTGTTCAAGGGTCAACCGTGTTTTTCTTCCTGCGGTTGGAGATCTGCAGATGGGGAGGCTGATTTAAACTGTACGTGGATTTCTGACTGCGCAGGTGGTCGGTGCCCCAACACCCAGTGTTCAAGGGTCAAGTGCACTCCCCACCTTCGGCTTTGGCCAATGACATGTGAGCGGGGAATGGGTAACTCAGTGTCGGGGCTGAGCCTAGGCCCTAGTAGGCGGCACTGGCTTCCTCCTGCTGCGCCGTGCTCCGTCACAGCCGGGAGAAGCCTCAGTGGGGCCCCAGAGTGGAGACGCCGTGCAGACGTGACCCCAACCCACTGCTTCAGACGGAGCCACTACGGATGCAAGAGCGAGGAAGAAACGGTGGTATAATGAAACATACGTGTGCTGGTCAGTTTCTGGTAAAGAGCTTCAAAACTCCTTGCAATATTTTGAGGGATAGGAGTGTCTTTGTTATGCTAATGAGGTGACTCAGGCCAAGGCCACTAGATAGATGGGGACTGGTGGTTTAAAAAAAAAACAACCAGAATGAGAAAGAGAAATACCATATGCTTTCATTTACATGTGGAATCTAAAACAAAAAATAAGCAAACAAACCAAGCAGAAACATATTCCACAGATGCAGAGAGCAGGCTGAGGGTGGCCAGCAGGGGAGGGAGGTTGGGCGCTGGGCAGAAAGAGTGAAGGGATTAAGAAGTGCAGACTGTTAGTTACAAAATAGTCCTGGGGAGGAAAAGTACAGCTTAGGGGGTATAGTCACTAATATTCTAACAACTGTGTATGCTGTCAGATGGGCAGTAAACTTACTGGGATTATCACTTTGTAAGTTACATAAATGTCTAATCATTGTTATACACCTGAAACTCATACAATATTGTGTCAACTATAATTGAAAAATACTAAAAAAAAAAACCCTCCAAGCACATAAATCAAGGAACTATAAGCTCTGCCCCAACCTCTGGGGAGGGGACAGGGACTAAAGATTGAGTTCATTCAGGCAGCCAGTAATTTAAGAAATTATGCCTACTTAAGAGAACCTCTGTTAAAACCTCAGAGACACTGAGACTCAGGGAGCTTCCTGGTACAGGTACTGGCGTAAGGCAGGGTGGTGGGCACAGAGAAGGCACAGAAGATTCGAACACCCATTCCCCAGACCTTGTGGTCCGATTATCTCTTCATCTGGCTGTTTATTTGTATCTTCTACAATAGAGGGGTCACTGTAAGTGTAGCACTTTCCTGAGTTCTGTGCATTGTTCTAGCAAATTATCCAACTGGGGGAGGGACAGGGGAGTCCCTGAACTTGTAGGAGGCTGGACAGAAGAGGGCACCTTGGGGATCCTGACACTTGCACTGGCCCTGAAGTGGGGCAGCCCTGTGGGACTAAGCCCTCAACTTGTGGGGTCGGTGCTGACTGACTAGTTTCCGAATTGAATTGCATTGTAGGGGTTGGAGAATTGGCCGAGAAACAGACGCAACCCTGTGTAAAGCCCCAGAGTTTTGGGGTGGCTGATTTCTAGGTAGTCATTACCGACACAGCATGCAAGAGATGGTGTAGGGCATGTAGGCAGCAAGTGGTGACTGAAAAGCTTCTTCGGCAAAAGACTGAGAAGTATGAAAAGACACACACACACACGCACGCACGCATACATGCACACACACAAAGCCAGGGAACCTGGAAGCCAGTGAGTAACCGGCGCAGTGCTGAGTTCCTGGCTCCCCACCCACTAGCTCAGTCCCTACAGGCAGCCACCCTGCATACCTCGTCTCAGACTTTGCAGTTGCAACCCCCTGCATTAGCCCCGAGAGCACAGGTGAAGTGATGAGGTGCAGAAACGGAACCCACGGGGCAGTGGTCGCTCTGCAGCTCGCCGGAGGCCCTGCTCTGCGCCTGTCATAGGGCCCCAGGGCCACCTACCTTCTGCAAGATGGTTGTGGCCAGCTCCTCAGTGAGCTCCTCTTTGTGGTCCCGCAAGTAACTGGCCTCATTCTGCTTGTCCTGCGGAGGGAGGGAAGAGAATGGCCACATGCTGGAGCGGGTTTGGGGCACGTGGCCATCACTTTCTCGGGAGTCCGGACCGCAAACGCAGGGGGAGGTTGGGCACTGCTCCAGTCAAGGGTGGCTGTCGGGATGCTGGTTTCCTGACAGGTGGCACTTTGTCCTGGAGGCCAGGACCCCGACCCACACCTCCCCTGGGAGGAGAAGGGGGTCCATACCAGGCTGTCCCCGTAGGCTTCTGCTTTGGAAATCGCCTCCTCGATGGCCTCCTCGGCCACGCGCAGGGCGACGGCCAGTGTGTCCATCATGCTGTGTCCTAGACGGGAAACAGAGCAGAGGGCCCTTTCTGAGTGGCTGCTCTGCTGTAAGCTCTTCTTTTTCTTAAAAAAAGTTATTTTATCCTTACCCGAGGACATTTTTTTCATTGCTTTTAGAGAGAGAAGAAGGGAGAGAGAAGGAGAGGGAGAGAAACCTCAATGCAGGAGAGAAGCATCGATCGGTTGCCTCCCGTACGCACCCCAGGTGAAACCTGCAACCTAGGTATGTGCCCTGATCGGAAATTGAACACGCAAGCTTTCAGTGCGGGACAACACCCCTACCAGCTAAGCCACTGGGCCGATGCTATAAGCTCTTCTGCTTAGATCTCTGGGCCATATTCCACACCACCTCCCAGGTTCACAAGCCCCTTCTCAGCCACCTCACTGCCTCCCACCACCCTGCCCCAGACACAGATCACTGTGAGTCCTTGAGAGCCACCCTCTCTCTGTCCGTGACACCTTCACCTTGTCCCTCCTCACCCTGCTCTCGGCTCTGTAACTGAGCTGGTTCCCAGGCACCACAACTCTTGGCCCATGGGTTCCTCCTCTATAAAACATTCTCAGGTTCCTCTGGTCTCCCCTTTGGCTGGACGTCCATCTGAGGCTCTGGGATTGCTTCCCTGGGAGCCAGAAAGCCCCCTCCCCCTCCTACAGGTCACCATTGTACCCTAACTCGGAGCACAGTTCCAAATGTGCAGACAAAAGGGCTTCATGTAACGGTCCTTCACCTACTTTCTTGGATAAAAGTTATGTGTTATTTTGTGCATATAAGGTAGCATTATGATGCTAGGGATGAAAACTATTAAGTGTTCTAAGGGCACTGGGCTGTACATATAGTTTAATGCACATACGAAAGCCATGGAAGGATCTTTTAGACTTGAGACCAATTCTACCAACAACACCTGATGACCCCACACTGGGTCCCAGGCTGAGTGTCCCATGCGTGATGACAGTAAATTCTTACAATGACCCATTGAGTAGGTACCACTTTCCAGATGTGAGAAGTGAAGCACAGAGAGCTCAGATAACTTGCCCAGGGTTTGCACAGTGAGACAGTGAGAGAGCTGAGTTTTGAATTCAGTACTCTCCATCTCCAAAGCCCTGAGTTTTAACCACAAGAGTGAGATAAATACAAGCCAACATGATTTAAAAATGCTATCATATTTTTAGTGAATGTATTTTTTTTCCACATATGGCAACAAATGGGAGGAAGTGCCATCTCCAATTAAAAGGACTTCTGCAGGTGACAAAATGTTTTTGGAGCTAAGTGCTTGGAAGAGTTCCGTGTCCCCAAGATACTTAGATTTCTGCTTCTTACTGAGGGTGAGAATGTCTATCATTCCTCTTCACCCCAGAAACCCAATGCATATCAGGTTCAAGGACGTGGCTCTATGAGGGCCGTGTGCCTATGCCTCCTTTTCCCCCAAGTTCAACTTCCTGCTTTCATTTATAATCTCCAAGTCATGCATCACTAACAAACGCAAATGTCTGAAAGCTGTCTCAAATTCTTTGTAGAATGAGACAAGGTGTAAATACATCAATTCATTAATTGATCAGTTCCTCAATTAAAAAACATAATTCAAGCTTGTTAGGCTCCTGAAGACGCACATGTGGACAGAAAATGGCACGTGGCAAACAAAATCCCCAAAACCAGCTCCGTCCAGGTCAAAGTGATCTAGCCAGCCGATGGGCACCTCAGCTCCGTGGCTGACCAGACATGGCTTCCCCAATGTTTCTGTAAGCAGAGGCTAGAACGTTTAAGTTGTCACCACACCAAGTGCTCTGAGGAGACAGATGTAGTTCCTTCTCTTTTTCAGATGCTCATCAGCGTATTTTTCACAGAAGAGGTGCCCCACAAACTCTCATTGTGTCAGAGTTTACCGATGACTTCCCGAGAGCTAGGCTCTTTGAGGGCCCCCGGCGGTGATGCCCCGGTGCACAAGCTGAGTCCACACTCTGTGTTCTTCCCCCTGGGTGATCAGGTGCGTAAGGAACTGCTAAGAGCTGTGCAGCAGCCCCTGGGCTAGGGATGGCTACCAAGGCCCGCAGGACCCCGCAAAGTCGGGGCCTGGAGCCCTACGCGAAAAGGCCCTGGATGCCATGTTTATAATTTTTGGATGAGGGTGACACAGAGCGCCGAACATGTTCTGGCTGCAAGGGAAGTCTCGGGTCGGGGTTTCCAGGAGAAAACCGGTGGGGCGTCACAGACGGGTAAGGAGGCAGCATGACCGGAGGTCGGAGAGCCTGGTAGATGGTAGGATGATTAGTCGTATGTGCCTACTTGGCTAGGCTACTGTGCCCAGTTACTTACTCAGACACTAATCTCAGCGTTGCTCTGGAGGTATTTTTTAGATGTGGTTAACATCTACAACTGTTGACGTTAGTAAAAGAGATGACCCTCGGAGATGTGGGAAGACCTCATCCAATCAGCTGATAGGCCGTCAGAGCAAAAAACAAGGTTTCCCAGAGAAGAAACTCCTGCCTCAAGAATGAGGCATCCACCCCTGCCTGAGTGGCCAGCCTGCTGACCTACTCAACAGATTTCTGGCTTGCCAATCCCCACGATTACGTGAGCCAAGTCCTTGAAATAAAATAAATCTTCATGTGCATGGTGTGTGCCTTCTATTGATGCTGATACTCCAGAGACCCCTGTCTGATCCCGATGGCCACTGAAATATTAACGTAGGAAAGTTGTGGGCAGGGAGGCACTAAAGCTACGCATCTCAGAATAGGAAGGAAAGGATGAAAGTAGAGATGGAGCCAATGGGAACTTGGTGATAGGAACTTGGTGGGGAGGGGGTTGAGACAGACAGAACTCTTGTGGGTGGACCTCAGTGGCTAAGGAGCTTGATTAGGATATGCTGAGGTTACGGTCCCTGGAGGACCTGCAGGTCCTGACTGCTAAGCATCAGAATTCACAGTCTAGAACCCTGGGCTGAAATCAGTGCTGGACATTTCTGGCTCACCAGTAAACAGAGGTGCCCTGATGCCATATCATGGTGTGGGGCAGCCCGTAGAGAAATTTCAGGCAGAGGGCTGAGAGAGAGGACAGGATCATCATAAGAAGGCGCCCAAAGAATAGAACAGAGAGGGCGCAGAAGAGCTGTGGGGGCTGCAGGCGCTGGCCCCCAGGCCCAGTACTTTGGAAAAGGAGCTGAAGTGTTGGAGAAGGCTTTATTTGGAACTAGAAAATTGATTTTTTTTTTTTACCTCTGCTCTAAGGGAACTACCACATTGATATAAAAAAGTAGAAATTAATCAGCGAGTGATACATTCCTGATATGAATATTTTAATACAAATCGCACAGGTGTACTGCCTTTCATATTCCAACTCCAGAGCACTCACTAGTGAAGCATCTAGTGGCTGAGCAGCGAATGTGCTTCCCTAGGTCACACCTTGGGTTCACTCTCTATTTTGATGACGGACTCATACAAATGGCAACAACAGGAAGACTCGGGAGACTCCACACAGCAACACACGGTTGTATCGAGTGGTTACAATGCAGCTGGGAGGCTGACAGTGTCTGAAGGTGTTTCTTTTCCTCCAGCCTCCCATTAGCTGTAACTTCTTAAGCAACCTTACCTTCTGACTGCCTGTAAAATGTTGAATCACTGCCGGAAAGGCTCCCTTCATTCTCCAGGTTCGTCTCAAAAAAGCTTCCTCCTATGGGGGTGGGAAGAGAACAGATGAATTTGATTATCGAAGGTCTTCCATGAGCACTGAATTGGCAGACCACCGTCACCCACTGTGAGACAGCCCTGCAAACAGGTGAGGGGATCGCTGGGCCACCAAACAATGCCACACTTTTTGACCAGTCACATTGTCCCTGTCACATGGATTCCTGTAGCATTGCTACCACCCCCAACTTTCTTCCAGTGCCTTCTTTGGAGGCAGTGTGGAGTCAAAGACAGAAAAATAGATTGGATTCACAGAGATGTGTGGTCGGTCCCTGGATCTGCAATTTATTGGTCATGTGACCTTGAGCAAGCTACTTAACCTGTCTGACACTCGGCTTCCTTACTAGAAAAAGAGAATAACAAGGGTGCCCCCCTCGTGGTGGGTGACAAGCCCTCGTGTGTCTGACGTTAGCTGAGCTGTGGTCCACGGCACTGACCCAGACAGTTGCTCTTAGCTAACAGTTTAACCATCATCGTTCTCTCCTGCGGAAGCAAACCCAGGCAGAGACAAGGCAAGGAATGGCAGCTGATCGTGTGAGGCCCGCTGCCTCTTCCCTGGTCTTCTTTGAACAGATCCCTGGTCTGAGTCCCAGTATGAGGAGAGCAGTTGGCCACGCCCTTTTAAAGTTGGGGATTTCTATTACCTGTGTTCAGATCAGTGAGAACTCTGAAGATAAGGATAGTAGATTTTTTTTAAATCACTGTATTGCATCCCTAGTACCTAAAATAGCACCCATATAGATGGCTCAAAAAAATTATTGAATCAAATGCTTGTGGGAAACACTGTTTGATAAAACCAAAAACGTAAATATGGGTTTACATTCCAGCTCAAAAGGGGCAAACGCCATTGGTGCCGAGTCTAAGCAATAGGCCTTCAATACGCATGATGCACCTGTGCCTTCTCGATGGGGGATCGCCCTGCGGGAACCCTAAGGGCAAGCGGGCCATTTGCAGTGGGTTAGCAGGCTCCTACCTTAAAGAGACAGGCCGTGAACGGGCAGCCTGTCACGGGAACGCAGTCCGACCATACACCATGCTCTGCGTCTGTGTTTTTTGACCAGGCTTTCAAAAGGCCTGAAGTCCACTTATGCTAGCTGTGTGACATTGAGAAGGTGACTTTGTCTTCCTGGGCCTCAGTTTCCCCACTTTTAAAGTAAGGCTTTAGGGTAAGTCACCTCCTCATTTCCCAGGCTATACATTTAAGTGCTAGGCTATCACTTTGGCACGGCTACATCCTCATTCATTCATTCATTCACTCATTCACCCAGCAGATGTTCCATGAACACCTTCTAGGTGCCTGGCCCTGGACTGGGTTTCAGGCATCAGGGTACATTGCAAGCAAAGCCAGAGATCCTCTGATGAACTTGACAAACCTGATAGTCTAGTGGGAGAGAATGCATTAATCGAAGCTTTATGTAAATACACTGAAGCTTACAGATACGTCCAGCGCTCTGACTGGGCACTTCGCAGTATTAGTGCAAGTGTTCGGCAGGGAAGACTGACCCGAGCAGTGAGTAACCAGCCAAAGGGCAGCCTGGAGGGGAGGCCCTGGAGACACAGACCACACAGGTCACGGTCCTGATGCCAGCAGCCATGTGAAGCCAGTAAAGGTTGCGCAGGGTTGAGCTGGTCAGATTTATGCCTCTAAAGCTGCACTCTCGCTGCTGCATGGAAGGGGAGCGGGTGGGGTGGAGTGAGGAAGGGTAGGAAATAGAAGCCATGTGTGCAGCCCTCTCTCTGGAGTGTGCCTGGGACAGGAAACAGACTGGCAGGACAGGAAGTGGGGGCAAATGTGCAGCCAGGACGGGTTTAGAACATGGGAGAGACTTGGGCATGTTTACAAATCAATAGGCAGGGACGGTTAAGAGAGAGGCTGAATAGGCAAGAGGAAGGGACGAGGGACCTGGAGACCTTCCTGGAAGGGGACAGGGACCCGATGTGGAGCTGCACACTGCCTACCCTGGGACGGAGGAGGGGAGTCATCTGCTGAGAGAAGGGAGAGGGGGGGAGGGGAGTGTGAGCAGACAAGGGAAGTCCTGAAAGCAGCTGTGGGAGACCGGGCCGACCAGAGGACACTGTCTCTCAGTGTCCTCTCAGTGTCCAGGCTTTAACCTTCCAGCATGACGCTGGCTCCTTTAAATGCACAGGTGGGAGCTCGAATGTCACTTAGGATGATGTCATCTCTCCAAGGGCAGAAAGCAATGGGGCTGTTCTGGAAAGCCCTGACCCAGCAGGCAGACGACATTAAGTCGTATCGTTCGCGTGTTGGAGGAACCTCTGGTTTCACACGCCTCAGCATTTTCAGGAAACCACGTCTGTCCGTCACATTCCAGCTGAAAGCTGAAATCGACCTTTTCAAGGCTCATGCCAGAAACAGATTTAGAGTGTTAATAAATAAAAGCAGGGGTTCTTTCCCTCATTTTATTTATCCAGTGCTAAATCTGAGTGTATCGATTGTGTTCCCATTGTCCAGGGGTTAAGCACATGACTACAGCTACGTTTATCTCTTCACGTCGTGCTTCTGTTCGGGACGACTGTTACAAATGTCACGCTGAGTCCATCAGCTAAGCCACGGGCACGCTCGTTCCTGCTGGACCTTACATTTTTTAATACATTTGCTTACTTATTTACCTGACTTCTCCCCTGGAAGGTTGGCTCTGAGATGGCCAGACCCTGCCTGCCTTATCCCCCCACCTCTTAAACCAGGTGGGCGCACAGTAGGCATTCAATAACGTTTACTGATGGAATTAGCAAATCTTAGATACAGCTGATTAACTTGCCGGGTCTCCGTTTAGGCCTGACCTTGGCAGGGCCTGAGGGCCGTGCAAGGTGTGCACATGCTGGGTGGCCCACGAGAGTCCATGGATGCAGTGAATCTGCAGTGGACTGTTTGCGTGGCAGACTGCCCTGGGCCACACAGAGGAGGCGTTTCCTAGGTTACAGAAGTTCCGCATCCAGAGCTCTAAAGCACAGCCCGGGCCTTGCCTGCTGTAGATACTGCCTGCTGTGTTCTGACAATCAAAATTCTGCAAAGAAGCACCTTACGTGAAGACGCACCATTTACTCAGAGGTCTCCCGAATGAATGACAGGGACGTTGGCCATGCCTTCCCGTAACCCAGAGGACTTTAAACAGTGCCTGTCCGGGCCCACCTCCGGGCATTCGGAAGCAACTGACTGGGCGTGGAAGACAATCTGGGCCCTGGGACCTTTTCCAAAGCTCCCTAGGGGATTCGAACGTGTGGCCAGGACTGAGGATGGCAGGTGACAACCAGACACGGGTGTTGGGTGGCAGGCAGAAGACCATGGTAATGCCTCCCCATCATACAACGGAACCAGGATGCCCCGTGCGCTTGTGAGGTGGAACTGAATTTTCTAGGCAGCGGGTAGAGTAAATCTCATTGTTTTAGGATCATGGCTTCACAGCCTTGAGAACTATTCATGCAGTGTCTCCTGTCTGCTTGTCTTCATGCTTATCAAAGGGAGGCCCTCATTAAAATGGAGATATCAGTCATATTGAAGCAATGAATCCTAATACTTCTATGACGTCTTGGTACCCACTAAGTGCTTTAAGATTGAACTAGTTAGTTCGACACAGAAAGAACACACTCACTGCGCGCCAGGCCGTGAGCCCTGCTCTGGGAGCAGTGGGTAGAGGAGCTGCTGTCTCCACTCGGGGGGCAGGGGGGCAGCTCTGTCGGCCACCGCTGGACTGCAGTGCGGTAGGTGGTGCATGTGACGAGGCCCAGAGGGAGGAAGTCATGAACTTCAGAGGGCCCAGGACCCACATCCGCTTCAATCCCGGCACACAGTCCTTCCCAGCAATTGATTCTCTTTCGAAAATGACACTCAGGGATTTCAAAGCCCTGAGCCAGCCCCCTCGGGATTTGTGTGGGCCTGCTCCACTGGCAGGGTCATTAGGAGAAAGGGAAAGAATCTGGAACTGTGTTCTGCCCTACGGTTGTCTCCACGTGGGTTTGCCTTTCTCTCCATTTGCATTAAGCCGTAAAGAATGCCCATGAGACCTGAACTTAGGGACATATGCAAAGGGTCCCTGAAGCAGGCTGGAGGATGCACGGGGCAGGAGAGAAAAGATGGGATGCAAATAGGAGTCAGTTCTGTTCTGGAACTTTCTTGAGAAATATTTTTGGGCCGAAAATCTACTGATAATACCATTGCTTTTTTCTTTTCTGCCTCCATTCCTAGAGAAAAATTTTTAGAAAAACCCATAAAGAGAAGATAAAAAATAATATGTGGCAACCTTGGGCGCTGCTCTCTTAGCTATATATCCTTCCTGAACATTTTGAAAGACAGAGATTCTAACAACTACCACAAAAGGCGCTAATGATTCCATGTTTAAAGCTTCCACCCTATTTTCTCCCTGTCTTCAGTGGCTGGCGTATTTTTAGATAAGACACGGCTGAAGACTTACTGGAGAATACAAAATACTGACGGTGAAAAAGCTCCAAATGAGATGCAGGAGATTTCTTCCTCCTCTTTCTCAGGGATAAAAAAATAAAAATTTACCTGTGTCAGCAAAGTGATGGAAAAAATCTGCCTCTGCCTCTAGATTGGGGGGGGGGGAAACCAGCCCTTTTCTTTGAAGGACATGCTTTTCATATTCTGACGACAATTTCTGTCTATTGGCTGGTCTACTGCAACTACAGCATAAAATTTCTCATTCTAATTATGCACCTTGGTTGTTTTGACTATAGAAAACAGTATAGGCAGGATGCATCTTCCAGGCTTCCTGGAGGAAGCGGACATTCTTCTCACTCCCCTCTTACATCAGTTCCAAGGCCGGAATGAAGACGGTTTTGGAGTGGGAAGATGGAAGTGGAGGGCGCATCCTCCGCGTGAAGCCCTGGTCCACACAACCAGCCAACGATGCCTTTCCAGTGTTTCACTCATTAGGGAAACATGGTCAAGAATCTTTCATTTCTCAGGGATCCAGAATTAAAATGTCCACAATCTGCAGAGATGCTTTGCTCCTCCCAGCTTCTAACACACCTAGCCCGGGACCAAAAGACTGAAGGCTTAACAGAAGCTTTGGTATGTGTCCTATTTCTGCTCCGCCCTAGAGCCGATATTTAAGGAGCTTTCTCCATCCAAGCTGAGTGTACCTTGGACGGGCCTCCAAGCAGGGCCTCCTTCTATCCCCCAGCCCCGCTAGGACTCCCAGAGCAAGAGGCGCCAGCATACCTAGGATGTCGAAGCATGCTCCGCTCTCCAGCCGGTGTTTCCTGTACAGGTTTTTCAGGACTTTGGCGCTGCCAAAGCGCTTGAAACGGCTCTTCACATTACTGTAGAACCATTCCAGAGACTGGGTTCTCAGAAGCCTGAAGAAAACACAGAATCAGAAAAGGGAACATTGGACTTAGGAAACAGGATTGCTGAATGGTGGACTGCAAAGGTTGCCACAATGCTTCATAGCCCCTTCCATTGAGATGTGTGCTCATTTCTCTACTCCTTGCGTTTGGGCTGCCTGACCTGCTCGGACCTCTGAGAGCAGTAGAAGTGACGGCGTGCGAATCTTGAGCCTTGCAGCTTCCTCCCTTGCTGCTCTGGGCAGCAAGCCCAAGCTAGCCTTTGGGATGATGAGAGCCACTTTACATAATCACCCCTATTGCCCCAGCTGGCATGCAGCCAACCCCCGACAGGTGGGACGGGCCATCTGCTGCCTGTTGGACCAGAGATGCATGAGGACCCTAGGTCAGACCGGCAGAAGAACCACGCCCCTGAGTCCATCTCAAGAGTAAGCTTATACCTGCTTGCTACATGAAGCCACTGACTGATACATCTGTTTAATGGCAGGCTTGATGTTTGATACTGTTACTGCATGAGCAACGTTTCTAATTTATCTTGGAGAAATGAAAAGCGCAAGTGAGATAAAGGCTTTATGGCGAAATTCTCCAACCTCTTCTCCGTCCAGCTGGATGCACTGGGAAGCAGCATCCTGGCTGGAGCTGGGGCGGTCGGTACAAGCCCTGACAGCATTCATCTCTCTCCTGGCTGACAAGGACATACTTCTCAATCCTCCTCACTTGAAGAGGAGCTTTGGTTGTTATTTTTCTTCTTATGAATGTAATAAGGCATACTCATTTTAGAAGGTTCAGAAAAGCAGAACCAATGTGAATGCTGCTAATTCAATGGAGAAGAAGCACCCGTGGCTGACTTAGCTCCCCAGATGCCAGTGACATGGGAGAAGATGTCTGGCGGGAAAGGAATTCGTAAAAAGGAGAAGGAGGACAAGAACAGGATCAGAGATTCAGAGGGATTTCTGGGAAACTGGAAGTGACAGAGAGAATGTCATTCTGTGGATCAGACAGAGGAGCTGGGACTCGGGGCCTGGGAGGTCCAGTGTGGAGCTCGTGGGTGCAGAGAGCAGGCCTGGGTGATGAGACAGTATTCAATTAGCTAATTAGATGGTTACGTGGGCAACAGAGAGGCCTCTTGGCCCCCATCCACAAACGACTGGACCACTGGTCCAAGGATGCTTTGTCCTGGGTCAGACATGGACAGCAGTTTTCTAAAAACATTGCAAAATCTGCTTGGGGAAGACCAGGACTTCAATACGGGGGTTACCATTTTAAGGCGAATCCTTCCCTTCCTGGCTCTGGGGGAGCCCCCACGCGCCTGCTTACCAGATCCTACCCGCCTACCCCAAAGCCAAGCCTGCCAGCTGCCTGCCTGACCTGCAGACTGGAGCTCCTTGCACAGACTTCAACCCCCTGTGAGGCCTTTCCAGCCACTGGAAAATACCACCACCGTGCCGACACAGCTTCTCTCCTCTCACTCTCATCTTCTCTCTCCATACTTGTATAAGTGCATCTCTGTACCTCATAGTCTGTTATACATATTCATTATTCATAAGATAATCAATATACTAATATGCTAATTAATGATTACTTGTTAAATTGCTTATTATCTATTTCCTCTTTCCAACAGAACACATACATAGGATATGTGTTCATGTTCACAGAATCCACCAGTACCTTAATAACAGCAAACACAGTTCTCTGGGTGCTTGCTCCATCCGTCTGAGGCGCTGTGCCAGAAGCGTTCCTTGAATCGTGATTTAATTCTCACAGAGTATAGCGCAATGAGTGAGCACACGGGGGCAGGATGGGATCGGCCCGGGCCCTGGCATTTGCTGCCTGTGTGGTCTTGAACAAATTAATTAATCCCTCTAAGGCTTATGTCCTTCATCTATAAAAGGGAGAGGATGACATTGACCACCTTATAAAGATGTTTGAGAATGAAATGATAGAACAGAAGCAGTAAGGTAGCTGGCTAATTTCTTATAACAGCTCTATAAGGACGAGTCCCATTTTCATAGATGAGAAGTGAAACGTAGTGAGGTCAGGAGCCTTTTGCCCAAAGGAGCAAGTGACTGAGACAGATCAAACACGGGAGCTCGACCAGCGCATGCGAAGAGCAGCTGGCTCTCTTCCGTGTTTTTTCCCACAGCATTTTATTACAATAAGCATTTGTCATTAAAGAAAAAAACAAAAAAACAAAAAACGCCAGGAAGCTATTTTCAGAATTTAGAATAATACAACAGAAAATTTAAAAAAATACAGAAAACTTTGTCCTTGGCAACCATAACCCCTAAGCTTACGATTTACATCATCGCTTTAAGAGCACAAAGGAAATGCAGTTCTATGAGAGAGATGTTCTTCGGGCTGCCTCTCCCTCCCGTCCATGCTGACCTGCTCTCAGAGCCTCCCACCTCTCAGAAGGACCAGCTGGGGGCTCAGCCCTGCAGCTGAGAGGGTCTGAATGGGACTGGTGGGGATGGTTGCTACTGTCCCCCTCATTCTTTTGACAGAAGGATATATATCTTTTTTCTTTTGGGATATTGTCTCCTTCTCCCCGACTTAGTCTACTTTGTTCTGGAAAGGCTAGCCCCACCCCTGACAGCTGTGGGCAATTGGTCACATGACACTGCCCTGCCAATCAGGGTCCGGGTGGGGGCTTTCCCTATTGCTGCTGGGCAGAGCCACTCTCTCTCTGCTGGGCTGGCTCCATGGCAGAATGAAGGCCCGGGGCCTCCAGGGCCATCCTTGCCATCACCTGGGGGACGTTTGTGGGTTTCTGAACAAAAGCACGTTGGTGGTGGGAAGGGACAGAATCCTATTGCTAGACTTTGAACACCTAGATCTACTCAAGTCCAAGGTCAACCCTTAGACTTTTTCATGACATGGGCCAATAAATTCCCTCTTTTGCTTGGACCTTCTGGAGTTGGGTTTCTACCTCGATATTTGCAATCAAGTCCAATAGTTCAAGTTCATCATAGAATGAGCCCTCTGTTCCCTGGTTAGACCAAAACTTTCTGGCATTCAGAGGCACTTCAGTGTCCTCTAAAATAGAATGCCTCAGCTTGCTCAAGTCACAGAGTGGAATCGAGGCACCACGCTGAGGCTGCTGGGAGCAGGGGGGAAGGCACTGAGTCCTTGGAGAATGACCAGCAAAAACATAGCCCATTTTGGAGAGCAGAAAGCTTTTCCTAGGAAGAGATGTGCTTTAGATTATGTTTTGGCTTAAAGTTAATGGGGAGAGCTTTTCTGGAAGCCCCAGGGAAGGCTCCGTCATGATTGCCCTCATTCGGTATTACCGCTTTTATTTCATGTATTTTAACATTCATGGCTCAGAGGACACTCAGAGGATGCAGGTGGCTCAGGCATGGGGCAGAGGTGTGGGGAGAGGGCTGCGAGGATGCCGGCAGCAGGGGTGTGGACTGGCTAAGTGTGCTGCGGAGCTGGCCCGCCCACAACACTACCCACCACCAGGCCCCCTGCCACCCCCACCCCCTGGTCTCCAGCTTCCACCGACAGACAGGACTTCAGGCAAGTGGGGAGGAGAAGGACAGAACTTTGTGTCAGCAGCCTGCTGGAATGAAAGGCAGAGGGCACATCCGCATCTGTTCACGGACTCCCTCATTGGTTCACTCATTCATTCTTTCACTCCTTCATTCCTTAGATTCCTGCATTGGTTCACTCATTCATTCTTTCACTCCTTGGACTCCTGCACTGGTTCACTCATTCACTCTTTCACTCCTTCACTATTCACTGAATGCACCATGTGGCAGGCACCGTGCTAGGGATGTAGGGGGTGAAAAACAGATGAGGCCCCTACCCAACAGCACCGCTGGACTAATCTCTCCGAAGAGCAGCAACACTCAGTTTCAGGAGTTCCAGGCCATGGAGAAGGGCTGGGGAAAGTAGCTTCTGTCAAAGCAGACTGTGTCTCGGTCCACATGTACACAGGCTAAATTGCTCAGTTCACAAAGTGGGACAGGAAAGAACATTTGTTTGGGAACTGCTAGGATGGCATCCGGGGGGCACACTTTGGGGTAAAGTTCTCTCTGGTAGATTAATTGCAACCCAAACAAAAAGTCAAGCCCCTTTTCTATAGCCACAGAGAATCAACGGCGTGTTTTCATTCCTCTCTCTCCCAGCTTCACCTCATTACCTGGTGCCACAGTGTCTTCACTGATTCTCGGCTCCAGGCAGGCATCGGGAGAAACTCTCCAATCATTGTGTTGCTCCCCTAAACATCCTATTTATCGCATCATGAATACTAATCACTTCAAGGCACTTGTGTAAGCAGTTTTCTCATTTTTTTCTGAGACATGAATACATTTGTAAACATGATGCATTCTCATTAGAACGCAGACTGGAATCACATACCTCAACACAAGAGCAGCACTGAAATTACAAGTGCATGAAAGCTGCGCCTAGGAATGCCAGACGGATCACGGTTCCTAGGACGGAAATAACACTGATCGTGAGGAGGAAGGAGCTGCTGACCTAAGCAGTGCTCAGGTCTTGGCTGCTAGTGACAACGCCAGGCTTCCCGAGGCCACCAGCCCAGCACAGTAGGGCTCTGCGCACACTGAGTTCACTACGGGTGGGCCTCCGGGACATTTGGGAGATCTCGCTACTTCCACTATGGTCCTTGGACCAGCAGTGTGGGCACCTTCTAGAAGCTCGAAGGACGTGCACGCTCCCTGCCTTCCACCCTCCCCTTGATCAAGACCTGCCAATGCCCAAGTGATAACTATTTTCATCAAAGCTTGGTAAGCATTTGCCTAGTGAAATTAGCTAGGTGTTTTCTGAGTTCTCATGAGTTTTTTTCTTTTTAAATTTTGGTCCCAAATCTGTGTAGGTAGAACGAGATAGACCTGCTGCCTTTCCAAGAAAAAAGAAGTGGGCTAAGTGATAAAAAGCTCTGAAGAGGCCCTGGTTGGGTGGATAGTTGGTTGGAGTGCTGTCTCATACATTAAAATGTTGCGGGTTCGATCCCTGGTCGGGGTGAGTACGGGAAGCAACCAACTGATGTTTCTTTCTCGTACCCTTGGGTGAGGATTTAAAAAAAAAAAAGCTTTGAAGAGGAACAGAATCATTCAAACGCTACTCAAAACTTCAGGTGCATTAGTTACAAAACAAATAAAATGCCAAAAATACCGTTGCTACAAACTCAAATCATTATACACAGCAAGGTTCCATGAACAATCTGAAAGGGCTGCTGGTCTGAGGACCACACCCTGAGAACCACTGAGCTCAAGGGCAGATTTGGCATGTCCCAGGGTACAGCACGATTCCGAGCTGTGGGGAAAACAGGAGAACGACAGTCAGGTGGTGGAGAACAAGACTCCCTCGGTCCTGACAGCATGAAGGCCCTTGAGCACCGCGCCAGAGCAATCAGTCTTGCAATGTCAAGAGAGGCTGAATGAGAAAGAACAGGCCTCCCGCTGGGACCCCTGAATGTGTCACTGGGAATTTGCAGACAGACATGGCCAGGAGGCTGAAAGTATCCTGCTCAGCTGATTTGTGACAAATGCCATTAATGGAAAGCGCCATGTGAAGGGTGAGAAGCTGGTGTTGATAAATAGCAAGAAGGGAGAGAAGTCTGGGAGAGAGGAGAGGAGGTGCCCCTGGCCCTCTGTGCGCACGTTTTCTAATCTGCACGGCCGCTAGAGGGCGACAGATGAGGACACTGAGGCTCGAAGAGGCTGGGGAAGCCCAAGGTCACACAGCCAGTAAGATGCAGGACCGTGATTTGAAGGCAGCTCCATCTGGCTGGCAAGCCCCTTCGTCTTGCCTAGACCATGCGGACTGTGGATATCACGTGGAAACTCTCACCCTGTGCTTCCCACAGGGCCAGGCAATCTTCGACGTCCTTTATACAACAGCCTCTAAACTCCTCACAACCACCGGAGGGGATAAGTACGCTTATGAGTCCCATTTCCCAGAGGAGGAACCGGGCGCTGTGGAACCTGCCTGAGGACAGAGGCAGTAAGTGGCAGATCCAGGATTTGAGCCTGTGCCCATCGCCAATGACTGTGCTAGCTCCACCCTGGAAGGGAGGGGGACTCCAAGGAGAAACGTAATAGGCCAGGCAGGTGTGCAGCCCAGTCAAAGTTCTGGAGGAGATGAGGAAGCCGCTGCTGAAGAATGCGGGGGGGAGGGGTGGCGGGGTGGGCCTGTGTCTGTGGACAGATCCTGGCTGCCCTTCCCTCCAGCTGATCTAATTGGACACACCTTTTCTGGATCCATCAAATCCTTTCCTTGCCCACCACTCCCCAGAACACCCCTGCCAGCCCTGCACCAACTCCCAAACACCCCCCGGGGCCAGCCTTTCTCTCCAGGATTGAACCTCCCTGCAAGGCCCAATAGGGACAAGAGTGTGTACAGGGGGAAGTGAGTGGGCTGACCCGGCTGTCCCCTCCATCATCTCCAGCACCAGCCTTGGCCATGACAGTGGCCAGTCCTGCTTCGTCTTCCACCGAACTGACCGAGCATGGGACCTCCTTCTTCCTCAGACAGAGCCATTCACAGCTGCAAAACTCCAAACATGCGAAAGTCACAGAGAGCAACTCGGTGAGGTCCCCGAGTGCAGCAGAGGAGCCTGGCCTGAGGGAGTCCGATCTGGCCGAGTCCACGGCTGGGACTCGGACCTCTAAGTTTCTGGATGCCTGAGTCAAGCTCTGAAGAACAAGTCTTTCCATTGGGTTGGAGAGGTTCAAGATGGCCACAAATTCTTTGCTATTTCTGTCTTTGAAAGGTAGAGTATAAATTCCCCTCCTCCCTGAATCTGTGCTGGCCTCGGTGACTCCCTTGCCCCTTAAATGTGGCAGAAGCGCTGTTCTGGAATTTCTGAGACTAAGTTACAAGTCCTGCACCTGCAGTCCAGATTGCTCGGAGCACCCTGTCCAGATGCCCCAGGCTGCAGTGCGAGAGTTGGAGCTACTCTGAGACTCTTATGCTGGAGAGACCCTGTGGGGAGGCCACATTGGAAGCTCTGAGGGCCCAGAGCGAGAGAAGGTGGCGGGTTGGCTCTAGTCAGAGTTGCTGTGTCCCTCCAGCTGAAGCCCCATTTTCAATGAAGAGAAGCGCCTACATTTGGCAATGACGACTCTTGACAAAATGACAATCTTAACTAGTTTTGAATTATGTTCAACTTACTAAAACGTCTCTCACAGAACACCAGCAAGACTGGTATTGTTAAAATATTCCAACACTTCACATTTGAATAACATTGTACTAAGCGCAATTTATGAATCAGCTTCAAAAGGGCCAAATACGGTGGTGATTTTTATTACGAATTATTGATATGGCCTGCTGCTTAAAACCATGTTGGAGGAAATTTCTATAGGACTTGAACCATCAGACTAAGAGTCCAATCACTAGCTACTTTTTGTAAATAAGATATATTCATAGAAAATAACTTTTCTCAAGTTAAAAATTCAAAATCTGAAGGTCTTTTGTTTAATTTTCATATCTCCATTTCAATGTGAAATTTGACGATTTATCGTCTTCTTAATTTCTACTTGATACGCACTTCCCCTACAATAATTGATACTCTCGTACAGTAATTCATGCAGTACCATTTTCTTTCTCATACATTTTTCCATTTGGGAGGTTTATTCATTTCTCTAGGGGAAGTTTTACATTCATCAAACAGACTTCAAAGTACTTTCTCTCAACCCCCAATTAAAACTGAGAGAACAAAAGAGATTTTGAAAATATTGATGAGTGTACTTCCACCAAGGCCAGGAAAATACAATTATAAGTTATAGTTTTGATTTAAACAAAATATTGGAAGGGATGTTTTGGGTTTAATACACCTACTTTTTAATTTTTCAATATTTTTCAGATATTTTACTATTTTAGAAAAATGAATCATTAAAAATACATCAAAACATTCTATAGGGGGACATAGTTCCTTTTGTCTCTGTCCAATAGACTTTTAATAGTTCCTATCTTTAGTTAAAATTGTTATACTTTGTTCTTTATAAGTTTTCTGTACTATTTTTTATTTTTAAACATATTGCATGTTATTTATCTCGATTATGAGGTTTTTTGCAGCTCGAGGTGAGTGCCCTGCTAGCCCTGACCTTGGCCCGGATGGGCCGCACCATGCGGGCACTTTCGACTCAAGTTTTCCATGGTGGCAGGAAAGGGCCTGGTGGGGACGGCTGTGCCAGTGGAAAGGGAAACCGTGACCTGTGAAGCCCATGGTTCCCAGAGGAGAAGGGGGTGCCCAGGGGAGGAGGTACCCCTGGGACATACCTAAGGGTGTGTGGTGGGGGATGGAGGTGGCAGTGTCCAGAACATGCTGGGGATGAGGAACAGCGGAAAAAAGCTGGGAAAAAAATCTACGGAGTCTACATATTAGCTGTTGCGATTTTTGCGCTGGAGACTCCAGGGGGGTGGGACTGGGGAGGAGAAGGGCTTTGAAGGCGGGGTCCTGCATTAGCAGTGAGGGGTAAAAACCAACGAAATGCCGTTACCCAGGAAAGGCCTATAGAGGAATACCTTTCCGAAATGGCTTGGCGGTGGGTGTGTCAGGGTACCCCGCTCCCTCTAGGACTTTCCCTGGTGTCCTTTGTAGGGCTTGGGCACAGCAGCGCCTCTGCTTTGCAGCCACTCTGGCCTCGGCAGGACCTGCCCAGCTGTCCCTATCTGGCCCTCAAGGAGCCCTCTCCAGACCTGAGGCCACTGGCACTGAGCTGGCCTGGACTTTCCCATCTCTCGGGCAGCCTCCAAGGCTCTCAGCTCCACCCTCACGCTTGATTCATTCCTCACGATATGGTTCAGCGGGTGTGACTCATGTTCAGCCAGGCAGTTGTCAAGTCTGGGGGTTGGGGGGGGTGCAACGGTTTCTTTTAGCCTCAGCTATTTGGAGGCAGGAATGAATACCATTTAAATTCAGCTTTTTTTTTTTTTTTTTTGCCTGCTTATTTATAAAGCTGATCGGGACTTCCTTCTTTTGTTTGTCAGAATCAACTTGAAATAAGTAAGAGAGTTTAACTGAGTGTACTTGAAGGGCTACTGCTCCTGCTCTAGCTGCAGAAATGTGCACTCCGAGAGATGCTGGCGCGGAAGGGAAATCTCGCCTCCCCTCTGCTGCACTGATTGGGATGATCTGCTGACCGAGACAGCGACGCAAGGTCAGCACGTGTGGATTCCTTCCCAACCTCACCACTCAGTATGTGGCCTTGAAGACGCCAGTTTAACTCTTGGCGTCTCACCTCCCTCGTCCTGCAACCGAATGATCCCAACTTCCTGCAACCGAATTTCCAGGGCCACGCAGCTGCATCCGATCTCGCCTCACCCCTCACATCCTGACATCCTGACACGTGCCAGTTCTGCTCCGATAACATCTGCACACTCATGTTAACAAATGTGCCCAATTCCGACACTTCTGGTTTATTCATCTGTTTTGTTAACGGTAACATCACACTCTATAGTGGGGCTTTCCCTTTAAATTAAGGCCCAAGCTGGTTGCTTGAACAAGATGATTTGATTGCTGATAATGTTAAGTAATTCTGGTCTATAGCTATGATACGCACACGATACATTGCTGTGAAAATTGAAAGGCAAGGACTCTGCTGTATGTTAAATGATGGCTAAAATATTGTAAAAAAAGTCACTGTTTTCTTCATACTACAATACTTTGATTGGTGCTCTGAATGATGGGGCTTAGGGGGTTGGGCGTCATTCCACAAACCAAAAGGTCACCGGTTCAATTCCTAGTCAGGGCATGTGCCTGGGTTGCAGGCCAGATCCCTGGTTAGGGGCATGTGCTAGAGGCAACCAATCGATGTTTCTCTTGCACATCAATGTTTTTCTCCCTCTCTTTCTCCCTCCCTTCCCCTCTCTCTAAAAATAAATAAATAACATCTTTAAAAGATACTTTGGAGTTGTTGGGGCTGCTGTATAATGAATGACATCTGCCACTTACTGAACGCCATCGAGCTCGGTCCTCTCAGTCCTGAAAACAAAACTGTGAGACGGGTATTATTTTGTGGAAACAAAGGCTACATGGCCCCTCTGTGCTCTCACAGTCCCCTCTGCTGGTTCCATTAGGGTATTTACTGTGCCTTACTGAAACTTCCTATTTCCCGTCTCTCACACGACTTTATGTTCTCATAGGCAGGACCAGCCATGTCGTAATCTGTGGGGCTCAGTGCCGAAGTAAAACAGATGCTTTTGTGAAACAATTGTTAAGAATTTCAAGAGGACAGGAACAGAGCGTTAAACCAAGCTTGGGGACCTTGAAGTGACTGGACATCTACGAAGGTGGCCCTGCTTGCAGGGCAGGGAGTGTGACTTATTCTCTGTTGGGTCTCCAGACATAGCAGCCTGGTCTGGCACCTGGTCCCCAGCAGGCATGAAGTCACTATTTGAAAAATGTATGAATTGGAAGGTACGTGAATATCACCACTCATTGCTACCATCCCATTAAAAAAAAACTGAGATCGTGGGCTGCAGTAGTAGCATCACACATTGAGAAAGCACGTAAAAGGTGATGGACACGTTAGTTATCACCACACGGGTCAAGAGGGCTCGCCTGTATTTAATAGACAGATGCTTGGAAAAATAAAAAAAATCAAAACCCAATTACACACGGTTGATAAGAGACATGATGAAAAAAATCATAGAGAAGATTGAAAATGAAGGGAAGGCCAGAGAGCAGCAGATAAACACAAAGAAAAAAGAGGGAGAGCAGATCAGACTAAATAAAATCAAGAAAAACCTATTAAATAAGACAGATGGTTATTTTCCCATTGATAGACGGTATAACCAATAATGGAGGCATAATAGGCCAAATAATAAAACTGACATATAGAAAAACAAAGGGAAGATTTTAAAAATCACAGTGGGGGATTTGAAAAGCTCTATCATTCTTTGACAAATCAAAAAAGAACAGGGAGGAAGTGAATTATTAGCAGCTTGGTTGGAAATATAGATAAAATATGCGTAAAATGCAATATCTTTGAAATAGAAAAGTCTTGTTTCCCTTCCCCAAATATGCAAGGAAGATTCATAAAATTGAATTACATTCTATACATAAAGAAAGCCTCAATGGATTCTCCAGAGTAGATAAACTGTTCAGACAAAATCCACTGACTTTACAAAGGCAGGCATTCGTAACAAACACATAATCATGAAAATGCAAACCCCTTGCAACTTAGATCTCTCCCTCCCTCCACCACCATGATTCCTATTAGGTAACTCTTTTGTCAAACAAACAAACAACAAACAAAATTACTAAAACCTCTAATTGCGTTGTGGAGGTTCCTGCCGTTTCGTATTCTTCTCGCTCATTAGGTGAGGCAGGCGCAGAGAACCTGCTGCTCTGCACGACTTACTGAACCACAACGCGGGCAGTCAGGCTGTCTCGCATCCAGTGCAGTGACGGGAAATGCCCATGTGCTCCTTGGCCCCTAAGAGTGCATGGCCTTGACCCTGTAATTCTTTTAACCCATCAGTGAGCGCTGTCCAGGGATGTCCATGGATGTGGTGAAACCATGAAGAAAAGGAAGATTAACACAGAAGTTTAGAAGGAAGGCCTCTGGGCAGAGAAAGGAGTGTGGCTACAGTAAGGTTGTTTCCCTGGACCTACATTCGCTTTATTCTTCTTCTTTAAACTGAGCCCATCCATGATATATATGCTCTTTGGTATGTAGGACATATTTCGCAATTTTTAAAAAATTAAAGAAAAAGTAGAAAAAACATTACAGTTTATACATGGTTCAGCAGGGAATAGCATTTATACAGACAGTAATAAAGCACTGATTTATGGTTAGTTACTGAAAGGCAAGGGATGGGAAGGGAGGGAGTGTGGGGGGGGAAGAGGCTGAGTCCCCTTGTGCCATGGTGGGAAGTAATGCTGAAAACTGAACAGTTAACAAGGACCAGCGTGCGCCTGCTCTACAGAGACACGGAGGACAACTTTATCAAGAACTGTAAGTCAAAGTGGGTGGGTGGGGAAGGGCGGTGATGAAGAATAGTTGAAAGGCTATGTTTTTCATAACCACCTTTGACTTTTTAAACTCTGTGCATATACGTCTTTAGTGAAAGTAAACACCTTATAAAATAAAACATGAACAATGTCCTGGTGAAGACCAACAACATGCACTCTCAGGATAGGTTTCAAAGCTACTATTGTGAGACACGTCTTCATGGCTCAAGTGAAAAATGACAGTGGCAGAGCTTCAGACTGATTCAAAATAACTCCGCCGGGCATACAGCTGCCGGGCTGGGGGCAGCCGCCGTACCCGACTCCACGTGGTTCTGCTGGTGAGAGAGCTGATGTAAACCAAGGGCTTCAGGAAGGGCTGGTTCATGGGGTAAGAGACGATAAAGGCAGCAGTTCCCGACTGATACGTGATTACACGTAAGGCGTGCTTTTGAAGGTGTGCATCACTGTATTAATGCATTTTACCTGTAAGTAGACATTTGGTGACTACATCTACACCTCAGAAAGTTTATGTATCATTGATGGGCAGAAGAATTCCACTTTTGCCCATCTTCTCATGGGGAAAGTTGGGGATAAATAGCATTTTATTGCGGGGAAGGTACCTTCACGTTCCAGCAAAAGAAGTTTGGGGTTTCTGGAAATCCTTTCTGAGCATGGCACTACAGGTGGGAACCATAAAGGAAATGATGAATACACATCCCCTCACGAGAATGTAACATTTCCACAGAGGCTGAGAAGATGATATACCTGGAAGTGACCAGCATGTAGTCCGACGCCCCCCACCCCGCCCACCCCGCTGCACACGGGTGTCGAACTGGTTTTGTTCTTTCTGGGCAGAGACTTGGCAGGGCGCATCTAGAACCCAGTCAGAGGGCTTACAAGTATTTAGACATATATGCAAAGATACACGCAAGGCAGGTCTTCGCAGCTAAAAAGGTAGTAATTAAATATGTCACGGTAGAACATTTGCTTAATAAGTTATCTTTACTGTAGCATACTATAGTGATATAAGCATCATATCCTCGAAGCATATCCTTTTGCATAAACATATTTCCAACTTTTATGGCTAGGTAGCAAAGGTTACTAGGTGATTCTGACAGTAATGACCCAAATACCCTTTGGCAGTAGGAGTGCAGTTGGATGAAGCAGTTGGGCCCCAGGTTCCCTTCTTACTCCATTCAGCAAACTGCCTTCCTCAGCAGCAGAAGCAAGGTTCACACCCTAGAAGGGCCGGTACGGGTATCTGGGACCAGACTCCAGGCATGTCAAGGGCAGGGGCACCCACAGAAACCAGATGGGTGGACCAAAAGCCCCCGTGCTGAAAGCTGGGGCAGGTCTTGGCCGTCCTGTGCCACTGGGCGCCCCCAGACTGACTCTCAGACTTGCATCCCCATAGGAGACGGGAACATTCCCCTGGGGACACGGACCAAACTCCAAAGACAAGACCCACCAACGACCCCCCCCCCAATAAAACAGTCCAGCCAGAACATGCTAGACTAAAGCCCGCCAGGCACCAAGTCCCACCAGTCTTCCAAGGAGCTTTTAGTGTGTCAGTCTTAAGGATAAATGGTCAGCCCTGGGTCATCAAATACTGCAGTGAAGTGTCTATTGTGAAAGATCAACGTGAAAACAAACAGAATAAAGGAACTCAAAGGACAAGCCAACTTCAAAAAATATTAATAAGGGAAGCATACTGCAGCTATGAAGCAACAACATTCCACTCTAAAAGGCACAGAGAAACAAAAAATAACTCAGAAATTTCAAAAATTGTTGTGAAAACTTAAAACTGAGTAGATAAAGTGGAAGACAGACTTGAGGATATCTTCCAGAAAATAGAGTGAAAGGACCAGAAGAGAATTCAGGAGAAACATAAAACTAGAGAATTAACCTGTGAGGTCCAATGTCTGTGCTCCGGAAGCAACGAAGAAGATGGAAGAGATAAAGTAATCAAAGAAATCACTCAAGAACATCTCCCAAGCCCGAAAGAGCTGCATTTCCAAAGTGAAATGGTTCTCTCAGAGCTCAGGACAAGGGGAGGAAAAAGACACAAATGAAAGTCCATCGCTGTGACATTTTATTACGCTGGGACCAAAGCAAAGACTCTCCAGGCTTTGAGAGGGGGAGACAGCCACACACAAAGGATCAAATATCACAGGGCCTTTGGACCACCTGATGGCAACACCAGGAAGCTGGTGTTTATAGTCACAGTAATGAAATACTGAAAACTGATCTAACAGAGATTATGTTCTAAATATACTGGAAGAATGGTGGGACGGGAGGTGTATGTGTTGGGAGTTTGGGGGAGTTAAGAGAATAAAACCTTTTCATTTTGAGGAATAAAGAGATAAAGTTAAAAAAAAAACAAGCTATTTAGAAATTTGGAGATAAATACCAAAAAAGAAAGCAAAAGGTTGAAAATGGTTGTATCTAGGAAGCAGGAATAGGGTTGGGGTGGGGCAAGGGACTATGGTTATTTCATACCATAAAGCAAGAGAGCAAGTTGCCATTCTAAGTAGGTACATATACATGACTTTGATTACAGTAAAATTAAATAAAGACCCAAGGATTTAGCTCTTAGCTCAAGGTCTCTGAGAAATCTCTTAATGTCCCTTCTGGGTGATAGATACTGCTATCCCTCTGCGGCTGCTCCGTGAAAATGCAATCTTAATTAATGATATCCTCAAGAAGACACAGGTCCCCTCGGTTGCTGCCCATACAGCCTGGGTGCAGAGTTAGCCTGGAACAGGCAGCCTGCAGTTCAGATGTGCCTGTCCTGCTCCCTGCTGGAACCACAGTCTCCGAGGTGGCACATCTGCAGGGACAGCAGCCGCATCTACAGCACTCGCCTCATCGGGGCTCTGTTTAATCAGCAGCAGGATAAAATCCTCCCCGTTCTTGCCATGCCGTCAATAAAGGGAGGAGAAGTGCCTTTTTCTATTTTGGAAATAAAACCAGCAGTACACCATGTCCTTTAAAATCCATTTCTTAATGTTTGCACAGACACTCCTATGTAAAATGCTCGAAACTTATGCACCAAACAGGACAAAAATGACCTAGTTCTGTAGAAAACATCAACGACAACAACCAGGCAGCCCATAATAATAACGGATTATAGTAAATAATCAATACCAGTAAGATGTGAAACAAAGGACAAGTCAACATTGCTTAATTATTAAAATTACCGGAAGCAGTAGGTTTCTCTCTGCCAAGTTCTTCTACCCAGATCTAGTTCAAGTGTCTGGAGAAAGAATTAAATGCCAGGACACAGCTAATGGAGTCCCCAGGTCTTCACTCCATGTCCTCATGGCCAGAAAAGCCCAAAGGCGGAGCACGAGCCAAGAATCCTTCTCAGGAAGACACAGGGCTCCCGGCAGAGTGCCACCCCCGAGAGCAGGCACAGCACAGTGCCTTCATCTGTTTCTATTACTGGCTTCAGAAGGGAGGTGACAGAGCTGTGAAATCTCAGACAACCACGCTGAGACAAACCCAGCAACAGGCATGCGGCGGGGAGCGAACGGGACCAAGACGCATGTAAAGCTGACCAACTGAATAGAACTTTGTGGAGGAAATGCCACATGAACTTTACCTACCTACCTGCCTACCTACCTATCTATCTATTACTTTCTGGTTTTGCAAATTCAAGATCCTGTGATCTAAAAAAGCCCAGGACATGGTTTCATCTAGTGCTTTCCCATTGGTCAGACCATCCGGTCTCCTTGGCGAGATGTTCTCAACACAGGCGTGCTTGCCATGGCAGCAAGCGCTGGGAGGGGGAAGAAGAGGGTGGGAGAGAACCCCTGCGGAACTCGCTGGGCAGGGTGAGCGGGCACTCTGCCCTGTGGTGCCCAGGGGCATGTGTACATATTCTGCCTGGCATGTTGACACCAGCACGCAAACGTAGCCGTAGTGTGATGAGTGGGCATGACCACTCATAGCTGTGACCACAGGCGATGAATTTTGCTTCTGTGAACCTCAGTATCCTCATCTGTACAATGGGCATCATTCCCACCCCCACCTTGTCGAACGTATTGAAATGAACTATGCTTGTAGTGCTTCAAGTTACAATGCTTTGCATATGTTAGCACTCAAATATTAGTACCATCTCGTCAGCAAAGCATGACTGCTAATAAGCACGGATAATGTTTTTCTCTGACCACATGCATTGTGAAGGAGGTATCACAGGATGTTTATTTGTGACCCCCAGGCACTTGCAAAGTCCCTCCTGTTCTGCGGTGAGTCCCCCTTCCTTCTCGGGAGCAGGACCACCTCAAGTGGCCACTAGAACAGACAGTTCTACAGGAAAAGCTGCCTAACTGCCCAGTGCCCTTCCGAGGACCAGTTCTCCGCTGGGCCGGTCTGCTCCCAGTCCAAGACCAGTGCAGATTTTTCGGGTAAGTTTTCCTTCTGGGGCTGAAGGCAAGAGGCCTTGACTCACAATTCCTGCTCAAACACACGCATGCACACACACACACATGTGCGTGAGGGGAGCAGAACATTTGATAGGAAAGAGCTGTGGAGGCTTTGCTCTGGAGCAAATGTGCTTTCCCGTTTATTGTGAAGCAGTAGGTAAAATATTCTGCAAGTCGTCACACTAGCTCCCGTCCCCGTGTGGGTACTTGTGCGTGACTCAGAATATTCTCGGGGGACCGGGGCACTCTGCTCACAGCCCACCACTGTTCACATGGAGAGCGCTTACCGTATTTTCAGACTATAAGATGCACTTTCTCCCCCCAAATTTGGGAGGAATAATGGTTGTTAATGCTGCCGTTGAGTTCTGTTTACATTTTACATTGGTGAAATATTATGTTATTTATGTTATTAAATATTTTACTACATTTTTTGCTTCAAATTTTTCCCCCTATTTTCTTCCTCTAAAACCTAGGCTTGTCTTATGGTCCAAAAAATATGGTACTTAGAAAAGGATGGAGAGATGATGAGGGTGTTAAGGAGGGAAGGAGGAAACTGGTCCTTCCCTGCATGGCCAATTCACTGCGACCTCTGCAGGTGGGCCCCTTTCTTCCAAACAAATGCATGTGTGGAAAATCCTGTTTACACGTTACTGGAATGTATTGCATTAGGAACGGGTTCTGTTCGTTTACATAGGATATGAACACAAACTCTGAAAAGGCCCATGCCTCATCCATTCACTTCTGTGCAAAACTCAACGTCCACTTTTTACAAAAATGGGAATAGATGTTTCCCATTTTTGTAAAAAAAAAAATGGGAATATTCTGTAAATCAAACTGGAACTCAATGGACTTCTGTTCCAAGGTAAATCTCAAAAAAAAAAAAAAAAAAAAAAAAAAAAAAAAAAAAAAGGCTGCTCTTGTTGGCTGATTTGAAAAATAAGCTGAAATCGTGGCGTGATCTCTGTCAGGGCCAAACTCGAGGCATCGGACCTGCCAGTCTATCAAGACGACATTTGGTGGCGAAGGTGCTAGAAAATCGGACTCACAAGCAAGTGCTGCCATCAAGGCGAATGGCAGTGTCTGAGGTTGCCCCACAGATGCAGACAGAGCACTGGGACTCGCTAAAACGCTCCTCCAGCTGCGACCCTCAGGCGACGACGCTGCTATTCTCATTAAGTCACCAAGGTCATCTTCACCAAGGTCATCTTCATCGAGATCCACCCCACCTATCTGTCGTCAGTAGAGGATCACAAATCCCCCGTCCAGCGTCCACGCTGTTTGAGCAGAGGGGACCTCCACATGGGCCTCACAGCGAGCCCAAGCCCCTGCAGGTTTGTGCCTGCTGAGAAAGTTGTGAGGCCTGCGCCCCGGGGCTGCGCTGCGGGGTCCCTCAGGCATGGAAATCGTGCCTGTTCCTTCCAATCCCACCTCCAGAGTGCGAGCCTGGCCGAAGACGCCAGCTGTGGAGGTGGAGGTGGTGGGCTGCTTTTTATTTTATTTTACTGTTATCTACCATGGTGGACTTCAAGGCTTTGAATAGAAAGATCCAGTCCATCTGCGTATCGCCAAAAATATCTCTTGAGAAATGCCTTGAATAAATTGCTTTTAGAGGGGGCTTCTTTGTTGTCGTTTGAACCAAAATTGAAACCACTGACCAGGATTCAAAGAAGAACCCCAGAGTTGACCCTTTAGAAAGTCTCCAGACTTCAGAGTTCTTGGGAGCATCATATGCAGAGGGTAAGCCTGTCAACCGTAGGGCCAGCCAACCCTGAGTAAATCCTGACTCCACATCCCACCCGTGAGACTGTGGGCAAGTTCCCTGGCCTCTCTTTCCTTAGTTTCTGCATCTGTCAAGTGGGGGCAACTGCTTTATAAACGTGTCATGAGGGTAACTGAGAGCTTAGAACAGCGAGTCAGTACAGAATAAGCTCAGTCACGTTAGCGGTTACACAGAAAAGCAATTCCCGTTCCCATCAGCTCTTTCTGTTGTGGCTGGTGGTGGGATCTGTGACTCCAGGCCCATCTCCTGGAGAAGCTGGAAGCCCCCATCGAAACAGATGAGCCTTTTCTCTGGGTGCTGGCAGGGCTGCTGCTACATGGCACCCTGACACACACAGCCTGGAGCTGGGATGATGGGTGGAGCGTTTTTCTTTACCCAAACGGTAAACCAGGGGCTTTGCCAAACATCACAGCTGCTGTTATCTCTGAGTGCCCGGATTTTTCTTACAGTTGTCGTTTTGCCTGGCAAAGGAAGTTTTCACCATTTCAGAGCCACTGATGCCTTTGTCCATCGCTTCGTCCCCGCCAGGGCTCTTGGCCTTACTGCTGTGACACGGAGGCTCAGGGCAGAGCTGCCGGGGTAGACCCGATTGCCGGGTCTGCTCTCACAGCAGCTCCCCCGGGGCTGGGCCGGACACCCCTCTGTGTAGTGATGGCCTGAGGTCAGACTGAAATTCTGGCCCCCCCTATGGTCAGAGCTGACAGAGACCCGCTGAAAACAATCTTTGATTTCTTTGGTTACTTAGAGGGGGTTTTGTTAGCTGAGAGTTGAAATTACAGAATGAAAATCATTTGCAGAGATCTCCCATTTGAATCACCTCTGTCACGTGCCAAATTTGACTTCACTGTCCCAGTGTGTCCCGTATTACACAGTGAAGTTAGAAGGCCTAGGAGATGCCCCCTCAGTCAGAAGAGAAACACGGAAAAAACCCTAGCCTAGGTCCAGAGGTGAGGTTCCACTCCTGCATCACACAGCGGCCATGTGACCACGCTCAGTTCCCTCCCTTCTCTGACCGTAGTTTTCTCATCTGAGGCACCCCACAGCGCCACGATGTTGGAATCATATTTGAAGTTGGACCGTAAGTTTAGGATTTGGCTGCCATTTGGGGTATATGCAAACGTGGAATGGCCTGAGAAAAACAAAACCATGGAGGGAGGCTTTGAAGGGTCAGGGGTCACAGGTATGGTCCGAGGGGTTGGGGTTGGTGTGTGTGCATGTGTGTGTTGGGGGCTGGGGAAGAGGGAGACATGGGAGAGGTGTTGTGTTGTACAGTGTGCAAACGTGTGACAGAAAAGGGGGAGGGTGTGTTCGTGAGGGAATCAGAGAGAGACTGACACGGTGTGTATCATGCATAGGGGCTGGACAGAAGGAAGGACAGGGGAGAAGAGGGAGGGGAAGGAACAGAGGAAAACTGGAGGCTGGGGAGAGAAGGAGGAGAGAAGAGGGACCCTGGAGTACGCAGGAAAGACTGTGTGAGAACATATGGTGAGTGTGCGAGAGAAAGGACACAGGGGAGGGGCGGGGGGCGAGGAGGAGAGCCAGAGAAGGGAGGGAGGCAGAGTGTGCCTGTCGGTGTGTGTACAGGCGTGACTTCTGGTCTGTGTGTGGTGTGTGCGTGAGGTATGTCTCAGCCGTGACCAGGGCCTGGATTGCACATACAGCCGGCCTACACACTTCTCAGAAAGCTCCCCAGCTCCCTGAGGAAGCACAGGCAGGGGCTTTGGGGAATCCTCTCCTCTGACTGGCTCTAAAGCAAGGCTGAATTCTCCAAGTCTGAAGGCGGAGGATCAGGAGGCCCCCGCCCTAGGGGTCCTGCCCCGCCCCCTGCTGGTCAGGGCCCGATTTCTAGCTCTGGGTATCTGGAAGGGTGGCCCTATATACACTGGGTGGGGTGGTCCTCACTCAGAGCCGTTGGTTCCACGTTAGCTGGGGCTTCTCAGAGCAGCACGGCCTGTGTAGGCAGCCGCTAGAAGCTGACTCACCCTCTCTGCTCAGGGAGGGAGGATGCTGGGATCAGGTACAGCTCCAGGCACCAGGAAGTCTTCCTGCGAGGGAGGTGAGGGATGGGGCATCAGGCTCCATCCTTACCAAGGACAGGAGTGGCACTGAATTTGATACAGGGTGCAGCCAAGGGGGGGGGGGCAAAAATAGGGATTTGGAATGGGGCCCAGAACTCAGGTGTCCAGGAAATATTAGAAAGACATATAAGATGTCCTCACCCCTTCCCCCCACAGGTGTGAGTTGGAGGAAGGGACACATGGAGCAGGAACATGCAGGGCTGTTTTGTGCAGCCACAGCTTTGCAGCTAATCCATGGCGTGGTCATTTAACATATCTATAGCCTTTGGCTGGTGGCATAGATATGTTAAATAGCTGTGGCCATGCTCTGAGCAGGGGGATGGAAAGGGATGCCCCCACCCAAGATGTAACTGGGGGACAGGTCCCCCAGGTGACAGAGCCTGTGAGGGAGCCTGGAGAAGATTGGCTCCAGGACATGGGGACACACCTGCTCGGACTCACAATGGCAGCCCAGTAAACTTGGAATAATACAGGGATGCTGGCAGGTGTAGCTGATTGTAGGAGGAGTCGGGGGTGCAGAGGAAGACTGGAGCGGGGATTTCAACCCAGACACAGCAGCCATTAAGGAGAGTGACACGAGGTTTTGCCAGAGTGGGGACCCCCACAGCCGGAGGGTAGAGAATCACCGTGCGGCTTTCGCAGAGAACCGCCACTCGGCTTAGCCAGAGTGGCAACCCTTCCCTCTCCGCGGCTTTGCAGGGAGATCCACGTGGTTTTGGCCAGAGTACAGACCCCCGCAGCTTTGGTAGAAGAGGATCACACGGCTTCAGGGTGCTCCCTTTGACCGAGTAGCCTGGGGGGCAGGAGATACTGCCTGGAAGAAGGGGGGAAGGACTCTTGCCAGTAGGCCATGAGACGGTGCCACATGGCTTTGGATTAATTAGTGATCCTGCCTGGACGGTGACACAGCTGACACATCAGGAGCCTGGATCCCAGACGTTTGCTTCTTTTCCTGAGTTACAGGTACCCTGAATTAGGGCAGGGGCAGAAGGAAGCACTGTGGGCGTCTGTGAGTATCTTAAAGGACTTTGATATTTTAATGAAGACGTTAGGTTACTACTTTAAGTCTGTATAGCATTAAATAAACATTTCCTTTCCTTTTCACAAATCTCTGGCATTGAGAGACATCTTTCCTATCTGGTGACAGACAATCGAGCCCAGTAGGGGGTCCTTTGGGTATAGTACATTGTGGCCCCCTGGCCCCTTGGCCCTGTGTGTGAGTGGCATATGCCTGCTCTGTAACAAACTGGCTAAATCTGCAGATGTGAGGTCAGTTTGGAAAATTGAAAAAGGAGGTTGCGGTGGCCTCCATTCATTCTCTTCCTGGTGAAACCATGCCCCCAAACTTTGGGGAACTGCATCTTCCCACCCACAGCTCTCTTTTTGTTTTTTGACCTCACTCTCAGCTCCAGGAGTGAGTCTTGCCTTCATCAGCCATCTTCCCTTCTTCCCAGCCACAGTGATCATGTCAGGGCGGGACAAGCGCCCCCAAATCGGGCCAATGTGAGCCATGCCTTCGGCTTCTGTGCAGCCCTGGGAGTGGGGGGTTTCTGGGATGTGCGACTGAGAGCGGGAGAGGCTAGAGCTCAGGCCACCACGTGCTATCGTGGGAAGTTTGAAACTGCAGTCCACGAGCAGAAGGCAACGGAGAGTTAAAGGAACTGGATTCAGCGGTGCCTCAAACAGACTACTCTTGAACTTCTTTGATTACGCAAGCTAATACTTCTTTTTCTGTAAGCCAGGTCAGGTTAGATTTTCTGTTGTTGGTGATCCACAGAGCTCTGGCCAAATGAATGGGATTCCCAAACCCCTACCAGGAACCCACGATGTACTGGGCAGGTAGAGTAACAGGTGCTGGGGAGGAGGTGACTAAATGCAAGACTCCTGTCCCTGGGGGACTCCCAGTCACCAGGGAAGGTGGATGTCTGAACAAGGAGCCGACATCCCAGGATCAGACGTCCTTGTGCCACAAAGAAGAGAAGCCGGACAGCCTTAACCCAGAAGCCGAGGTGGGGAGGCCCATGGGGGACCGCGAAGTTGGACCACAGGGCTGTCACTGGGTAACAAAGACCATCGTCAGACAGACAGACAGACTGAGCCGTAAATCCCAGCACAACCTCTAAGTCTCTGCTCATTCATCTGCAGAAGGGGCAGTCTTGTCTCATGGGATTGTTGTAAGAATTAAACATTTAATCAGCCACTCAACACATATTTGTTAAGCACCTATTAGACACTGTGCACAACACAGTAGGCAAAAGCAGAGAGGGACCCTCGAAATCCAGGGTGGTAAATGCCAAATGAACATAAACTTGCTTGATGACGAACAGACTAGGTTCCAAATCCAAGCTCAGTGCCTAATTAGCTGAGTGACTTTAAGCAGGTTACTAACTTCTCTGAGCCCCTCTCCTACCCTGTACATCAAAGCCTGCTTTTAGGCTTTCAGAGCACGTGGTGAGTTAATATCTGTAACATGCCTAGCACTCGGGAAGTGCACTGACTTTGAGTCCTCTTCTTCCTCCTTTCTCAGGGTTCTGGGTGACCAACATGTGACAAGACAAACCTACGACAGCCCCAGGCACTGCTGAAAGCATCCTGCAGTCAAGCCCCAGATACTTCTAGAATATCCCTAATCAGCAGAAGAACTTGCCTTAAAAATAAAACTCGCCTGGGAGAGGGATTTGGGGAGACACACCCATCCCTTCAGTGTGGGGTGGATGGTGCCTTCCACAGCTTTTCTTGGCAGCTGGCTGTGAGCAAGAGAAAAAGGGTAGAGCCCAGGAGGGGTGCCAATCATCTAGGGGAACATCTTTGGGGGTTTTGAAGTGCTGACTATGCACAGGCTGCAAAGACCCCAGGCAGGGTCTGCGAATTGAGAGTTAGTGATGGCTTCTAAACCTGGACGGAAAGAGCCCTGCATCCCCAGGAGCACCCCCTTTGCGGTTGCGAGGCAGCAGTGGGCCCTGCCCTCCAATGAGCCCAGGTGGGCAGGCCCAGGAGGGCAACAGAAACACACACTGCAGATGCTGCAAGAACAGAGTCCATTTCAAGGCTCAGCCGAGCAGTTCACGGCTTCTAAAATGCATCCTCCTGTGTCTCTCTGTGTCCATCTGAGCCTTGTGTCCATCTGAGAGATGTGTCCATCTCTCTGTGTCCATCTCTTTCCAGGCAATTTCAACCCTTGGCCCCATTACTGGGGGGAGAGAGGAAGATGAAGGCTTCCCTGGGCAATGATAGTGTGAAAGGTTCCTTCTGGGGGGTTCTGGGAAGAGGAGGAAACAATCCAGACAGATCCTTCTTCTTGTCTGAATTCTCCCCACTCTACCCGGCCCATGGTGCAGCTCGGACAAGAATCCTACAGTCTTATTTGTAGATCAAATGTGTTATTAGATGTGAGAATTTGAAGTGACAAGCAAAATGCTCCGTGTCATGATGCTAATACTCATTAAACCATTCTTGTCTGTTACTGCAGCTCACTAAAAATATACTTAGCAATTAATTATCTGCTCATATGTGTGCCTAAGTGATTTAAATCAAACACGGGGAGGTCTTTACAAAATAGCCATGGGGATGTAAAGCACATAGCATAGGGAATACAGTCAATAATACCCTAATAAATAATATATTAACCATTATGGTATCAGGTGGAAATATTGCAAGGAACTCTTTGTAAAATATATGATTGTCTGACCACTCTGCGGAGCACCTAACACTCATACAAAATAAAATTGAATGCAAACTGTAATTGGAAAATAAAATTTTAAATGGGAAAAACAGCCATGAAAAGATCTGGGTTGTCCTCAATTTGTCACATGGCATTAAAACTACGGTTGCAGAGAAACACCACATTCTTTAATTTTAAAGGAAGCGACTGGCACCAGAAGAATGAAGCATTCGGATCACGAAGCCCAAACTCTGTGGTCTTGCCCTCACAGCCAGACCCTCCGCCACCCTGGCGTCTCCGTTAGTGGCTGACCCCTCCATTTGGTGAGAGCCCCAGAAGACCAGGCCAGAGGGCCTAACCAGGGCCTGAATGAAGGCCCAGGGGCTGCAAAGGAGAGATGAACACCGAGGGACCGCTGGCTGGGTCATCTCTCTGACACACACGGGCCTGCTCCCTGCCAAGGACCGCCGGGCTCCCTGTGGCAGGAGCTGCACTGGCTTACCTGGAAGCATATGCACAATCTTCCTGAAGCCCACCCCTGAGAGACCAGGAGTGAATGCCCACCCCTGCTCCACAGGAGTGTCTAAGGATGGAGCTTTTACGTGGTGCCCACTGAGGCTCCGCAGCCCCACCACCCTAGACCGCACCTCAACACCGTATGTCCTCCAGAGATCCAGAGAGGAGGCACATCCCTGATGGACGTGGGGCACTAGTACCGGGGCAAGAAAGGCGCAGGTGCCTGGGCCACAGACGACGTCACCTTGTGGTCTTTTATTACTGAAAAGGCCCTGGGCAGAGAGATGTGCGAGGCAGCAGTTTTGATAGACAATGAGTTAAGCATGAATGAAGCTGGTCAGCTGAGGTAGGTTTTCCTTTCCTAAAAGTGGAACCCTATCTGGTCATACTTAGAGCTGACTTGGGCTGGAAACCAGAAACCATGCTCAGCAGAAATGGTGCCAGGAGAAAGGCTGGCGGCCAACAAGGGGAGCGGCTCTCTCCGCAGATGTCAGCCTCTCACCAGCGGGCACTTGTCTAACAGAAGCCACACTCCTCTGCTGTCCCTTCCCTCCTTCTCTTCCCCAGCTGCCCTCTAAGTCCAAGTGCACGGGGCCACCTGAACACATTCACCGCCCATCACCCTTCACCCTTCACAACATTGGCAAATTTCACACAGAACATCTGTCCAGCTACTCGCAGGTCAGCCCCCCAGGCACACTGAAGAACGTGGCACAGGGGTCCCCGATCACTGTCATCTTCGTAGGCAAACCCAGAAAGCTCAGGGATTTTGTACAGGGTATCGAAGCTTAGCAAGCAAGAACGAAGTCCGACTAGAAACAAAATTGAATATGTTGACATTTCTTGATGAAATTTTAAGTGCAACAAGTACTCCTGGAGTGTTTTCCAGCATCCAGTAACACCATGCCAGGTACTTTTTCATAAGCTCTTGGGAGATTGTCTCAAGGTCAAAACTAAAAGGATGGAGAGAAGGGCTTTTATGTTATTATTAGAGGTGCACGAAGCATAGGAAGTGGCTTTCCTTGACCTTATCCCATTGAAATAGACTCGTGGGCTCTCGCACATCCACACACACCTTGGCCTGAAAATCCTGTATGTAATTTGAGAGAAGAAAATAGAAATCGATAGAATGTGGTCTTAGGGAAGCAAATACAATTCTGCATAAACAATTCATTGCCAAGGCCATTACCACACAATGAGTGCGGAAACATCCAACAAGGAGGCATTCGCCTCAGAACTAATGTATAAAAGCTTTATGATGATGATTATGGTCCTGAGAAACTAGGGAAAAATTCTGTTAAGCCTCATGCCCACTTTTTGTGAGCCAAGACAAGTCCTGCAGCACCTTGGCCCACGCCAACTACATCTAGAATCGAGACTGCCCTCCTGCGTGAACACACCCTCCGTCTCCTGCCCAGCAGAGCATCTCACAGTCCTAAGAACCTGCCTGGAAAGCTACTAAGCTCCAAGAGGGCTTCTGAGGGCTATGCACGGAAAGGGTGACATGACAGCAACCTCTGTGAGCATCCGTTTCTTCAGCTACAGAATTGGAATAATATCAGCTCCGCATACCTCACAAGGGCTGAGAGGTTAGAACAACATAAGGCAAGCAAAAGGTTCCCAAATTTCAGTGGTAAACAAGCTATGGCTGCGCTGCATTCTTCTCAATAATCTGGAGTCCTGTTTTGTACTCGGGCACTAAGATGTTGTTGGCTACATTTGTCCCATACTCCCTGGCCAGCCGCCCCTCTTCTGGTTACACTGGGGGGACCACAGGCCCTCACACTCACACATCACCCTCCCCGTGAGCTGCGCCTCCCCTGGGCTGTCTCCCTGGGAATGTCACCAGCATCCATCCAGATGGGTGGGGCAGAGCTGAAATTGCAGCATCACATGACTCCCCCTGGACCCCCCCATCCCCCATCCACAGGCCTAGATCTCTCTCATATCTATCTGCGCCTTTCTGTTCCCATGGCTACCAAGTCCAGGGCCCCATCCTTGTCTAGAGGATGACTGCAGAGCCCTTGTCCTGTTTTCCTGCCTCCAGCTGCACCCTTCTCCACACAGCATCCAGAACCATCCTCCTAAAATATGAATCTGAGAGTGTCATGCATCTGCATCTGATGACTGCCTTTTGTGCTCAAGACAACCGTAAACTCCTGAACAGGGCTGAGGAGGCCCTGTGGGGCAGGGCCATGCACTGTCTCCCAGCCCCAGGCAGCCTCCTCCTCCCCTCCCCCCACCACTGCTACAAAACAGGCCCACAGGGATGCTCTCTGGGTCCCTGGCTCACATCTCAGGGCATTTGTGCTGCCTCTGGGTACTTTCCCAGCTACGGCATGAACTCCGTATGGTTATGGTAGAGCTCCCCTGTCTTCCTATTAGACTCTGAGATCTTAGAGGGCAGGAGCCTCTTTCTGTTGTTCTTGGAAGCGCCCTGCTCCATCGCAGTCAGGGGTATGTGGGGCCAGGCTTGTTCTGGCTCAGAAGAGTTGACTGTGAGCATCTCTTCCCAGTGCAGCATTCAGCTGTGACATGTTGGTAGCTTGAACACATATATGGTGGGAGGATCTATGTTATGCAAATTGGCAAATGCTATAAACCAAACTTTTCTTTAATTCCTGGAGAGCTAGTTCTTACACATTTACCAGAACACTACTGACTCCTGGCCAGCTCTCTTGCCTCGGCTTTTTAACCCGCCACAGTCTTGCTGCACAGGTACAACAGAACTAAAGTTGGCCGTCTCATAACACCCTCCTTCCTCGAGGCAGACATTTCAGTCCGTACTCTTGGTTCCATTGATCTACTCGCCTGGCTCACTCCCCAGTGATAGCAACAGCAACAGTAATAATAATGGCTAACATCTACTGGAGCTGACTATGCGCCAGCTGCTGGGCTGAGCTCTGGCACACGCCTCTCACTGAATCTCATCCACAGCACTGGGAGGCTGGGACTGTTGGTACACTCACCTGACCGAAGAGGAAAGTGAGGCTTTGGAGCCTCACCTGAGGGCAGGTGGGGCAAGTATCAGAAACCAAGCTAACTCGGCGACATCACCTCCCCATCACTAACTACACTGAGTTATTTGCCCTGCTTCCCTCTTGGGACCTCCCTCTGTGGGGATAATCATGCCTCCATGTATGTCCAGTGCTGGTCACTGAGGTTCTGTTTTCATCCCATAGCAAATGCACGAGGTGAGTTCACTGATGATGTCTTGTGGTACCTTATGAATGTCCCAACAGCCCCCAGTTTTCCTCCTGGGCTCTGAGCATGGAGCTGGCTTCCCTGGTGCCCACACTAGAGCTCTGAATGCAAACCACTGCTGTCCAAGTCACTTCTCTGAGCCTGGTCTTGGGGAACATTCACTGGGGGTCCACTACAGTAGGCACTTCCCCAAACCAGCATCAGTTCTATTGGGTAGTGGACTGGGTGACAGAGAGCTAGTAGGTGCCAAGCCATGGTTTAAACCAGTCATGCCTGATAGCAGGACTGGCATTCTTTCCACACCAGAGATCCTGAATGTAAGGCAGGGGACAGGTGCCTAATGGCCAGAAGAGTTCAATTCCCACTGCCATGTCCTAGCGCCTGGCCCATAGAGCATGCAGGCCCCGTGCTGGTGAGCCTACAGCTGTACCCTGCAGCTCCTTCTCCCAGTCTCTTCTCCTGGCACCTGGGAATCAGCACCCTGCTGTGGGTCAGCTGCAGCCCCTTCCGTGTGGGAGAGGTTCTGCCCAAGGTGTGAAACTCCCACTGCTACTAAGTCTTCTCATCCCCTAAAAGGCAGCCTCCACATAGTGAAAAGCAAGCTCCTTAGCTTTGTTTTAAGGTGGCTGCTAAGTTTAGAGTACTTCAGGTTACTTAGGGAACCACATCTTCCTTCTGGGTCATCGTGGGATACCCTGGTTTAAGTGGACCTTTGAGGTAGTGAGATGTTACTGACTTAGGTCTGACCTGGGGCTCTGCTAGGAAGATGTAGAACTTTCCAAAAATCCAGGAAGAGATTTCCCCCAGATTTTTCAAATGCTTCAGCAATTTCTTTTGCTATTGTTTCTTTTGGTTCTTGTTCCTTTGTCTCCTTTCCTGTCTTCTTATGCATTCCCTATAGTATTCTACCTTATTTATGGAGTGTTTGAGCATATCTCTGTGTAGTTTTCATAGTGGTGGTTCTGGGCGTCACAACACACATCTGGTCCTCATCACAGCCTCCTGGTTTTCACATATTCCCACTTCAAGCCTAGTGTGGAAACCTTAATTTCAGTTAGGTCCATTTTTCCTTTTCTACTTTTAAATATCATGGCTCTGAGTATCAGGTGGTGTTATAATTTTTGTTTCAATTATCATATATGAGTTATAAGGATAGTTTAGTCTGTGCACCCATATTTCTATTCTTTCCATGTTTCCTCTTCCTTCCAATGCTCCAAAATTCCTTCTATTATCATTTTATTTCTGTTGGAAGAACCTCCTTTAGCCAACCTTTAAGGCTATATCTGCCAACTACAACTTCTTTCAGTTTTCCTTCTTCAGAGAAGCTCTTGATTTCCCTTTCATTCCTGAAGGACAGTTTCCCCAGGCATAAAATTTAAAATTGAGTTCTTTCCTTTCAGCACTTGGAAAATGTGGTGCCACTTCCTCCTGGCATCCATTGTTTCATATGAGAAATCTGCAATCACCTGAATTGATCTTCTAGGAAAAACATTGTTTTTCTCTGGCTGCTTTCAATACTTTTTTCTTTTTCTTTAGTTTTCAAAATTTTAATTATTATATGTCTTGGCATGAATCTGAATGTATTTGCTTTTCTAGTTGTGTGTTTATTTTTCAGAGTTATAAGAACATGTCCTGATCTTATTCTCAGTGAATTCTGGCCTTATTCTCAGTGAATGCCTTTCTTTTTCTCCTCAAAATCAGCCAGTAAATTTATTTGGTCTTCATGTCCCTTGAGTACTACCTACTAGACTTATCTAGCAGTTTCCAATAGTCTTCGCTCATGCTTAGAAAATCTTCTACTGCAATAAAAGTGTAGCTGGAATCCTTTTAAGAGTGTAACTAGAAATGATGTCCTTGTCACAGAAAATGCCATCCTCTGGCACACCTGCGGAGTCTCAGCATGGCTTCCCAGCTGTGCCACCAGGGGTAGAGCCATTAGAGCCAGGGCCTCTGACCTGCAGACTATTGTAGTGAAAGAAACAAAAGTTCTCTCCATTGACATCCTCCTAACCATGTGACAGACACAATGATGGGGATAATTCATCTTTCTCTTATTCTTCAGCAACCTTGTGAGCCAAGTATCACTCATTCCTATTTTTCAGATATGGAAAATAGTGCTCAGCAATGCTCAGCAACTGGCCAGTAGCCACATAGCTATTAAGTGGGAGATACAGGGTAAATGTCCCAGTAGATTTTTTTAAAAAATTAGTTTATGGCAGTATCGCTTGCATACGATAGTGTATCACACATGTCACACTCAATGAATTTTTACATACTATACATACACCTATAAGACTACCACCTAATAAAGGCGTAGAACACTTGAACTACTCCCAGGGGCTCCCTGTGTCCCCTCCCAGCCAGTAAGCCCTCTTCCCCCCAAGGGCAATCACTGTTTTGATTTCTCTCATCATAGGTCAGTTTGAATGTTTTTTTGAACACTGCATAAATGAAATCACATAGTATGTACCTATCTATGTCTAACTTGTTTTGTTCAACATGTCTATTCATCTATGTTTTTGCATGTAACTAGAGTTCCTTCTTTTTTATTGCTGTATAGTATTTCATTATATGAATATACCAAATTTTTATAGTCATTTTCCTGTTAATCGACTTTGGGCAGTTTCCAGGTTGGGGATTCTACCAAAAAACTGATATGGGTATCTGTGGACATTCCTTTTCTGAATGTACATAATTTTACAAAGGCAATGAGGAATCCTATTGCCCCAATTCCACCATGTAGCATGAAATTCCAGTTTTGTTCTATTTGTTTGGTTTTGCTATAAAAATTATGCTTCTCTTATTTTTAGCCATAGGGGCACAGGGAAGGAAGAATCTTGCTATCTTAATAAGACGAGGTCTGAATAAGTTCTTTTAGTACTCTTTCTGAGCAGTTTTCAGTCCCTTCTTGATGAATCCTTAGAAGCCAGGTAAGAGGGGATCATTCTTACCTCTCTAATAAACCCATACACAGAAACATAACCTCACACCTCCCCACACTTTGCTTCATTTCAAACTCTACTGCTCTACATATTCCAAAATTCCCAACATCATCCACCAACTACCTTGCCAACTGCAACTACAATGCACCCCACACCTCAGGCACACAGATTTTGTTGCCCCTGGAAAAGACACACCCTGTCACAACCCTGCATCCTGCTTTACCCCTCCTCTGCTAGGCTCCCTCCCTCTTTCAAATCTGTATTTAAATGATGCCTTTCCTTTTCTCTTTTGCAAGTTGACATAAATACTAAACAAATAAATCACACAGACATTACTTATATGAGAATATATAATAAATTTTGGTTCCATAAAGGTAATTTTTAAACATAAAGGACAAAATCTAATACACAAAAAATTTATAAAAGGTGAAAAGGAAATCACTCCTTTTTGCTAATACACAATGTCCAAGACTTAGCCTACCTATTAACTGGTCTATTATTTTTTTCAAAGTTAGAGATATAGGCTAAATTGACTAAAGCAATGAAAAACAAATTTAGTGCTTTATGATTACATCTGAGAGGCACAGCTGCCACAAAGACTTTTTAAAGTTATTTAGCTTGTTTGGAATTTGTTACACTTCCTGAGTTTACAAGGCCATTTCTACACGTCTCTAGAGGTTAGAGCAAGACTCTCACATCTCAGCTTGCACAAATCCCCTGAAAGACACTCAACCTTGGAAAAGGCAGATGTCCTTGTATGGTTTGGTTCTGAGGAGTCTCTGGAAGCTGCTTGCCTGGGGAGCTGGGGTCCCTGGCACAATTCTTTAGAATAAATTAGATCCTCTTTTCTTAATTATCTCACATCCTCACTTTTACTGGCAGTAAACTACACGCCTCTTCAATTCTTTCCTTATCAACGAATTCAAATACTCCCCTGCTAATGCTGCCTTTGAATTACAGGCAGCACAATATTCTCTGTGCCTTTATGATGATTCTGAGAGCAATTCACACCTCAGGCAGGATTCCTAGGAATGCTGATGGCAGGAGAGCTTACCCATTCCAGGCTGAAGCAGCCTCCTTACATGGCAGATGTGTTGGCCCTCCCAACAGGCGATGCTGAATTAAGTTTTGCCTTCTTTAGGCTGCTTGCTCCCACTCCCAAGTGAGAACCCAAGGAGCTGAAAAGCATTCTGTAGTAGCTTTGCATCTTAACTTTAAGACCTGTCTGTTTATAGTTCTGAGAATAAATAGAGTATCACCTTCCACATTTGTATCCTACTAAACTGAATTGTCTTCATTGTTTAAATTAGGCCTTATTTCTCTAGGACCTTTCTAAGGATTTACATTTTTAAAGGTTTTTATGAAGTGAAATAGGTACTGTCTCCTGGCTGGCGCCCCCACCCCTTATGCTGGGGTAGCAAACTCTTCTTTTCATGTCTTAACTTGATGTTCTGTGAGCCCTTTGTAGGGAACTTGAAATTTTTAATCACAAGGCTCATCCTAGGCCCTCTTCTCCCCTCTCTTTACATTTCCTCTGTGGTGTGCTCCTTGTTGTCCTGGGTACCATCCAAGCACTTCTGAGCCCTGAGCTCTAACTGGCTCCCCATCTGACACACCACTTCAAAGGCACCTCGGGCCCAACGTAGGCAAAACCAAACCTGTCATCACGGCGCTTTACTACTGTCCTCTAATTCCAGAAACTGGGACCACCCTTCCTCTCAGAGGGTAAGCCAGGAACCTGAGAGTCATCCTGGATCCCGCTCTCATTTCCCAGTAGCCAACGCATTCCTCCAACTAGCAATTACTTACTAAGTATCCACTGAGCACCCACCGTGCCAGGTGCTGGGCACACAGCAAGGAGCCAAGAGAGGAGGGTGCTCTAAAGTGAGATCCCTCAAGAGACATGCACAAGTGGCTTTGCAACCTCAGGAAGTGTTACAAATTCCTGGTTTCATGGAGCCTCACTCAATGGAGAAGAGTAGAAAGAAATATTAAGGAAATATTTGGATAGCTGAATGTAAAGTTATGGGACCAATTCCCCAAATTTATCTATTCAAGAAATGCAGTTGGTTTATCAAGAGTCAAGATAAAGAACGCACCCACTTCATATGGATATGTCATTTCCCTTTCTGATCACGTGGCCACACTGAGAAGAGCCATGTAATACACAGGGTAGAAATTCATTATTTTTTAGTTTTCCCTTAGTCCCTGTACTTGGCAATAAGATTTATACTTTAAATATGCTGGTAACTACTCTCTAACTAGAATTATAGTGTTCAAAAACTCTATGAAGCCTAATGATCATGGGAAAAGCCTACAGAGCACCAAGTACTAAAGAGATGAATTGTTGATTTCTGGCCCAGAATATAAGTAAGCTTGAAGTTTATCATTTTTAGTAATTAAATATAAATTTGCTAAGCCATTAATGAAACATACACACAAGAGACAGGTACCTGATATTTTCAGAGAGCTTAAAGATGCTGGGATTCATTAAATGCAGGTCCTATGACTGGCAGGGAGCTACTGATTTCTTCCACCAGCTCATGCTATGGCTTCAGCCATGGTAAGGTTCAGCAACGCCAGGCTGGATCTGAGAGAGCTGTCCAACAGACTATATCACTGAATCCTGGTCATATCATGTATAGGTTGACATGCATTTCCAGCAATACGGTGGGTGACGTACTCTGAATCACAATCCCCTGAAAACAACTAAAGAAAATGAGAAGTCTTCAAAGCTAAAACATTCGCAAAAATGAGAATTCAAGGAAGTGAGCAAATATGGAGGTGAATTTTCCCCTGACGGTTTCAGCCGAATCCAGATCACCTGTAGCTTCTCTTTTGACAACTCTGGTGAGTGCAAGACATAAGAAATAAACTTCAGGGGCTCCCACCTGCATGGAGAAATCTAAAAAGAGGTCCTCCATATAAGGCTTGGACACCATCAGGTTATACTGTTAACGTAAGAGTCACCTAGAAATAAACCCATCGTGCAGACTGGGGCAGCAAAAAAATTTGGTGATGAATGGAATACACATGATTTGAAAATGGTGTATTAAAAATCTCCTCTGAAAATTTATCACCTCAAGTCATAACTACAAATCTTTCTTGATATGTTTTAGCCTGAATTCTCATTACCTTTACTGGTAAAATAAATAATTAAATAAATAAATAAATAAATAAATAAATAAATAAATAAAATCTAAGTCTGAGAATATCTGCTAAGTCTAGATAATCTTGAACAAGAGTCAGCAGAAACAACAGACAGAAGAATCAGACCAGCTAACATCTCAGGTACTAGAATTATCAGGTAAAAAAAATAATTACATTTATTAAGCATAAAGAAAGAAGAGCCTACCTAAGACGAATTCATTCCTCAGCTCAGCCAGCACACATGCATTCAGAATCCTGCGTTGGTTTGCAAAGGCTCTTGGGATGAAAAGTTCTAGAATCCCACAAAAGGAAAGCATGCCTACCCAATGAATGGTGCCTTGGCCCCTGTTATTCCATCTCACATACAACCAGCATGAGTCCTAACTGTTTAGCTCAAATATGAGATCTGAAAGCTAAGTGCTTTAAGGATAGGGTTAGGGCTGTCTCTGACTGAGCTGTGAGCTACCAAAAGGACTCTTCAGGTGGGTTTTGGCAACTGTCCCCAGCTGGAGCTGAATTTCCCTGACTCAGTGCAATTGGGTAGGGGTTCCCCAGGTTCAGGGGTACAGGCCCACTGGGCACTGAAAAGTTATAAATCCACATTGAGGGAGGGTTTCTGTGAGTGAAAGGACAGACACTTAATTAGGGACACCACGTAGTCCCTGCATTAGACCATGTAGTCTAATTTGCTCAAAATAGTTCTAGTTTCTATCTATTGCTCCTAGTGTAACTAAGGGCATTCCCTTTTACACTCAGAAGTGTCCCAGAGGCTTAAGCAATAAGTTATGTGATCTTACATATAATCAAGTTCTAGACTACAATGTTTAAAATCCCTTTATGTCTACTGACAAATAGCAATGGAGCATGTTCTCCTGACAGCTTCTATCTACTCTTTCCAGGTTTTCTCCACTAAAGTAGAAAATCTAGCCCATTGTCCTCAGGCCCTTTCACATTGTTCGTCCTAGTTCCAGAGGTTAGAGTTCCATGTGATGTGGAAAGGAAGTAAAACTGAGGAACCCAGAGATGATGGGGGGAGGAGTGGTGTGAGGTCTCTGAGCATGTACTCTCCAAAGGAACTCCAAATCCTGCCTGGACAGGTGTAAGTCCTAGCCCCATCTTCCCCACCGCCACCCGCTCCCCATCTCCTTCAGCAGAAGGGAAGGTTTGTACTCTCTTTTAAAATAGGGCTCTTTCCTCCAGAGCACAACTGATTCTTGGCAGAACAGCCTGCCTGCTGTGGTGTAAGAAGCAAGGTCACACATGCAAATCTGGGAGACTTGGGGACAAGGAAGGGAGAGGAGACACCTGGCCTCTTTCCTCCCAGCAGCCAGGTGCCTGTGGGAGGCCTGTTTGCATATAAACTCAAGAGGAAGGAGAGGGTCCTGAATTCAGCAGCGTTTTGGGATGGATACCATTTAGTTTTAAAAGTGCATTTGAAAATGTGGCACAAAAATCACTGTACGCAAGGCTCATGGTTTTGTTTACCCTCTAATTGAAATGAGAAAGTCATACAACAGTGTGTGGTAAAATGTCACATGCAGGGGAAAAGGGGCCACCAATATTAATGCCTCGCCCTCAGGGTGGCTGCCGTGTTCTGTCACTGGGTTAGTTCACGAGATACCGTCTCCCTGTTTGCCTGTTACCGTGCCTCAGTTTTGAATGTCACTGCAGACAGCTGTCTGGAAGCACATTTACTTCACAGTCACGACATCTCGTTTTCCTAAGTTGAGAACTGTGTATTTACCTCACAGAGCTCCAAAGCAAACTGTTTCTTTTTTTTTTTTTTCCAGCTTAAAAAATAACATTGGCATTTCTAAAATATAGAAAACTATAAAGAAAAAATTCAGAACCCTACCTTCTAGATAATCCTTGCTGTGATTTGGTGGGGGAGGGGGAGGAGAGGAAATACTTTCGCATAGCTTATTTCATGGACTGTGCCACCTAGTCACCACCGTCCCTTTCCCTTCTCCCCTGGCGATGAGATTGTAGCCGTGGGGTCCCCAGCTCCCCTAGAGCTAAGTGTGCCTGTGCGGTTGATTATGGTCTTGAGTGTAGGGCAGGAGCACAAGGGAAGTGTGCCAGTTTGGAGCCAGGCCCTTAACACGGAAGGTGAGCTTCTCCCATTATCTCCTCCCCTTCTCGGCAGCCGAAACCCGCTTCGGCCTTGGCATCAACAATGAGATGGGGGACTGTGATCAGTGCGGATGCCTGGGTCCCCCTCCGGGGATTCCGATTTAATCGGCGTGGCATGTGGCAGGACAATGTGACGTTTTCAAAACTCCCCAGAGGATCCTAGTGAGCAGTCAAGTTTGAGAACCTGCCCCTAGGAGATGGCAGAGCCCTGAGGCCTTGAATGACCACATGGAGCAGACACACTGGCCAACCTGGAATATCCGCCATGTACTGCTCAGAGAGAGAGGGAGAGCGGAAGAGAGAGCTCTTTAAATCAGTACATTGTTAGGGGTTTGTCGTTGTTGTTGTCACAAACTAGCTCTCCTAACAGTACAGTTTAACAATTCAGGAAATACAGACAGAAAGGTAAGATGAAGATGAAAGTCCCTTCTCCACTACAATGAAGCATTCCCCTGCTTAGATCTGTGTATTTATCCATCCAGCCATTCGTCCTAGTGTTAAGAAACACCCTGTTGAAAATCTTATTGGGAACCAATTAAACTTACAGACTGATTTAAGAGCTGAGCTCTTTACAATGTTGGCTGTTTTTGTTTTTCCAGATGGAGTCTATGGATACCTTGTTATTTGAGGTATCTTATCATTTTTGCTGTTTTTGCTGTTACAGATGGGAGGTTCCTTTCCATTTTGTTTTTAACTTTGTTTCTGTGTAAGAAAGCTGGTTTTTGCATCTTCGCATGGTAGTCACTCACCTACTCCTAACGATTGTAATTGGTTTCAGGAGCCCCACCCCTCCAGCTTCACAACTGCATCATCTAAAATAATGAGGATTTTCCCTTCTCTTTTAACATTTTTATTCCTTGTTCTGATACGTTGAATAACAATGATGATTGTGAATATCCCGACTTGAATGCCCATGTTCCTGGTACCAGCTGTTGAGTGTGAGGCTGCCTTTTGGCCTGAGAAGACAGAGAGAGTGAGAGAGTAAGTAAGCACACACACAGATATTTATCACTAAAAAAATGGGCACTTCTTTTTTCAGAATCAATTTCAAAATAAAGAAGATAATGGATTTTTGTCAAATGCATTTTTAGCATCTATTCAGCGACTCATATGGCTGATTTCCTTTGGCTGATTAATATGTGATGTTATATTAATAGATTTCTGAATTCCTTGTGTTTCTGGTGTGAACACCATTTTGTTACGATGAGCTGCTCTTTTAAACGCACTCCTGGACTCTACAATATTAGCTAATCTTTTACTTAAGGGTTTTGCATTAGCATCTATAAATTAGGTTGATCTAAAATGTTCATATTTTGTACTTTTCTCATTCCTGAGTTATCTTGGCACTGTATAAAAATTATTTCTCTGTGCTCTGAAGACTTTTTAATGACTTTTGGAATTCTTACTTAAAGTCCAGAAGTAGGGAAAGAGACAGTAGTAATGAATTATCATAAGTAGGGCTGTGGTAGAAAGAAGCTGTCTTAGCCAACCTCCATCAGTCAATACTCTTTGCCTCTCCACCTTTTTTCCCTGTCAAACAGGAAGATCCTCAGGTACACTGAATGGTCACAGGCAGTGGCCTGCTCTCTAGGGCACAGAATCACTTCTGCTTCTGCAGGTTGAATTGTATCAAGAATCAGTATCTAATTATGTTTATGCCAGGTATATCTAATTTAGTTAAGTATTATGGAAAGTAATGAAAGGGGCATGAAATGAGAGTGAATTGTTCTATTAAAATAAAATTGAAAGTCTAGGGAAAACTGGGTAGACTACATTAGGTACAGGCAAGACAACCATAAAAGAGTGAAAAAACTAGATAAACTAGAATTCTGCTTTGCAAGTATCTTTAACTTCTTGCCCTAATTGAAAGAAGCTGCAATTGGAATTTGTATATAGAACAGTATGAATATAGTTTACATAGAATTCCACAATCAGGGAACATACCTTAGTCCTTCATTAAAGCACTATTGAACAAATGTATATTTATATGTTTTAAGCTTTAAAAAAGTTTAAGACACTCATACTTCAATAGGATCATTCCCCAGGGAATTACAAACCAGTGAGTCCTGACTGCATATATAGGAGGGCTTATACTGTAACTAGCCGCCAGCACTGACCACCTGTGGTATCCCAAAGGTGCATATTTATTACAAAATATTCTTTGATGTTTTTCTCAGTGTACAGTTGCTGTTGGTGGCTGGCCCAGGAAAAATGTCTGATTTCCCAAAATTCATGAAAGACATCCCAATATACTGATTCAAGAAGTCTAACGATGTGTAAACATTTTTTTAAAACTCATGCCTACATACATTTTAGCAAAGCTAAAGAAAATAAAGAATAATGGGAAAATCTTGAAAGTGCTTAGAGAAAAAAAAGGCAAATTACCTAAAGGAACGACAGACAGCTGACTCCCCAGTGGCGATGCTGGAAGTGATATGATAGTGGAAAGATAGTTTCAAGGTAGTAAAAGAAAATAACTGCTAACCTAGCATTTTATACTACAGCAAATAACCTTCACAAACGAAGGCAAAATCAGGGCATTTTCAGTCAGGCCCAGAGACAGAAAGTAGCATGGTGGTTGTCAGGAGCTGGGGATGGGGAAAAGAGGTCAAGTTACTGTTTCACGGGTAAAGAGCTTCAGTTTGGGATGATGAAAATGTTCTAGAGACGGATGATGATAATGGTAGCACAACAGTATGAATGTACTTAATGCCACGGAACTATATATTTATAATAGTTAACTTGGTAAGTTTTACATTATGTATATTTTATCACCATTTTCAAAAGTAAAAAATCTACCTATCTATAACTATCTATTTATTTATCTATCTATCTACCTATCTACCTACCTATATGTCTTGTGAGATTTGGCCTGGAGGTAGGTAGCATCAAAATGTGCTATGAATTTTTAGTGTGATGAAATGAGCAAGTGCAAAGTACCTGAAGAGGCATCCATGTAATGGCGGTAAGGATAAGAAGTGGGAGGTGAGTGTGGGATCTGTGAGGCCGCTGCCAGGATACAGGGGAGAAGAGATACCCAGGTGTGTCCCTAAAGTGAGTGACGACCTTTTGCTCTTCCAGAGGAGCCATGTTATTCCATGCTTTTGTCCTCTCTAATTATTTAATTACTTGTCCTATGAGTATCATCAACTACCAACATATTCATTTTATTTAGGAAGGCAGGACTGTATCACTATATATTTAAATCTACAGGACAAGCCAGGCTTTGCTTCTTACGTTTTTTGTGGGTTTTTTTTTTTCTTACTATAACAAGGGTGGGGGTGAAAATGGGCTATGCCTGGGGTTTGAAGTCGGTGACACCAAATTCGGCATTTTCAAATTGAGCACCTGCCAAGGCCTGATGCATCTGCAGCCTTCCCGACGGTGTACAGTGGAAATGAACACCCCACCCTCCCAGTGTCAGTACAAGTCTAGATGGTGGTCCGTGTATGAAAGTGTAACCACCACACGCTAAAACAGTCATGAAAAACCCAGCCAAGGTGGTTTCTTCCTTTTGTTTGCCCTCGCCTCAGTGAATCGCTGCCGCCCGAGGGGACTAAGACTGGGGGGTCTTTCCTCTTGTCTTACGCATGACTTGAGTGCCCTGTCCTCGATGGATAGGCACTTGATTCCACCTCCTGTCTCCACAAGGGGGTGAAAGGATTAATGAAGACAGTGTTTTACGCAGAGTTGCTGTTTGCCTTTCAAGGCTAAACAGACTTGCTGGGAGAAATCTCTGAACAATCCATCCTCAACAGCAGCCCTGGTTTTAGCATCACAAATCTGATACTGCATCCCCAATCGTCTCAAGAGGTTAATAGAGTCATTTAAAGCAACCAGAGGCAAACATTCAAAATCACTGATATTGTTTACTCTCCTACAGCAAAACACTTTTTTTATTCTCAGCCAAGTAGGAAAAGTTTAAAAAATGAGAGAATCTGACATTGGAATTTGTGCTGAACTTGATGTTTATTGCCAATGGCAGAATAAGTTCGTGCAATTCTGTGAGAAAGCAATACGGTACTATTTAAGAAAAGTAAAAAAATACATACACAGCCTTTAAGCCAAGAGTTCTACTCCTAGAGATTTTTCTTAAGAAAATAACCGGAAGCAAAAGGACATCTCTATAAAGATGCTCCTGGGAGTATTGTCTGTCGTTGCAAAACTAAACACCAAGCTCCTGATAAGCATTCCATAAATGTCAGTGTTGCAATTCTCATCACCGTTTCCCAGGCTGTGTTTCAGGGTGTCTAGGGCATATCAGAAAGAGAAAGATTGGGCTTCACGTGAACTAGCCCCCTTCCCAACAGAGGCTGAGCTACCTGGGTCTCTTGGAATAGAAATAGGCCTATCATTCATTCTGAGTACAATATCCAGACTGGCTTGGAAGCCCCTCACCCTCTTCTCTCCTTAGGGAAAACCCACTCAATGTAGCTGACTGCTGCTGTTCACCAGCACCCTCCTGGAATTTCGGAGGGAACAGCTCTGCTCGGCCTGCGATGTCCCATATACTGAAAGATGGTTGGCTCCCAGGCACCAGAAGGCAGTAGCGATCCCAGCAAGGCAGGGGAACTTGTGGGGTAGGGAAGCCCCCAGCACGGTTCACAGCACGGATGGCAGGAGAGGCAGCTGAAAAAGGTAACGCACAGGAGCCACGATGCAAAGAAGCCAGCAGTCACTACAGCAGGATAAGGAGAAAGCAGAGGTGGCAGGCTTCCCCAGAGACTGCTCTCAGACAGCTAGAAAAGTAAATGTTGACAACTCGTGCACGCACACAGGTACACACACTCACATGATGTGGACACAAAGCTCGCTGTGAGTGTAGGCAAGTTCTTGTGGGCCCATGAGAAAGTGTGCGGTGGCAGACCTAAATTTCGGGTTAGCTGCTACTCTATTTAGACTGTTTTTCAAGTTCCTTTGCCACATGAATATTCCACCAAGGGCAGATCCAGGAAGAATGCTCTCCACGCAAAAAAAACAAAATTCTTCAAAGAAACCATCGCATCATTTTTGTAAAGACACCTCAGGACAAAAAGAAGAAACAAGAACATTATAAACAATAGCCAGACCAAAAATTCAGACAAGAAAAAAGTTCCAAAGAAGAAGGGAGGATGAAACAATAGAAATAGGTAAAGAGGGAAATGGCAGAATTCGGGAAAGGAATGAAACAAAAAGAACAATTACAGAAATCCTTGCCCTGAGTGGCAGCAAGAAGGAGAAGTGACATTGCTGAAATCCCAGGCAAGGGCAGAGGATGGGCTGGAGCAGACACAGCGAAGCAAAGAGGAGACAGAGAGGACCAGAGGTCACATGATGGACATGGGACACAGGTGGCGGGGTCCCCTGTTCACACCACTGGTGTCCCTGAAGAAGAGAGACGTGAAAGCAATAGCAAATCAGTAGGTCGCGATATTTTAGAGCGGTGCGTCTCAAAGTTGGATCCTCAGCCCAACATCGTCACCTGGGAATTTATTAGAAAGACAAATTTTAGAGTCCTACCAATACCTACTAAAGTCAGAAACTCTGGGTTAAGGCCTGCAATTTGTTCTAACGAGCTCTCTTGGTGATTTTGATGCACATTCCAGTTGGAAATTCACTATAAGAGGAAAAGGTTTTCCCCAAATAAAAGAAGATCTGAATTATACATTAAAAAGCACACTAAGCTTAAGAAAATCAAGTGCTGAATAGTCAACATCAGAACATCAGACATACTTATAGGCATCCAGGCTTAAAAACCAAACAAGACAAAACTAAAAATGTGCCCTGACAATGGGAGAACAGAAAAAATATGAACTGTGTAACGTGATAGAGCACAAATATCTTTACCTGCTGTTTCTACCGAAGCTACAGTCTGCTGTGCACAGTTTTCCAGCACCTGTGGGCACTGAAATTTAAAGTAATACACACCCAAGACTATTCAGTGAGGGTTTGCATCTTACTATCCTCACACACTCCCTGGGTGATCCTGGGAAATCTTCCAGAAGATATACAAGTGTCCTCATTTGTTGATTCCCAAGTGGTGATATCTTTAACTGCCTCAGGCCAATGCTGAGAAAGAAACTATGGAATTAATTATCAAAATTAAATTATTTCTGCTGTGCTGAGAAATAAGTATTGCAAATTGAGAAAAAACCTCCATGCTCACAGGCAATAATACTGTGCTGAATATTTTATAAAGGAAAGGAAATAGCTATTTAACCACCTCACAATAAAAACAACATAATAATAGCTACCAGTTATTGTGGCTAGGCATCGCTAAGTGATCTACATATCTTCTCTCTCTCCTTTTCTTTACAATAACCTTTCAGAGAATCATCTTCTTTCTCCCAAATTCAAGAAGGTTAAATAACTGGCCCAGCATCACCCGGCCATTCAGTGCCTGATCAAGGATTCAAACTCAGGTCTGATGCAGACCACATGGATGGAATGAATGAATGAATGAATGAAGGTAGGATGGAAAAGGACCTCGGGAGATCGCCAAACCCAATCCCTTCCTCTGGGAGGTGATGCCAACAGAGGAAATTTAGGCTTCCCATGAACACAAGGCTCTAGCGTACGGGATCATCTCCTTTTTGATAATATGTGCTAGGCACCGTCACTCCCTGTGTGCGCCACCATGCTAGGGAAGGTGGGGATGGGATGGAGGTGGCTGAGAGGAGCCCTTGTGGTCCCTGAGCAGGGCTTGCTGGGAGTCCCAAAAGCACTTGGTACCTGTGGTCATTGGTCAGCATCTTTCTCGTTGGTAATGAGCGACGACACAAGGAATCTGTCTCAAAGGCTCTGCCATGTTATTCTTTTCAATTATCCTTCTGTAAGCTTCAGCTCTTTTGATCAATCAGTTGCCTCTGCCCCCAAATGCAATCCCAGTAACACAACTGTTTGGATGAGTCGGGCTAAAGGAAAACTTGAAGATGACTGGCTCAAGGCAGCCTGCGCTGTAGGACTTTGTTTAGGCTTCTCTGAAATCTTCACTGAGCCTCTTTCTGTGCAAGCAGAGCTCGCCAGAATCCAGTAGATAAGGAGGCAAGCACGGGGATGGGGTGGGGGGAGAAGAGGGAATGGGGCGGGAGGGGGTCTGGGAAGGTCAATACCAGTGCGCTCCACACACTAAGGGCGCTGCTCCTTAGAGGCCCTGGAGAACCAGCGGTGCTGGGATCATGCCGTCAACGGTGGCAGTGATGACAGTAGCAGACATGCACTAAGTGTCAGGCACTGAACCGGTTCCCTGGATTCAGTTCTCACAACAACTCCAAGGGGCGGGCACTGCTATCCCTTTGCAGTGATAGGGATTGTGGCGGATTTGAACTCTCAGTTACGTAATTCCAGAATCTGTGCTATTTCCAACACGCCTCACAGACTGACTGACTTCAGTAAGAAACTTGACCTGCTTAATAGATGATGTGCTCTGAGTTTTTCAGCCAATGCAATCCCATTGATTGAACCAAAGCTGTTTAATGAAAACTAACCTATTTAACCTGAGTTGTTTACCTTCTTCATGCTTAAGTTTCCCTGTATGTAAAATGGGGAAAATAACTACCTATTTCATAGTATCATTATGAATATTAAATGGATTAATATTTATAATACTCCTAGAGCATTGCCTAGCATATAGTGTTATGTAAGTGGTTGTTATATAAAAGTCTCTCTAAATACATCTCGCCGCTCCGACAGCTGGGACAACGGCCATATTCATCGGGAAAGAAAAACGTAAGCTCAGAGAATCTGGGGTGGGGAAGACTGGGAGGGCAGGCAACAAAGAAGGTTCTCGCGGTGCTTCATGGTGTCAGGGAGGGCCTCCAACTTGAAGCCAAAGGCCTCATGTCGACGGGTACTGAACTGAAAAGTGTGTCCCTCTCCTCTATCAGGGAAAATGATAGTGAAATTGGAAAAGGCAGCATGCGCACTGATGATAGGGAACTGAATCACAAGGTTTTGATGGTGTGAGCAGGGGAGCCCCCCACTGGCCTCACTACGTATGTTCACATTGAGCTACATCCCGGGGAACAGGAAGAAGCCCCAGGAATTCTGGAAGCACTGTGGGTGATCCCCAAAGCGCCACTCCCTGCCCTGGCCTTCTGCTTTCTCCCCAGACATCCTGGTCACACCCTGCACCCTAGTTACGCTGAACCACCCATGGTTTCCCCAACTACTCAAGAGGTTTCAAGCTCTGGTCCACCTCACAGAGAGCAACCACAGTCTTACTGGCTTCTGGGGAAGGTCCAAGACCTGGTTTAAGACCCAAGAAAACCACACTTACTGCCGATCAGTTGGATCACACTTGGTCACGCAGGCGCCTACCCCAAGCAAGCCCTTCCCAGGTAGCTAGTCCCTCCCAGCACCAAGGCTGGGCCGGTCCAGTGCCCTCCTGCTCTGCAGAGAGATAAGGCTGCAGAGCTCAGCACACACAGCTTGGGCAGGGTGCCGGAAGACAAAAGGACTCTGCCCGCCCCCTTCCCACCCTCGCCTGTCTCTGCAGAAGGAGTGCCCAAGAAAATATCCTCATACCTTTGCCCCAGTCAACAGAGCTGCAGATGGAACAGGGGGCACTTGCTGGGGGAGAATTTAATGTCCCAACCTTGCTACATATCATCCCCTCTACTCCAGGTCCCCAAAATGTTGCCATCGTTTCCGCCCTCCTTTCAGATACTCTCCATCCCAGACTTCTGTCTGCTTTTCTGGCCCAGAGCAGAACTCTGGTGCCGAAGTGCCGTGCTGAACACGCGCAGCACCAAGTCCCCCATCAGACGGCCAGCCACGTCTGGGATGCTGTCTCTGAAACGTTAACCACAGCCCGAACCTCTTGCCGGGAAAATAAAGGAGAAAAACAACCTTTAGTTAGGGGACACAGTAACAAAGGAATGCTCAATATAATGCTTTAATTTACTGAAGATATAATTTGACAAAAGTGACCTGTAGATATTTTTAGTGTTTGTTAACTGCCTTCATGCCGAAAACGTGGGGTCCCTCTGGTTGAGAACACCCTCCCCTGAGCCCCACCCAGTTTTTCAGGTGGTCTTCTTATCCACTAAGACCCTTTAAGACAGTTGTCTCTTCCTCTAGCCACACCTTTTATGTATGAATTCCAGGACTTACATAATTAATTATATTGTAATTATATGCTTTTAAGTTTTGTTTACCCCACCCTCACCCCAATTCCTCGACTACGAGTTCTTTGAGGTCAAGCACTATGTATTATTTATTACTATATCCTGGACCAGCATAAAAAACAATGATCAGCAAAAATAAGGAACATTAAGTGTATTTGGAGTGAATGTTTTTGAATGGAAATTCCCAAACATTAACTCTCCTGCTTCTCCTTGTCTATCGGATTCCCAGGTATCATTCAAAGGCTTCTTCAAAGCTAGAGTTAATCCTTCATTGTCGAATTCCCATCGATATGGCCATTTCTCACTGCACAGCCTGACCGAGTGCTGGTTGAGGGGTTCCAGGATTTGGGTTCTGTTCTTTCATGATTTCAACCATGGATAACGGGTAGCCTGTTACGTGCCAGAAGCTGGCCCTCACTCACGCTGGGTCCTGGCTTTCAGGAACTCAGTAAGGGCTGCTGAGGCTTCGTCTACCATCCAGCAAACGTGTGAGCTTGACTGAGTCCCTCCAGCCTCTTCACTTGAATCTCCACATTCATGAGATGGGCAATAAGACTGCCCCATCTCTGTGCTGGCCAGGACCAATGGAGATAAGATAATGCATTTTCAGCTTCACATGCCTTAGAAACTTTTCGCTTCCCTAAATAAAAGCCCCAGCTAAAAGTTCTGGTGCTACTGAAAAGCGAAAACCCCAAGGCATTCACGGACAGCACGTGGAGCACAGGAAGGCGTTTCTGGGACCTGCACAAGCTTGAGTGGCAGGGAATGCCAGGCGAGCTCAGGGATGCATGGGTCGGAGCGGGTGCCAGTGAGGAGCAGAGGTGCCTGGACCTTTAGAATCACCCCTGCCAAAGACTTCTCTCTCATCTATACAATCTGAGCGGAAGGACTGCATCTTCATAACTGTTACAAAAACCCCAGATTAATGACCCGTTCTTGTGCAGGTTGGGAAGGCTGGAAGAGAAGGCGTGGTCAGACCAAGAAGCCGGAAGATTGATGCAGAAGGAGATGGGGACTGGGGCAGGGACACCCTCCCTCACTCCTACCTAAGCTTTCACCACCCCCATGGTGGGGAGGGAACAGACCTTAGCGTCAGAACCCAAATGCCCAGTGTTCTGTATTTGCTCAGTGATGTTGATGGGAATGTTAGTGATCGTACAAGGTTTAGTCCAGGGCATTGGCTCCAGTCATTCTGCATGAATTCTCTTGTTTCTGTATTATCCAGTTAAAGAGAACCTCCAGCGAACGTTAAAAGTGAAACCTATTCCAGGGCTTCCAGCTGCTTCTTGCTGCCTAGATACCGGGCCAAGGCTGGCCTGACCAGAGGAGCTGCATCTCTTAGGAAAAGGCATTTTTACAAGGTCTTTTTGCTCCTCATGTGAGTCCTCAATAGAGGCAGCTGAAAGCAGAGAAGTGCTATGGGGAGGAGAAGCATTATTCTAGCAGGGACTGTCCTTTGTAAGGCTTCCTCCTGTCCTTGGGGTAGCGTGGCTGATGCTGGGAGGCAAACCAGAGAGGAGGGCACGTTCTACCTCCAGAAAGTCATCGACCACCTGAGGCACAGGTACTTTTTATATTTTTGGCTCCTCCCCCCCCCAAATGATGACAAGCTGTTTGACTGCTGGGTCCATTTTAAAGAAAATTTTCTATTGATTTTCTCTCTCCACATGAACATAGCATCAATTAGGGGCTAAATGAGAACCATTCTCTGTGACAGCAGGTCGTTTTCGATTTAATAGCCTCCTTTCTTTCAGTGTTTGCCCAAAAGATAAAACTCCCCTCTTTAGTTTTTTTCCCTAAAGCCTTCAAGGCTATTTCATAGCATATCTGGTCCAGAAGCTTCTTATATTTTCAGGAGTTATTTTCATCTTACTGTCACTAGGACACATCAAGCACTGATGGAGTTGATGGGTAAGTACCAGGTTAATTATATGATACAAAGGTGAAGCTAAGAAATATCTAATGGCCTTAAGATCGAATACAAAAATTTAAATACCAGTCTGCCCTGGCTGGTGTGGCTCAGTTGGTTGGGCATCATTCTGCAAAGCAAAAGGTCACTGGTTTGATTCCAGGTCAGGGCACATGCCTGGGTTACAGGTTTGGTCCCTGGTCAGGAATGTATAAGAGGCAACTGATGGATGTTTCTCTTACATTGATGTTTCTCTCCCTCTCTTTTTTCCCTCCCTTCCCCTCTCTCTAAAAGTAAATAAACAAAATATTTAAAATAACAGAAATTTAAATACCAGTCTAGAATGGTGAAAATTTGGCGTTTTTTTCTACCATGTCAACACACAAAGTTGATATGAGGACGTTTGCCAGATAGGTCACGGTGAGAAGGGTGCTGAGGATGCTCAAGACTCCATTATTTTTTTTCAGCGCACTCATTATTTCAAAGCCTGAAAGCGTGGCCCTCTCAGTGGGGTTCCTTGCTCCACAGGTCTGCAGTTAATTAACGGGACAGATGCTACTTGCCTGCGTGATATCTTGCCAGCCTTTAAAATCCCCAGACACGTCCTGCTGTGCACCGTGGTTGACGCTCATGGCTGCCATTGCATCCTCATTAGCAGCCCCGGTGAGCTGTCCCGGTGCATTCAGGATGGAAATGTGCTGAAGTCTCAGTCATGGGCCCTGACTGGTGTAAGCTGGGGGTCAGCAACCTTTTTTGGAAATGGCCAGACAGTAAATATCGTCAAGGCTGCAGGCTGTGCAGTCTCTGCGGTGATTATTCAGATCTGCTGTTGTGGTTGCATGCAGCCACAGACAATAGCAAACACTGTGTTCCAATAAAACATTTTTATAAAACAGGGCACAGGCCAGATTTGGGCTGTGGGCCTTAATCTGCTGACTCCTTTAACACAAATGAACATTTTTCAGTTTTCTCCTTGAACAGATATTTCTTTCCTATCCTGCTTCCTTCATGGAATTTTACTTTAGTGTCATATATTTTTATGTTTAGTTTTTAAAATTTATCACCACATTGTCATTCTTTGGCCTAGCAATATGTGTAATGCGTTAAATTTAATAACTTTTTTGAGCCATGAGTTTCAAAGTTTCAAAATATCTTCACTTGAGTTACCGATTTGGCTGAGATACAATTGATGAAAAACAAATATATTAAAATTTTGATAAGCAGAAAATATACACATTTATTGGAAATGCATCTTATCATGAGTTGGCTTTTCCATTAGTTTCTTTTCTGCATAGAGGAATATTATTTATTTTTAATGAGATAGTGTTCAGCACTAGTTTTATGCCTTAAAAAAAAAAAATGTAAGCCATGAGGAAATTTGTCCCTATAGCTGAGAATAGAAGCAGTTTTAATAATAATATCCTTCAACCCTGACCTCCCTTTGCGTCATGTCAAAAATCCAATAGTCATCTAAGATCCCACATTATGTTGAGTGGGCATTTAGGTCCTCATTAACTTGGCTGAAAGTAAATAAGGAGAAACCACCTGAGCTACAAAACGAATCACCCCTTTCATTTCTCGAGGGCTACCCTTGGCTTACGAGCACACATTTAATTAATGCCATAGCTGAAGCCCTTCCTGTCTGCTGTGCACCAGGGATTTCAGAAAATTGGAAACTCACACACTCTTTTTCTGGCAGGGCACACTTAACTATCAGGTAGACCTGCCAATATCAAGGCCGCATTTAAGTGTGGAAGATCAGAAAATGTGTAAGAAATCGAAGAGCCCCTCCTTAGTCCCACAGGAGGATGGCCACCTGCCTCTCTGCCATTTTGACCTAAACGTTCCATCTTCCGGCTCTGATGGCATGGTGTCCCCTGTATCAGCGATGGCTCTTTAGGTTCTAAGTTGCAGAAATGAACTCTGGATGACTTCTATGAAAAGGAAATTTAATGGAGCAATCTGGTGGCTTAAAGAATTGAGTGAAGACCTGCGTATCCGAGACTGGGGTGACAGGACTAGTGATCTTGCTAACAGGGATGTTATCCATGGTCAACATTTGTCACCTGTCTCAGGGTGACTCAGCTCTAACTGACTCCACTGACACATCACTCCACCCAAGATTCAAATTCCCCAAGAGGATCGGCATTGTTTGGGTCATGGACCCACTTACTGACTAGGGTGGTCTAACCTCCAATTTTTTTAAAGATTTCATTTATTTATTTTTAGAAAGAGGAATGGAGGGAGGGAGAAAGAGAGGGAAAGAAACATCAATGTGTGGTTGCCTCTCGCATGCACCCCCTACTGGGGACCTGGCCCACAACCCAGGCATGTGCCCTGACTGGGAATCAAACTGGCAACCTTTTGGTTCTCAGGCTAGTGCTCAGTCTACTGAGCCACACCAGCCAGGGCCCAAGTCCTAGATTTCTTAATTTTTGTTTTACTTATACCTGGTTATAAAATCACATAGGCAAAATGTAAAAAACTTGAAAACACGATGGAAAATAGGTAAGAAAAAATTATCTATAAGTCTACCTTCCAAAGAATAATTACTCATAAATAGCACTGATCGTTAATTTCTTTTCAGTCTTTTTTCTATATTTTCCTCATTACATAGTGATTATATTACATATGTATTTTGCATTGCAGTTTTAAATCTAACATTTTAATATACGAACTCACCCATGTTAATCCAATATACACATTCTTTTAAAGGTCTCGTCATATTCTGTCAGGTTAAATGCGTACTACTATTGTATTGCTGGGCATTTAGATTATTTCTGTTTTTTATATTACAAATAATTCAGAACACATAATTTTTGTACAGCACTTAAAAATATAATGTTTCTTCTTTATAGGTTTTCAAAAATGAAATTACTGAGTAGAAGGTTTTGGACATGCTATAGCCCCTTGATACACGTTGGTAAAAGGTTATGCTCATTTTGACTTCCCCAGCAATGAATGAGAATGCCTTTTTCAAGCTACCCTTGTCAACAGAGGAGAGTGATGAAAAAATCACTAATGGGCAAAAAATAGCACTTGAAGCATAAACTCCATTCCCTTGCTTTCCAGTGAGATTCATTATTTCCTTACGCATTCGTTAACCTGGAAATGCCCTTATCCCATAGTGATAATTCTTAGGGATATTGCACCCCCTTTGGGTACCTCTAAAACATACTGTGGCGTTTATACCAAAAGGGCAGTATGCTAATTTGCAAATCCTGTGGGCTGTGGAGTACCCAGAGATGAATGATCAGATATCCAAGATTTCCACTCCAAATGGAAAGAAACGAAGCCTCACATTGTCTCAGAGAATCCAAAGCAAATGCCACAGGCATAATGCGAAGATGTGTTTTGATTTCAATTCCAACCATCTTTTTCTCTCATTCCCTGAAAACAATCTCTCGAATCAGTCTGTGTTAAAGGTAATAGCACAAAATGACAAAAAATCAGAGAGAACAATTTTGATAATAAAGCAAAGAACTAGGAAGCCAATTTGTTCCCAAGAGAAGTAGAAACATCATTCTTGAATCAATTCAACGGCAAATGAGAGAGGTTGATATGCATGGGCTGTGCTTACTCTGAAAGTTTTGTTTCCTGCAGAAGACCTCAAAGTGCAACTAGTAGACGTCCTTGTCTATAATGTTGGAATGAACATGTATAGCAAGTTGTCAAGAACACAAATTTATGTATAATAAAAAATGACGAAGTGAATGATTCAGTAGCATCCCATTGGCTATATAACTTCCCAAGTAAGGAATCCGTCATTCATTCAATAATAAATTCATCAAATAATACTAAATTCAATAAACATGCCTTAAATGCTTCACATGATGAATTTTGCTGCATCCCGTGTATTGCTGGGGGCTTCTACCGCTTGTTACTACATACACAAAATAGGCTCCTCCGAGGCATTCTGCAGAGTGTAAAAGACTGCCAGGCCACAAGCCACACACCTGAGGGACTCTGACCTGGAAATACTTCTCTATCAATTGCAAGGGAAATTTCAAGAAGCAAAATCCTGCCGTCTGTACCATGAATTTCTTTCCTGCACAGGTTCCTAGGATGAACTGGAACAATATGGAAAAACCAGGAATGAGCTTGACTTTTCCATCCCTTCTGATTTCAGATGATAATAATCCCAAGACTCCTGAGATGTCCCCACCAGACATCACTCAACGTTAAAACAGCAAAATTCCCAACATCTTTTCAGCAACCTCTTACTGCCAGTTCCGATTTAAACAATTTGGGGTGTGTTGTGTCTATGCTGGACACGTTGAACGTGGAAGACTCCTCAATAATCCTCCCTTTTCTTACAAACACTGGAACAAATGTACATTCATTTTTTGGGTGTCTTTCCAGGTATCCTCCTACGAGTGGTCCATCATTTTCCGATGTCCTACTCCTGAGACTCAGGGTACTGTCAGGGAATGCTCACACTGACACGATGCAGGAGTGAGTTACGCAGTGTTCCCTAAGCCTCCTGCCTCCTGATTAAGAGCCTAGAAATGGGCAATGAAAATTTAAAATGTAGCCTTAAGGAGCCTGTTGCTGCCCTTTTTACCACTTATTTTTCCATGTCTGGCTACCCCTTGAGACAGTCTAGTACAGATAACATAGCCCAGGATGGGGACCAGAAGACTGGCTTTTGAGGCAACATTCTTCCATCTACAAGTGACGTGATCCTGAGGCAGCACACTCGTCACTTCCCATCACTGCTGTGTGATGACAGCAGCGTGTCCTTCAATTGTAACTGATACTAAACTCACACACACAACTCAGGCGGGATGTGGGGTCGAGAGGCTGGGACTGTATGCTTCCCTACTATTAACGGTTTAGTAAATGTGGAGATTTATCTGACCCATGGAGAAGAGAAACAGAAAAATTGAAAACAAACAAACAAACAAACAAACCAAGATTGTATAGATACTATTGCTTCCTTCTGTGTGGGGGTGAATACACTGAAGGACAGTGAAGGACAGCATATTTTCATAACTGCTACTTCAGTGATTTTCAGCTGCTATTCTCTGTGATTTCACAGCCCCTTGAGGATCAAACCCCAATTCTTCACCTAAACCGACCATCGAAAGAGTAGTCTGTTCCAGACCTTCCACAACCCCGGGGAACCCGCCTTTTTAACCCAGGCCACACCTTGTCCAAGAATGCTCTGTGATTCCTCCTGAGTTCCACCTGCGGTCCCCTCTTATAAAACCTCTTTAGGACACCCCAGCACTCTCTGGATCCTTTTCTCATTCAAGGTCCCGAAACCCTGTTGAACCAGGCATTTTTCTGCTGTTGGACAATGCCCTGGGCTATTGCTCAGCCCACAGAGGTTTGCGCGCCTCTTACACATCAAGCTACGAACATGCTACAAAGGGAGTTGAATAAGACAGGGACAGTGCATTTTCCTTGAAGAATCCACCAAGGGGCAGGCAGCCCAGTGGAACCACGACAGATGTGTGAGCCGAGTGCTGTGTACGACTCACCCGGCCGGCTGGGCACAGCACCACGACTTTCATGCGTCCAGTCACCCCCCGAAGCAACCTGCCTCACTCACCACCCCGGTTCTGGCCTCCAGCACGATTCCTGAGACGCCCACACATACTTGTAGAGTAAACGAGTGAACAGATGAGACCAGATGAGAAATATGACCCCTTCTCGTCCTCTGTGACGCTCATGCGGCATCCTTAACAGCACCTCCCCTGGGTAATCGCTCTGCTGCACTCAGCACTGCAGGCTGATCAATTGCGGCTGGTCTTACCTGGCTGAAGGAAGATGGGTGGCCCCGGCCGAGACCCCAAGGGCACGCGCAGCCACTCACCTGGCTTGCTGGCAGACGCAGCAGATCCACACCTTCTCATGCTTTTGGTAGGAGCAGCAGCTCTTGCAGACGTTGAACGCACAGTCCCCACAGCGGCGCTTGGTGTTGACAAGGAAGGCGAAGGGCGAGCAGCAGCGCATGCAGCAGTGGTCCACGAACTTCTGGTGCTTCGAGAGGATGCTGCACTTGCTGCCCTCCTCGTCCAGCTTCTGCTTCATCTCACTGGGACAGGGACGGAGAAGGAAAGAGCAGGTCAGGGGCTCTCTCCCCGGAGCATGCCCACCCCAGCCCTTCCCCAGGCCGAGCCACACAGGGGATCTTCCTGTACAACAACAAAACTCACAGAGATCAACCGCCTGACATCGTATCCAAATGGGAACCCCAATGGTGGATTAATTTTGTGTGCTTCCATATGTCACATTTTCTAGGAGAGAGCGTGAGAACCTTACCACTGCTATTTCAGACACACTAGGCTGGGGTACATTTTATTATTATAAAACTAAGCACATCCTCGAAAAACAAAACCTTTAACTTAATTAACTAACACCTTTTCAAAGGAGCAGGTGATCGTGTTTTCATGTTATTGTGCTAAAACATTAATCCTCACAACAGCCCTGCTGGGAATATGATTGATGCCGTGCTGGCCCCATTTCACGGCCCTGGAAACGGAAGCACCCAGGGGTTTTAAAAGCTTTCAAATCAATGCGAGTCAGTAAAGAGTCACTGGGTGATAGGCACATCCTAAGCAGGGGTGATTCAGAGTTGGATAAAAGACAACTCCCTTTTGCTGGTCTGCCGACCAGAGGAAAACTCTCAAAATCCAACCTAAATGGTAAACAATGGCTGCCTAGGAAGGAGGCACCCTTGCCTGACACAGGCGGCAATTGATCAGACAGGGTTAATCGAAAGGGAAAATGTGAGAATTACTTGTATTCTACCACTCTGAGTCATTTAGGTGCCCATCCTCTCCGGTCCCTCCCTCCCTCTGCCTTCTAATTTACAGTGGGATGATGTCGTAGACACTGTTTTAATTCTGAAGCCTAGAAAACTGTACTTTTTGTTTAGATTTTCAGGTGTGTAAGCATCAAGCGGTTCATAGATTTCTCTTATGATTTAAGACCTCTATTCTATTTGTAAGTATGTCCCCCTTTTCTTTTTAAACATTGGGTGATTGCGTCTTGGCTTTTTACCCCGAACTTTACGCGGGAATCTCATTTTCAGCTGCTTCTCCTCTGAAGGCTCCAGGCCTCCAGGCCACATCTCCCGCCTCCAGGCCGGAGGGCCCACAGCAGCCACCTGCCAGCAGGGTCCAAGGCCCCTGCTTTCCCTGTTCGAGGAGGCTGACCACTCTGGTTTTAGATTCCCTCTTCACTTCCACCTCCTGGGAATTTCCCGGTTCTTACTTTTCCCCCTGACTTTCAAAAAAAAAAAAAATTTACAATAATTCGCATCCCATAACTTTTACTCTTTAAATTGTACAATTCAGTAGTTTCTGGTATATTCACAAAGTTCTGGGAAGCACCACCACTGTCTGGTTCCAGAACACCAGCATCCACCCAGAAAGGAAGCCCCCACTGACGCAACAGCTCCCCCCGTCTGCCCCCCTCAGTCCTTGCCGGCCACCAATCCACCTTCTGGTTCTAGGACTTGCTCATTCTGGACACATAATATAAATGGAACTGGGCCACATGTAGCCTGTTGTATGCGGCTTCTTTCTTTGCACGTGCTCAAGGCTCACCCCTGGGGTAGCACACGTGAGTGCTTCAGTCCTTCTTGCTGCCAAATAATATCCCACTTACGGACGTGACGTGTTTCATCTGTCCGTTCCTCAACTGAAGGACACCAGGCTGTTTCTGCTTTTTGGCTATTATGAACAAGGCTCCGGTGAACATTCACGTGTAAGTGTTGGTGCGGATCTATCTTTTCAATTCCAGGAGGGAAATCACTGGGTCATGTGGTAACGCTGTGTTTAATTTTTTCAAGAAATTGCCAGATTGTTTTCCAAATGGCTGTACCATTTGGAATATGAGGGTTCTGATTTTTCCACACCCTCACCACCTCTATTATAGCCATACCAGGAGGTAGAGGGGAATATACCATATTTTTAGGACTATAAGATGCACCTAGATTTTAGAGGAGGAAAATAGAAAAAAATTTTTGAAGCAAAAAAATGTAGTAAAATATTTAATAACCTATGACCCCACACCACCACTGCACCCCCCTACCACCACAGCGAGCCAGGCGAGCTACATTCAGATTATAAGACACATGCCCTTTTCCTCCCAAATTTGGGGGAAAGTGCATCTTATAGTCTGAAAAATACGGTAATTGTGGTTCTGATGTGCACCTCCCTAATGATGAATAATGCTGAGCATCTGTTCATATACTTATGGACCACTTGCACATCTTTGAAGAAAAATCTATTCAAATCTTCTGCCTATTTTAAAGTAGATTATTTGTCTTTTTATTGTTGTGTTGAAAGAGTTCACATGTGTTCAGATACAAGTCCCTTCTCAGTTTATGATTTGCAAATATTTTCTCTTTCTTATATTAAACCTTATATTTTATTAGTATTTTTACATATTTTAGTACAAAGAAGGGTCGCACCGGCTCATCCTACCCTTCCACTAGAATTGGAAATTTGCATATGGTTTTAGAACCTCATTTTTCACTTAACAACAACATAGGCTAAACACTTTTCCACGACAATTCAAAGAGTGTGCGCGGCTTCAGCTTCCGCATGCCCTGAGCTGGCTCACGCACCTGCCACCGCTGCGCAGGGCTCGCTCTGCACAGCAGTCTCTGATACTGGTCTGTGGCTTGAACATTGGGTAATAAAGGAAGCCTGAATCTCGTGTTTCAAGGGGAGGCTACATCAGGCCAGCTACTGGTTCTATGAGGTAAAACACTGTATGTATATGTTTTGCTGAACAAAATGTTTACAGGGAGACAGGAGAAGGTTTTTGTCTTGAGGCATGAAGATGCCGTTTTCCAGGCCTTCAGATGAAGAGCAGATGAGCTAAGTCACCAATGGCTCTGACACCTGTAAACAATCTAAGAACAGCCTCCGCAATGGACCAGCTTCTACTGATATTTCAGAGACATGAAATTAAATGGAAGAAAGCATCCAGGAAGGAAAGTCTTTGGGGATCAGAACAGCTCTGTGAACTCAATCTACAGAATCGCTGGAGCTTTATGAGTTTTCCCTCCTGATTCACAGGACCGCAAACACCAGTTTCGATCAGTCCCTGAAAAACTGCGCCTCCCTGGAGCTCCCTGAGCTCAGGGAATAAACCCTCCATCCACCTACCTGCTAAAGTCAGACTCAAGACATTTTTTTGGCCTTGTCTCTCCTAACATATCACAGTCAGTCCAGGTTCTATACATTATATCTTCTAGAAATAAAACACCTGGCATTCATTAACTTGTCTTCATCTTTGCTTTACCTGCCGCCTGCCCCCCCAACCCAAGTCCGACCTGGTCTCATCTCTCCTGAGACCAGGGCATCAGCATTTACTAAACCAGGAGACTTCTTCCTCTCCCCCAATCTCTTCTCTAAACCGCAGCAAGAAAGACCTTTCGAGTATGAAAATCTGGGTCACCCACTTGCTTCACATGCTTTCACAGGTTCCAGTATTTTTTTCAAGATGTAACAGGAGCACATACGGCCTATTTGCCTCCAAACTGACCCCGTCCTCTTAGGAGGCTCTAACCACACAGCCTGTTCGAGTTCTCGCTGTTCTTTCAAAATCCCGTGCTCTTCCTTCTGTGAGGGTTGCCTACACGATCTCTCTTCTTGAAAACTCATGCTAGCATAAGCACCCCTATGTTCATTGCAGCGTTATTTACAATCACCAAGATACGGAAGCAGCCCAAGTGTCCATCAACAGATGAGTGGATGAAACAACCATGGGACATTTACACAATGGGATTCTACTTAGCTATAAAAAAAAAAAGAAGAAGAAGAAGAAGAAAATTTTACCCTTTATGACAGCGTGGATGGACCAGGAGAACATTACGTTAAGTGAAATAAGGCAGTCAGAGAAAGACAAGCACCATATGATTTCACTCATATGTGGAATCCAACAAACAGACTGAGCTAACAGGCAAAACAGAGACAGACTCATAGGTGGAGAAGAGATGACAGCTAGTGGGGGGAGGATGGTTAGGGGGTGGAGGGATTGAGCAAAAAGGAAAAAGGGCTCATGGACAACAGTGTGGTGATTGCTGAGGGGTATAAGAGGACTGAATGGTAATGGGAAAAAATACAATAAAGATTAAATAAAATAAAAAGAAAAGAAAGAAAAGAAAGCTCATCCTAAGCCTGTTCACCCTCCTCCATTTCTCCACGAAATGGCTTTCCCTAATCCTTCAGAGTAAATTAAGTCCCCTGGTGAGTCCCTCTCACAGCATCTCGGTTTTCTCCTTCGTAGACTTTTCACAATTTCTAACGACCTATGTGTGTAGATGCATTATATTTCAGTATACTTTGTTATGTCTGTTTCACTTCCCTAGACTCAGGTACAAAGGAGAATTGCAAAGTATTGTGTATTATGTATTGTACTGTGCTGCAAAACACAGACAAGATACCCAAAGGGCACTCAAACGCATGTCCAGGGCAACAGGTGTGCTGCAAGGCAGGCCCTTAACAGTGAGGAGCAATGCTGCCAATTTCCCGCAACTAAATATTTCATTCTGATGTCTGTGAAATCAAATCACATTGTTTCAAATCACCCACCTCTGAAGTCTATTTTCCCTGTGCTAATAATACTCTCATCTGTATCATTCTGAAAAAAATGATTGTTGTGGCTTATTAATTTTGTGCATCTACTTTTATGCTGGAGCAATTAACAAAGAGAGAGCTTAATGGCCAATAAAGCCAGATAATGAACTTAATTAGAGAAATCACACCTGATGGTAAATCTAGGCCCAAACGTGGACATGTGTTGTTTCACTCATTTAACAAACACTGACGTAGCACCGTGTCAGGTGCCACACCATGTCAGGTGCCTCGGGTCACTGATGCAGATGAATACGTCAGGAGCCTGGAAGGCGGAGGAGCTGATGACCAGAGACACGCCTCACACGGGGGGATTAGGAAGAAGCAGGCGTGAATGTCCCGGAGTGGGCTCGTCATGGGGTGAACGCCGACCCCCAGCACAGCGTCCCTGTCACCCTGTCCCAGCACCACAGTGGAGGGTGGAACCCTCCCTGGGGCGCCACAGATTCCTTTCAGGCAAAGCTGCTTTGTGGCTCCGAGTTCTGCCAAGTGCACTCTCTCTAATATTTCTCTGGTTCCTTTGGCTCACTCAGGCAAAGGTAAAATAATAGTAATAATTATCCTTTAAAAGTTGTTTGGTGGAGAAGACACGACAATGTCTTTTTATAGCAGAAAGTTTGGGGACTCGGAGTCAGACATGTTTACACTGAAATTCACTGCACTTAAACATGTTATGGACACCGAGGGCTTTCAAGAGCAGGGCTCCGGGAGAGTGATTAAGTCTGTGGAATTGTCGGGATGCTCTTACGTAGCAGATGGGAAGGATGGCGGACGGGCAGAGCAGGAGGTTCACAGACTTCGCAGTCGGACTTGGGCTGAAACAACCCCGAAGCACTCACCTGGCCCTGAGAAAACTGTTCCTATATAAGCCTCTCAAAACTTTAGTTTTGGGGTCAGGAAAGCAGCATGAAGTATACCACACAGTTGGAGGTCAGGATGCAAGCTTTTCAGAGATGGAAGCAAGAATACAATGACCCCAATACTCAGTAAATGTGGATGTGACCTGGTTGGGGAGGCATCTTCCTTCACATCCAGAGTCCCAAAAGGCCTGAGAAGAAAGAGCGATGGGACTCTTTGTATGTTCTATAGCAGTGATTTTCAACCTTTTTCATCTCATGGCACACATTATCTAATTACTAAAATTCTGCTGCACACCGAAGAACATATTTTTTGCCAATCTGACAAAAAAAAATAGGTATGGTTTTGATTCATTCACACTGGATGGCTATTGTATTGGCTGTTGTTATTTATTTGGCAATCTAAGGAAAAAGAGGTCAGTGCCCCTGACTAAATAGTCAGGCACTGCATGTTTTAAAATATCTTCTGGCACACTGGTTGAAAATCGCTGTTCTGTAGAATATATAGAGCTAGCCACAAAAGTACCGAATCTCCAAAACTTGTCGGGATGGTGGAAGAGTGCATTAAAAAAGCCAGTCCATTGCCTCTTCGTTACCCCATCACCCAGAGCTGCCACAGTAGGTATGTCCTTCCCAGCCCGTCAAACTTCCTGTATTGGAAGCAGGCCAGTTTCCCATCTCTGGTCTCCAGCGTTCAAGTTGTTCCGAACCAGTGCGATTCTGTGTCAAGAGACTCAACCCACGGACAAGAAGGTCTTCAGCACCCAGTGTCCGGCGATTCACAAAGGAGGTATCCTTCACAGATTTGTTCTTTTTCTGGTCCCACTCTCCCGTGGACATGCCCCCTCTGTACCTTTCCGGGAGATGCCTCCCAGGCTGCAGCTCACAGAGAGACCACCAGTTCCCACTCGGAGCCAGCCCAAGGCGCTGCTGAAGGGTGCTGGCTTACTTTATACCCTGGGCCACTGATGTCATGCTTGCTTCTCGCTCACCTTCTCTGCCTTATTCCTGTTTGTTGCCTCTTACTGGTTCTGCACTTCCTGCATATTCTCCGTCAGCTCCAATGTGCCACTCACCTTATAAAGTGGCTATAAATCGCTTAGGAGTCATGTAAGTAAACCACCTACATTGATTGATGGGAAAATTGAGCCTGCATTTTCTCACAGAGTAATTTCCAGAATTTAACTTCATAGTACTATTAAAATAAATGATCTGTCTATAGATAAAGATATGGATATAGATATACCTATATAAACACAGATACACAGATGGATATAGGTATTTTTTCTATATACGGCTATTGATTGGCTTTAATATATGGCTTTGATTGGTTTTACTCTCTATTATCCAGGCACCCCAAGCTGCCTCCCTGGTCTCAGCTCTGCTTGTGACTGAGCACATTCTCATGAATCTGAGGCTGCAGGCTGGGGCTTCTGTTGTGTTTACACAAGGGTCTTTATAGCGGCAAGGCAAAACCGGAGTCCAGTTTCAAAATAATTGGTTCAAAATAAAATATAAAATGAGGCAGAGGAGACTGCATCACACCGTAAGTTGCCCACCCATGAGTTCTTAATCCCCAGGTTCTCAACTCGTCCTTCAGTCAGCATCGATCACACGCCTTTTACCTGGTCGGCCACGTGCCTGAAGAAGAAGGCCGCCCTGCAGCCCTGAGCGGGGACTGACCCACAAGCCACAAACTGCTGTCTCCTGGAGAACGTGACCCTGCGACTCCACACTGTGTCGGTGAGCCCTGGGCACTGGCGCTGCCTTCCACGGGGCCCCCCTGAGCCGAAACCCCAGTGATCCCCCGACTCCTCCCTTCCTCTCATGCACAGCGCACAATCAGTCACGACGGTCGATTGGATTTACCCTGAAATATCTCTCAAATCAGCTCGTTTCTCTCCATCGCCACTGCCACCGTGCTGGTGCAAGCCCCCACCATGTCCTATGGCCACCCCCTCTCCTGTGGGCCGCCCCATCATCGGGACAGCAGAGCGTTATTTCAGCAGTGCTAACATGAGCAGTCACTTGCAGGCTTAAAACCCTGTGACGGATGGCCCCCTCGCTCCATCGCTCCCAGCACCTGGCCTGGCCGCACAGAGGAGCCCTGCGGTGTCTGTTGAGCACGTGACTAGAGGGATTGCGCAGCAGTTACGTAGTTGTTCTCTCACTCTGAAAGCGAAAGGCTGAATGGTTGCCACTTCTCCATGAGACAAAACCCTGAACAGCAGTAGAATAACCCCCACTCTGCATGGGTATTACCTCTGGCAGCTGCACTCTCCGGTGGGGAAACCTGAACGCCTGAGAAGAAATCTCTCCCTACGGGGGTCTGCCAAGTTGTCCGTGTTATGGACCCGTCTCCAGAAGTTTCCACATCCTCTGCCATTTAAGAAACAGTCTGACGGCCTCTGGCCACTGAGCACATCCGTCTCTCACTGTGAGCCTGTGGGCCATCACTTTCAAAAATTTTTCCAAATAAATAAATTTTGTTACTATCTACTTAATATTTCTCTTTTAAACATCTCACTTAAAAATACTAAATATCATTTTGACTCATTCTAAGCATTTATATCCATGAAATACGAGGCTAAATATGTCTGTTAAATTTCTTCTTAATACGTTTTAAAACAAAAACATAACTGTTAACAACAACAAAAAAAAGTGTGTAATCCTGCACACGCATGTTCATCTGGTCCACACGCCACACTCTGGGAAGTACCATTAAAGGAATTTATGAAATTCAAAACTGAAATGCAGGAGCTTCCAATGTTTTCCAGATATTCCAATCCAGGGCAGGAGAAAGGATGAAGGTCACCAGCCCTGTTTCTAATCTAAGAGCATCGTTAGGAACAATGAACAAGCGTGTATGATTTTCACCTGTGAAACCTTGAAGGCTTCTAGTCATCACAGATGTGTGCTGCCCAGACCGGCCCCCCGAGGGAGGAGGGAGCTGGGGGTGGGACTTCACACCGATCTCATCGGCTTTGTTGGCTTGTAGTCTGGCTTTTATCTCCAAAATGAAGGCTCACCAAAAAATTAAGGAAGGAAAAGAAAGAAACATACAGATCATCAAGTTCAAGTCTCTCAAGAACCTTCTAGGTGTCTGTGGACAGATACAGCATGGATCTTCCCACGGCATGGCCAGGGACCGGCTCCATGCGGGCTGAGGGGCCCTCGGCGGCGGTCGGTGCGGGTGTTGCGCCTGGCACTCTGGCTGTGGAACTTCAGACACCAGTCGGTCGCACCGTGGGAAGGAAGGAGCCTCTCCCGTGGAGAGTAGATGCTGTTGCAGGCACATCCTCTGCACGCCTCCCAGCTGTGCTGCTAGGCCCACGGCGATGGATGCTAAGTCACTCAGAAACACTCAGAATTGTCTTCGTGGCTGACAAGACTGCAGAATGGGCAGTGCACATTTCTGTGTAACATAAGTTTATAGCTGCAAGTTCTTTTTACATTTGCAAGTTCTACGATTTTTGGAACTCCCCATGTTTATCAAGAAATGTTTATGCTGTAAGTTGTTTAAATTTATACCTTAAGTGATAAACCCTTGAAAAAAGTGTTTACACTTTAAGTTATAAAAGAAATGTTTGTACTTTAAGCTCTACTTAGTTATCCTTTAAGTAATTAAGTTATGACCATTTAATGGGAAAATTCAGAGCAGGCAGACGTAACCTAAAACGATGCCATTATTAAATTGAAATCATGTTAAAGAAGCTAATAGTAAGGTGGACAGTCTTTGAAGGCTAAGGGGCCTGAGCCCAGAGTAAAAAACATCTTCTGATCTGAAGGACGCAGGCCCGGTGCGCCCACGACCTCAGGCCCGAATGGGGGGTTGCTGCGGCCACCCCTGCTGCTCAGCACTCCCCACGTGCACCGGCCGGTCACCCATTCTCTGAGGGGGCACAGGGCAGACCCGTGGCAGAGAGATGAGGTAGTTTGCTTCCAATTGCTTTTGCTTTCTCGCTGACTTAAGAAAATATTTAATTAGAAACCCTTGTGTGTTAGCTAAGTGAAGTAAGTCAGACAAAGAAACACAAATACCATATGATTTCACTTAGATGTGGAATCTTAAAGAACAAAATAAACACAACAGAAACAGACTCATAGATACAGAGAACAGAAGGGAGGGGTGTTGGGGGGCTGGGTGAAAGAGGTGAAGGGGTTAAGAAGTACAGACTGGTAGTTACAAAATAATCATGGGGATGTAAAGTTCAGCATAGGGAATATAGTCAATAATCTTATAATAACTACCGGTAAGTATGGGGCCAGGTAAGTATGGGGCCAGGTGGGTACTTAAAATATTGAGGGGAATGCATAAAATATATGATTGTCTAACCACAATGCTATGTACCTGAAACTAATATAAAATAAAACTGAATGTCAACTGTAATTAAAAAAATAAAATTAAAAAATAAAAATTAATTTAAAAACTCTTATAATAATCAACACCAAAATGTTAACAGTGTTTAGCTTTGGATAGAGAGCAGCCTCTACTCTCTCAAAAACAACAGAAGTTGCTCACCTTCAAAGGGCCCAAAGATTAAACTAACATCACTGAAACCTTAATTTTCCTATAAAAAGCTTAGCAGAAGAGGGAAAAATTGAGTGGCGGATGGCTGACTTTTTCTTAAAGGCCAATTTAAACCTAGCTGGAATCGCAGTGACTGGCTCATTGTTATTAACAAGTCACCATGCCTGGGAGGATGGAGCTCCTCTATTAATGAACCGTGTAAATTTATTCTGCATTCAAAATAAGTAAATAAAATTAATCACACTAAAAGCAAAAGACCCCACTGGCCGGGAGTGAGGAGGTGGCGGAGGGGCAGTAGCCCTTCCGTGAGACGAATCATTTGGGAAGGTTAATTAACTCAATGCGTACTTAGTGAGTCCCTGTTGTGCACTGCACACTGACATATGGACTATGTCGGTGAACAAAAGAGATGAATATCTCTGCTCTCAGGGATTTTTTACATAATAAGTTAAGTAGTATAATAGGTAATAAGTACTATGAAAAAAAGAAAAAGTGGAGCAGGGTAAGGGGAGGCCTGGGGTGCGGGTGGTGGGGGCTTGCAAGGTGAAGCAGGGTGGTCAGAGGGAGGAGGTAACATCTGAGCGAAGATTTGGAGGCAGTGCAGGGAAGGGCATGTCAGGCAGAGGGAACAGCCAGTGCAAAAATGTCCTGGAGTGGGAAGCTTGCCTATTGTGCTGGAGAAGCAGCTAGGGCAGGGGTCCCTAACCCCTGGGCCGTGGACTGTATGGGTCTGTGCCTGTTAGGAACTGGTCTGCATAGCAGGAGGTGAGCTTGAACGTAATGCACCTCAATCATCCCAAAACTATCCCTCCCCATCCCAGTCCGTGGAAAAACTGTCTTCCACAAAAACCAGTCCCTGGTGCCAAAAGGGTTGGGGACTGATGGCTGGTGTTAGAGGACAGGTGACTAGGGGAAAGTAAGCAACACAGAGAGAAGTCGGAAGGTAATAAAAATAATTAGGAGTACATGTGATTAAGTAAATGGGAACTATTTATGGAGAAAGAATCACATCCACATGGACAGTATCACGTCGCACGAAAGCATTCTGAGTTGAAAGCCAGGGCCAAGCCACAGCTAGAATTCAGTTTCCCTCGCTTACCTTCACCTCTCTGAAACCTGAGTTTCTTCTCTGGAAATGAGAAGTTGGAGCCGAGATCTCCCTAAGCTTCCTCCTGGCTCTAAACCCAGGCCTCGTGGGAATAGGGACACATGTTCTCACGGGTTGTAGGAGTTTCTCTGCGGAGGCAGCTAGAAGCTTGTTGAGACTGACGCTTAGACAGACTAATCTGCACGCAGTTTGCTCTGTGGCTGCAAGAGTTCTATTTCATAGCCCATCATCCTGCATCAACATTCACTCAGAGCCCACTAGAGGGCAGCCCTGCACTTAGAAATGGGAAAGAGAAGCTTGTTGCTCAGCATCTGACTGGGTGTCACCTATTGGGCCATGATGACTAGAACAATCCGAATGAATAACAAGACACTCCACCATCTTTCGGTAAGGTTTCAGGTTTTCGACATTTCTTTAGACCCGGGATGTGGCCTAACACCATAACAACAGTTAATGGGAGCTCGAAGAAGGCCTGTTTTTAAGTCTTTCTTCACTTTACAGATAGGAAAGCCTGCTGTGCTGGAGAAACAGGTACCTGGGGGAAAGTGAGCAACAGAGACAGCAGAGCCCAAAGAACAGGCCTTCTTGTGTACAGGATTTATTGGAGGAGTGTTATTGAAATAAGGGAAGAAAAAGAAACACCATGAAAGAAGAAGGAGGAGGCAAGTGGAGATGTGGTCTCAGCTGGAGCCTGCTTCCGTCTGACCCCCAGGGAGCTCAGGCGTGGGTCGTGCTGAAGCCGGTCACACTCTGAGAAAAGAGGGTAGCCTCTTGTACCCTCGGATTAGTCAGTCCTGTTTGTGGGAAGCCACTCCTCCACGCCTGACCCAAAGAGGGCGCAATCTCTAGGGAGAAAAATCCTCCTGAGCTGGGAGGGGCTGGGAGCCATCAGTAGCCAGGACCTGCAGACATGGGGCTGTGGGTGCCCTGGACTGACACAGGGGCCTGGGTGACCACGGCAGCTCCCACCACTGGTCCCACGTCTTGTCCAAGGGGGTTGCTGGTAGGTATCGGTGCAAGGATTTTAATCCAGGTTCTTAGGAAAGTTGAAAGGGAGAGAGAGGGGAGGAGAGGGAGGAGACTTGTTTGTAGTTATCACCAATGTTCTTATTTATAAATGTGTAAATACAATAAAAGCAGAACAGAGATGAAACAAAATCAGGAGCCAAATGGAGCCCACATGAGGCTGGCCCCTTTGGGGTATCTGCTCTAAGTCTATGGCCAGTGTCAGGGGCCTCAGCAGGTGGATGCCTCCCCCAAACACGAACCCAGTTCCTACCAGACACTGGAGAGTGATGTTGATTTCGTTGCGTTCAGAGGTGCGAGTTGTATAGCACAGCACGCTGAGAAACTTCCTTTAAAAACTCCCCTTCCACCGTCTCTGCTCCGCCTGAAAAGTCTTTTCCTCCCCTGCCTGTCTGGGCTGCCCCGGGCTGCCCCACGCCACCCACTCTCTCTCGCCAGCACACCCCTGGGGCAGGTGGGTGCAGGGGCTGAGGATGCCTAGCTCACGGGCTGCACAGATACGTTGACCGGAAGGGAAAGTGTAACGCTTTCACTGGGCACAAAAGTTTTCTCCAAGCTTCCTGAAACCCACAGCAGAGGAGACAGGGTATGTTACAGAATTTTCAGTTTCACAAAGAAGGACACCATTTCCTAACAACAGGGAACATTTCCTGGAAGCTAATTCTAAAGTAAAGTTCTCCTGCGGCGCTGACAGTGGGTAATCAAGTTGGCAGAAAGGTTCCCACTTCCTGTGCTTTGCAGAGAGAGTGTTCCTATTCCTGTCTACTTACAGCTCTGTTTCTTCTGTCCCGCCCTTATCACAACGTGCAACTAACCACTTTCTGTATCTCTGCGTCTGTTTACTTGGGAACTGCCCCTCCCACCAGAGCTCCAGGAGGGCGGGGCCTTGTGTGGGTGACTCACCACCGGTGCCCAGCCTTCCCTCAGGGCCCAGTGGCAGGCTGCCGGCTATTGTTAAATGAATAAGCGGAATAGATCACGCATCAGGGGGAAGCTTTAGGAACTGTAATCAGCAAGGTCAAAATAGGCTGGCCTCACAATCAAAACCGAATAATCTGTGACGGAGAGTATTTATCATCGGTAACTCCTATCACTCACGTTTTAGGGTTGAGAAACATGGTATACAGCAAGTCGATCTGAATATACAGACATATACCTGATTCCTAAGGAAACTACCGTTACCCTCTGCTCGCTTTCGTTTCAGATTTTGTTTCTTCCACTGCAGCACAATTTCACGCTTTCCTGACGGTGCTCTAATCCCGGCCCCGGGCACCACACAGGCGCTGGCAGGGATTAGCAGCACCTGGATCCCACGAAGGCCGAAAGGTCATCCAGGCCCACCCTTTCAAATAGCAGAAACCTGTATTTCAGGTTTATATTTAGCAATGGTATTTGGTTATGCATTAAGCCTCATCAGAAGTAAAATTTCAAAAAGATTTCTGAAGAAATACGTGTCTGTGATTGTCTTAGGTTTTAAACATTTCTAAACTTTGGTTAAACACTTAATACCCACCCATCATCACAATAAATGCTTTTCCATATTATTCCAGACCACTCAAACTTGGGGGAAATGAAGGTGACATATCTTGTCTACGAATCTGATGGCATGACTGGGTAGATAATCCTGCAGGAGTTTTCGCCAATGCACCGTCATACCCTCTTGCCTCAGGAACCAGAGGGTGCTCCTAAGGTTCCATTTGCAGGGGTGACAAGGCCTAGTAATTAGGACCATGATTCAAGCAACAACTAGGGAAAAAACTGAATATAAAGCAGATATTAAAAAGACACGCTCCTCCTCTAAAATGTTTTTTTCGGAGTACTAACGTTTACTGGTTCCTTTTCCATCATATTTTATGATGTGGAAATGAATAAATTGGACACGAAAATATTTTTGTGCCGTTCCCAGAGACCCGGCAGGCCCCAGGCCTCTGAAACACAACGCTCAGCCATCACCGTTGCCTCACACACTCAAGGCCGGTGTGTGTTTGTAAATAATGTGTAACGGCAGCGGTGAGTGGTGCCTGTGACAATCTCCTTTGGCAACGAAACTGGCAAGGCTACGAACAAAGATGTGAAGTGGCAGTAAGGGGACCGGACCTGTCCACAGGAGTCCGATTTCTCCTCCCACGTAAATCCACCTACACGGTGCCACCAATGGACGGGGGTGTCGCTGCCGACGCAGCTCAGGAGTAGAGGGAAGACCCACAAATCTTGTTCAACGCATAGGCACCGAGTTTGTTCACTTGTGCTGGGTAAACGTGTCCTCCCAGGCCTCTCCGCAGAATCGATTGCTTTCTCCCTGTTCTGCATCTCTCTACTCAACAGCCCTCTCCCACTGACTCTGGCATTCTGCTAAGCGCTGTACTCACTTCATTTAATACTCTCAGGAGATCGATCTTGACCCGAGTTTCTAGATGAGGACACTGAGGCATATTACGCTGTATTATAATCATGTCTTGGCAGGTCCGTGTCCCCTGCTCGTACTGAGTGCTGCAAAACCGTGTTTATCTTTGCATTCTCCAACCCAACCACTTCAGTTTTATTCAACCTACACAGATTTCCTGTGTGCGGGAAGCCCCCTCCCCGCTGCCCCAAACCCTGACCCCTGGCTAGCACTCCGTGGGCCCTCCATATACATTTGTGAAACTGGCCCTTAGAGGGGTCTTATAAGAAACATACGTTCCGCAGTTGGAAGAAATTCGTCAGATAAAATTCTCTTCGGGAACTTGTCAGTGTTTCCAATCTAGCAGCTGGGCTGATCATGAAAATGACTCAGAACATCTCGAAGAAAGGATCACAGTGTTATCCACAGAGGGCCCCCAACAACTTGAATGATGAGGAACGCAGGAGGCAGCGTGTTCTTTGGGTAAAGAACCCGATTTCAATAACCTCCCTTGATTTGCTATGAAATGGAAGCTGTGCTCCAATAGAACTCGGAAAGCTGAAGCATGCAAGGAAGCAAAAAAAAAAAAAAAAGTAATAGATAATAAAGAGAAGTAATAATATTGAAAACAGCTGTGAAAAGAGCCCAGGCAGCCAAGATCTAAGAGACCGATTTCCACGCGGCAGGAACGGCAGATGTAACAGGTGAGGAGGCGGCCCAGGTGAGAAAGCCATTGCTGTACCCAGCAATCCTTTCGTGTGGAATTCAAAAAAAAAAAAAGGTTTTGATTTCAAAAGACTCTTTTTTTCTACCTTCAACCAAGGGCCAATTTCAAATGAAGACAGCAATTCTGATCATGTTTAGTAAAGGAAAAAAGGTTTCTCGGGAGCCAGAAAAGCCATACCATATGTTAGGTTTTAACTTAAAGCAAAACTCTAGAGCGCTGCCAGACCTTTGGTGTAAAAACGTAAGACGATGAAACTGGGTGCCTCGGCACATGCTGATGAGACGTGAAATGATGTCCCGAACATGCACTGCTGTTTGCATAGCAAAGGTAACTGGAAATCCGGCCAGGACAAGGGTAACTGGAGTAAGTACCACACTGAACAGCTGAGCGCAGACCAGTGGGTCGCAGTGCGTCCCAGATCCCAGTGGCCTTGGTGGACCTGCTCAGAGCATTGGCTCTACTTCTGTCGCATGGGAGGTCGCCCACGTGAACAAAGACGAACATCGTATCCTATGCTCTGCAGTGGATGCGATGGTGCCACACCCAGGGCCCCTCACAACTCCACACACTCATTCTCTCCATTGTTGCCCTCCCTCTGGGGGAAATTGCCCTTGGCCTTATCGATAGCCCCCTCCCCAGGGCCCTGCCCCCCGCCCCCCAGCCAGGTCAGACCCTGGTTAATATCCGACCAGCACAGGGCTGGGGAGACTGCGGAAGGCTAGCCCCTTGCCTTAAGGTGGGACAACACTGCAGCAACTCAGGATCCAGAGCTCCCCTTGGGATCAGGCTGAACCCTTCCCTGTTTGCCCCGCTCTGGACACGCCCCTTCTAGGGGCACGCCCCCAGCAAGCCTCAGGCATCTGAGCCTGTCTCTGACTCCGCTTCTAGAAAAGCCATCGTAGGCAGCATTAGGACCCTCCTCCTTCATAACCGGTGCCGCAATGGTAACGTCACACTTCCTTCCGTGATTCTCTCATTTCTGCCTCCCCACCGGAGAGGGAACTTCTGTGTTCACATTTCTGTCCTTGGCACAAACCACAGCAACCTGCTTTCATTCTCTGGCTATTTCAGACAGATCTCGTAAGAACCTTTTCACCACTGATGTTCATTGTCACGGCCAAAGTATCATGTTGATGCTAATTAAAGGTGACGAAGTATTTCTGTGGTGGCTGCGTTCATTTGAAAATCTAATCAATAGCCAATTTACTTGCCATTTAAAAATCACCTATTCAAGGCCATGAAATCATCCTCCGGCAGAATGTGTGACAAAAGGGGGTTCATCTGAGCACATCTGGCAAGCGGGCTGTTTAGTTTTAATAACACTGCAAATCCCAAGAGAGACAAACTCATTAAAAGTCTGGGTTGAGTGCTCTGCATAACTCTAGTGTATGAAAACCTTTAGGCTTTAAGCATTCGGCAGTTATTGAGTCTGTCTTCATCCAGCAGTCAACATGGAAACACAATAAACCCGCAGGCCATTTCGATAGGGGGCCTTCTCCTCCTCCTGCATAATTTCCTCCTGTTTTATGCCATTTTCCAAAAGTGAGGTAGTAAGCAAAAACACAAGCATGTGGCAGTAAGAAATCACAACCCTAGGCAGAGTATAGAGTCCCGATACTTTCACAACGTTACAGAGGCAAGATGCCCTTACTCAGGGGGAGGCTGGACACTGTTTTTGCACAGCCCCAGGGTCGCCTAAGGACAGGCAGATAAAGCAGGCTTTCCTGGGAGACATCAGCCCTGGTGCAGATGCCCCAGTATTTCCAGGACTTACCACTCATTTTTACCTCAGTGTCTCAAACTAAGATGTTGCCTGTTTTGAGTTTACACCGGTACCCTTATCCAGTCCAAACAGAACCTCCAGCATCACACCGGTCTGAGAGTTACCAATGTACAAAATACAGTCTGTCTGAATTTCTTTTTTACAGTTGAAGTCTACGGTAGATATTGATAACTTCACAGATACCTTGTATCCTACCCCAGGTCTCAACTCAAAAGCATCACTTAGTATCAGCCCTCACCAGTAGCAACATGGTACCAAGCCTGGGTCTAGAACCACCCCTGGAGGTCAAGGTTTAATTGTTCTGATGCCACAGGGAACTCATCTCTAAGGAGTCCTGCTGAGATGAGGGTTGGAGAGCATTTTTATTGATAAATGGGTCCGTGAAGACATCTATCCCCCACCCCATGGGCCCTCGGACGCATTCAACCGGCACCCCACAGACATTGATGAATGAATGAATTCCTGGGCAAACACAGAACGGGCAAAGCTGGACCCTGTGGTGAAAGGTGATGACCAGCACAGACCGCCTGGGAAGACGGAGGGGATGAAAAGCCTGGAAGGTTCAGTCTGAAGAAAGCACAAAGGAAGAGGTCAGAAGGCGTAACAGATGGAAGAATAAAAGGTGACTTAGAAATTAAATAGCCTCCGGATCGTGAGTTTCATTCTTCCAGTTTCACTATGTTTGACGCCGCTCTCCCCTTCACAAGGCTGGCTTCATCCCAGCCACGTTTCACGGGAAGTCCCTGTGCCGGGCACCTGGACAGCAGTGGTGTGTCTATCTCATGGAGGCGGATGCCAGAGGCCTCACCTGTGAGAGCGGGGTCTGCCCTGGCTCTGCGAGCAGCAGGGTGGAGAAGGCCCGGCCAGGTCAACAGGGCATCCTGTCCAGGCGGTGGGAAGAGCCCCAATGTCAGCTGGGACTCCTGTGCTCCCACTGGGTGGTGAGCTTCTGGGAGTCCAGTTCAGGCGAGCTGTCTGTCACCAAGGACCTGCTCAGTGCGCTGACTGAGCCAGTGCCTGGCTTGAAGGACCTGCCATCCTGGGACCCCGTCTGTCCTTGGCACAGCCCCCCCCTCCCCACCTCCTGTGCATGGCCCCTTCCAAACCGCTACGGGGCTTCCTTGGTGTGTGCTCCTTAGTGGACCAGGTGCGGGGGAAAGTGGGCACTTTTCCTTGTCGCCACCTTTTTAAAAAACCCAACTCTTTTTATAATTAAAGGACATTTAGAAGATAAAGTGCAGAAAAGAAAAAAGTCACCCAGGGTTAATCATTTTCAATATTTAGCAATATTCCCTCCGAACCTTTTACAATAAAATCCATACAAAAACACTTATATACATCCTCTATTCAGAAAACTGTTATGTCACTGAATCTACATTTTATCATCTTTAGTCAAAATACAAAGACAGCCCAATAAACAGAGTTACATTACTCAAGCCAGTTGAAATGAGAGAGAAAATCAAAGTGTTCAGGGTGTGAAATTTTTTCTCCTCCAGAGGAGCTGCTCACCAATAGAATCGAGCTTCATGCCACTATAAGAAGGGTTTATTCTCTCGTCTCAGAAGAAAAAACTGAGGGGAGGAAAGAGAAGTGAGTGCCAGGTGAGCAGAGAGCCCCGCGGTTTGTACAACGCAGGTCTCTACCTCCTGATCCGTTCTAGTGCAAACTCATTGTCATCTGCCAGAGGGTAACCAGACCACTCCCCCATGTTAGAAAACAATGAGACAGCATGTTCTAAACCAAAACATCAGAGATCTGATTGGCATTAGATGCTTTTTAATGTATACTTAAGTCCTTATTTTTCCCAGGATGATCAGACGCTTGTAAAAGCCAACATTTATGACTTTTGAGAGTCACCCTGAATCCTTTCAGTTCAAGTTTAACTCCATGTTACTGTCATTGTGTGTCAGGAGACTTCAAAAGCATATCCCTCTGCTGATCTGGAGCTGTTCTCACCCAACATAAAAGAAGTTAACATGTGAATAATTACATTCTGGGAAAGACAGCGGCACTAATAATAATCACACCTTCAGTACATCTTGAATAAGCACTAAACTGCCAAAAATCACTACCTCAGAGAAGGAACTAGTGTTGTTAATAATTATTGTTGTTACAAAGAGAAAATTCCAGGGTGAATATCCCTATTTCTTCCAAATTGTCTTTGTGAGTCACTAAGTCTTACTCACACGAATACAAGATATTGTAAGAAGTAATTGAAGTTTAACATGTTGCCAACAGTTTGTTGCTGATAGTCCTGGGAGTGGAGATACCTGACACTGTGCTTTGAGGTGGTTAGAGCGTAGGAACAGCAAAGACCTGTAACTGTCAGTTACATTTTCCCTGGCATTTTGCTGCTTCCGGAGGCTGTAAATGCCAGTGCGGCTCTCCAAGCAAGTGGAAATCATGTATCTACTAGAATTCCTTAACTGGCTCTCTGGCCAACGGATGGCTCATGAATTATTCATAGGTGTAATAGGATAAACTGTAGCAAAGCCCCTGCCCTGGTTTTATTGCCGGCCAGGACTCTCATCCACGCAGACAGCACCAAGTGCTTGCCATAAGGAATGAGTAAGAGTTTCTTTCAAAGTCAGCATGCTTTTGGCTGGTGTCCCCAGGACCTGGAAGGTGCAGATTTCTTTCTTGCAAAGACAACAGATTCCCTTTGCTCCTCGCTGGAGATGAATTTCAGAGATGTTTCCAGTAGCCTTTCTATTTGACCTATGGTCTAAGCCATAAATAAAGCATAGTAATCTATACTATCTTCACACACTATTATCTATATGCTATTTTATCTGCAAATCCTCCTTTGTAATCCTAAGCACTATAGGGAAGAGAAATTATAGATGTGGGCACATTTATTGTATCACAATGCCATTACCTGCCTAATACTGACAGCATTTATAAAATCACATCGAATCGTAGTAAGAGTAAAGTCAGGAAATATGCATCGGCCTCAATTTTTCTCCGCTGATCCGAAGTAAATCTTTTGGCCATTTTCTCTGTCATTTAAATTCTCCAGCATGAGGTAGACAGAAGGGAATTCAGCTTGGTGTAGTTTACCAGTTTTGTCTTTTCTCTCAGCTTGTAGGGAGGGAAAAATGAAAATGTATGCTCACGAGGAGCATCTAGAGGAAGTGGGAGTTTTGTTCTAGTTATTATCAGAATTCAGGTTAAATGTAAACATAAATATATCCATTAACATGCCGTGATTATTCTGAAACAGTTTAAAATGCTTTTTGAATATCTTCTCTTTTTACTGGCATGTGAACCTCATGTCTATGTTAGGAGTTAATTAACATAACAATGGTGGCAATGATGATAATAATAATAATAACCGCTATTATATTAAATGCTACCTGTTGTTGAAAGTTCCATGTCCTATCTGCTCTTAAACTAACCTGGCCAGGTAATGATGACCACTGCACTTTAAAATGAGAAAACTGGGACTCGGAGAAACGACACAGCTTGTTCGAGGTCACAGACCTGGAGCTGCCTACCCACCCCCCCTCCCATTCGCCCCCACAGATCCACTCTCACTGGGCCCACCATGTGATAGACTTGCAGGGACTACGGCCACGTCCCTCCACTCCAGACTTTGCCTTCAGACTTCCAGCGACCTCTCCCTCCCCTGACCCCCTGACTGGCGATGAGTATGCCTACAGGGTGCTACATACCATTTGGGGTTTCCCTGGGGTCCACACCCTATCAATAGGCTTTGTATGTTCACCCCTCCTCAGATTATCCTACTTTGAACACACTGTTTTCTCCTGAGGTCTAAACGCACCCCTACATTTATTGCAGCGTCGTTCACAGTGGCCAAGACATGAAAACGATGGAAGGGTCCTTCGACAGAGGACTGGATGCGGAAGATGTGGTCCATATTCACAGCAGAACATGAGTTCTCTGCCGTAAGAAAAGAGGAAACACTGCCATTGGTGACACCAGGGAGGGACCTTGAGAACGCTGTGCTACGCGAGGTAAGTCAGACAGAAAAAGTCAAGAACCACGTGATGTCACTCGTAAGTGGGATGCAAAACTAAAAACAACAAACAAAGAAGAAAAACAAACAAAAACTCACAGACACAGACAGCAGTACAGTGGTGACCAGAGGGGAGGGGGGTCGAGGGGTCAATCACATGATGACAGAAGGTCTGACTCTGGGTGGTGGGCATGCGATGCCACATACAGATGACATGTCACAGAGTGGTGCACTTGAAGCCTGCATGATCTTATCAACCACTGTCGCCCCGATGCAGTTAATAAAAAAGAAACTGCCCCCTGTGATACTCACTGGGACGTGCTCTGAGGACGGACGGACGGTCTGTGCCTTAAAGAAGCTTTACTCTCAGAGGTAGGGAGGGAAAAGCAGGCAGCGGTCACTCGGTGTTTGTGAACGCTCATGTCTCCGACCCCCCTTTTCTGGCAATGACTGGGGAGCCACCCCTTTAGCTTCCGAGGCATTCTGGGTGAAACTCAGGCTGCCCTCGCCTGGCTTTTCAACCATCTGGGTGTAGGTCCAGCGGTTTCGGATCATTGCTCAGCCACAGACACACTCTAAGCCCCAGCCAAGGACAGCCCTCTTGACTTACTCCACAGAGCCCTTCAAGAAGGCGAGTTTTGAGGAGCCAGAGAAGACAAAGAGACTGCGGTGGCCATACTTGGAAGGCCTGGAGCTATCCCACTGCCTGCCTGCCTGCCTGCCTGCCTTGGCTACCGGACAGACAAGCTCGGTGACAACCACCTACATCATTTCTTTAATCCCTCCCCCTGCCCACGACAGGAGGGACCGGAACGTTTCTGTCCACTCCATTGCCACACTAACAGAACAACTGGCTTCAACTGATATCACACACACATAATATTGCACATTAGTTTTGCTGAATTTGAGATTTTTTACATGTAAATATTGTGATGGTCCATTTTGAGTGTCAACTTGCCTAGGCTATGATTCCCAGGTATTTAAACAGTCATCTGTGTGTTACTAGGAAGGTTATTTTGTAGATGTGATTAAAGTTCACAATTGGAGTTGGCTTTTGCAAGCGAGATTGCTTTTGATGATTTGGGTGGGCTTGATTCAATCCGTTGAAAGGCTTTCGGAGCAGAACGGAGGCTTCCCTGAGAAAGAGGGGGGGGGAGGGTGTAGAGAGCAGCTTCAGCTGGTGCACGAGGGTCCAGCCCGCCCTCGGGGACGGGGACAGCCTGCCCTCGGGGACGGAGACAGCCTGCCCTGGGGTTGCTCACTTGTCTGTGCAGCTCCCACACCCACACCCGCCAGTTCCGTGCAACACGTCTCGGTACAGATCCCCTCCTGGCGCTGTTTCTCTGACTGGGCCCGACTGGGACAAATATCTCGTAGAGAGAGGAAAGAGTTGGGATTTTTAAAATATTCTTTATCACTGTAATTAAGAAAACTAAAGCTGCACTGATTTGGGGTAGGGAAAGACGACCAAATAGCAAATCGTTAAGTAGCTCCAAATAGAAGAATTCAATGTTTAAATGGAGAGAAATCACATTTAGTTTGATTAAATGCCTTTTTCTTTTAGTGCAATTCAAAGTTGTATAGCATCCAGAAAATGGTCTTAAGGAATATATGAAAAATCATCCAAATAAGTTCACCTGGAGGCCTCTGGGATCCACAATATGTACGTAAGGAAAGTTAAATCCAATCGGGTCATAATGCTAATCAAGTCAATGAAACAAAATTTAATTTAATATGCAACATGTCCATTTAAAGGATTTCTGGGACAACATGGAACAAATTATAAAGAACAGTTTCTAACTTTGTACTTGTACATAAAAAACTTTATCAAATTGTTATTCCATGCCTCAGACTTCATTGAAAAGATGATTTTTATTATAAATGAATTAAAGTCTATAGTGATTGAAAAGATATAATATTAAGGCAATATGAGTTTATAAACTGACTTTTTATTATGACGCGTAGTAAGTACACCTGTCCTTTTTCCTCTGGAAACTGGAAAATGTCTGTATAAATATGGCCCGAGGTATTAATTCTTGCTGTGGTTCTCCAAGCAGCGTAGAGCATTCTACCTCCTTCTTGAAACAGTTTCATGACAACTTCTTGAGAGTCCACAAGCTCTTCTGGATGATTTGCACCTGCAGACTGCCCCTGAAGTAAAAGCTTCTTACTCAGCTGGGCCTCAGAGTGACCTTGGCATTAGTTGAACATCCAAACAAGACTTTGCCATGAGCAAAAGACAGCCTGCGTCCAGTTCCTAAAGAGGGGAGGCAAAGGCCTTGCAGAGAGGTTAAGAATTTATCTATAACAACTTAACGACCAATAGAAAAACTCTTAGAGAACAGCGAGGTTCTTTATTCTCACTTTCGGGCTAGAATAACACCGTCACCAGGAGCCCTGCACTGCAGCCTCTTTCCTGAACGGTCACTGCATGAAATTTTATTGTCCTTTCATTTGGAACTCATGCCAGAAATTCTTTACCTGCTATATTATCACGCACACCACTAAAAATTTCTTTATACTGCTTAAAATACTTTGCAAAGAGGTGTTTTTTTTTGTTTTTTTTTTTAACTTTCTTTCTGCCCTGGCTGGTGTGGCTCAGTGGCTTGAGCACCAGCCTGAGAACTAAAGGGTCACGGGTTCGAGTCCCAGTCAGGGCACATGCTTAGGTTGCAGGCCAGGTCCCCAGTCGGGGGCAGGGCATTGAGAGGCAACCACGCATTGATGTTTCTCTCTCTTTCTTTCTCCCTCCCTTCCCTTCTCTCTAAAAATAACTAAAAAAATAATCTTTTAAAAAATAATAATGAAGTTTCTTTATAAAGTGAAACTAACAGAATAGAACCCAAGTTGCTCTTCATGGTAATTAAGAGCTGAAAATTAATCAGGAGAAACAGGCTAGAGAAGGATGAAAATATTTTGCCATTTCGAGCGCACCAGGGAGCACGCCCAGGAGAAATGTCAGGTGCTGGCATGAGAGGGCAATTTAAATGCGCAGCTGAAGAGAAAATCTAAAAGAGCAAGGATGGCTCGGCACCACGTACCGCCAGAGCACAGGAAGCGGAAGAGGGTAAAGGCTTACAATAAAGAACGGCATGCGAGTGCCGAGACATAATCCTCGTAGACCTAGTCTTAGGTTTATTCTCCAGAGACCTAAAATAACCGACGGTGAAGATGTAAACTACTACATCATATGAACATACGGATTATTGGTAAAGCACTGGTAAGCAGTAAACGCTGAGCGACTGAGCCAGATCACATGGAAAAATACCGCTTTTACTTTCAATACAGATAAGGAATTTGTAGAAATAGGAACGGACACATATATGCATACACACTCACCTTCTTCTGGTATCTTTGATTCTAGGACTAAGCTTTAAAGTTTTAATGGGATCATATTTTCATGCAAGATGTTCAATAAAAAGAGCTGAACAAATAAGTGAATAAATTAATACATGCATATGTGAATAAATAAGGTGAAGGACGGACGGATGGATGGATGGATGGATGACCAGGTAGCCTCAAGTGAAAACAAGGGGAACGTTGTCCCCACTTCTAGTACTCCAGCACTTCTAACACTAGTCTTGGTGATCTGTCCAGAGGTCACTCCTCACACCATCAATTCCCCACCCCGACCCCTCAACCGCCCCCGCCCTGCTGCCGGGAGACGGGGAGAAGGGGTGAAAACCGACATTGCCAGGCAGTTCACACACGTTGTCTCATTTAGTCTGCACATGCGTTACATCAGGTAAGATGGCCCGCTTTCCAGATAAGGAGACCCATGTTCTGAGAAGTCACATGTCCAGGCACCGGCCACTCACAAAGTGCTGAAGCTGGATTCAAATGCAGGCCTCTTCTAACACAAACTGTGCTTTTTCTGCTTCCGTTTCCACCACATCTAGGTGATAGGAGGTCCCTCTTACACATGAGTTTATGTCATTATTTGTACATCATTGTACTGATTTACCTTTGCTTTGTTTTCAGCACATAGTCTTTCATAAGATTAAGATTATAACTTTATAATATAAAACTAGTTGAAAAAATCGACCAATCATCCGTAATTCCACCACGCTGACACAGTAATCATTTCCAAGTCCAGTAACTTCGGACTTCGATACCCAGCACCTTGGCCAGAAATGGTCTGGGTTCCTACACGGTAACTCTAAGTCAAGTTTGCAGACAACAGTTCAGGGCTCTAAAACATGAGGCCCCAATTCCCCAAGATTTAGGGATGCCCTTGTTCCTCCATCCCAACCACTGGAACGACCTGGGTGGGGGAGGCTCTGGACCAATGTCTCTACAGGTAACTGCACCAGAGCCCTTGGCCCCCACCCCTTTTCAAGTCCAACTGAGGTCTTTCTCAGAGGGGGTGTGCATCTCTCTGGACAAACAAACAGCACCTTTTTACCCACAGAGAATTTCCACAGGAGAACAGACGTTACAGATGCTCCACTTCCATCCCTTCACTAGACGCATGAAAAAGCTCGAACTCGGAGAATACATAATCAGTAGTGTTTCCGGGTTCCTCCCCATCTCCAAATCATTTTACAGCAGATTGACAGGCACTTTTACTCCTTTCCACTGTCAGTTCCTCCAACGATGAAAATGCAGAGGTACAATGCAACAACAAGCCCAGGAGTGTAGACACAATAATCGCTACCATTTATGGGGGGTTACCGTGTGTCAGGTAACGCCTAAACTTTTCATGTGCATAATCCGACCCTCACAACAACCCAGAGGCAGGTGGTGTTATTGTAGCCATCTTACAGATGGGCAAACTGAGGCTCTGAGGAATTGTTACTTGTTTAAGATCTTACAGCTAAAAAAAAAAGGTAGATTTGCAGTGTGAACCGCAGTAAATTAGGTGGTTAGAAATCAAGTGTCTCTATTACCATGCTATACTACACTGTGTATAACCAGCCTTGTGAAATCTTTTGAGATTCCATCCTCTGCTCATGAAATATGACCATACAGTAATAATTTTAACCCTGCTGCTCCATCCATGGAACCACCTCCAAATACCCTGATGCCTTGGGCCTGCCGGAACCGCTTGCCTCTCATTCGTTGCAGTTCCCCACTCATGGCCCTGCTGCCAGACAGATGGCCGACTGAGCTGCCGATAAGTAGGTATCTCACAGGAGAGGAGGAAAATGTGCCTTGCTGAGGTAGCCAAGTCCAAAACCAGACGTGATGGAGTAGAACTGAAAGATGCTCTCCTGTGGCCCTCTTGACATTAGATGCCTCAGCCAGCCACGGAAGGGTGAGTGCAAAGTCCAAATCTGGGAATTTCCGGAGAGGGAGGCCAGCAGATGAGGGGGTTGTAACTGATCTTGTTCCTCAAAGTCAGGTCAGCCATCCAGATTCAACACTCCCCCTTCCTGTTTGGGTTCCCAGAACACGGGAGGAAAATGGGCTTTGAGTGATAGGGCTGTCCAACCTGCAGCCCGCAGGCGCATGCAGCCCAGGCTGGCTGTGGATGTGGCCCATCACAAAATCGTAAATGTACTTAAAACACTACGAGATTGTGTGTGTGTGTGTGTGTGTGTGTGTGTGTGTGAGATTACATGTCACAGTGTATTTAATGTGTGGCCCCAGACAACTCTTCTTCTTTCAAAGTGGCCCAGAGACGCCAAAAGGTTGGACACCCACAGAGTAACCAATGATGGTCAATCTCTTCTCGTTTCTCCACTCTTTCCTGTCACCTAGCTCTGCTGGTTGGGTTGCAGTTACATCAGTAAGCCGTGTCACATCCTCTTGGAAGTAAGATTGGGGTACAAACGAATGATGTGAATATCATCAGGGAAATGTGTGTGGGTCCCTGGGATCTCTGGGTCTCCTGCCACCATTCCCCTCCAACGAGAAGCACCAGTCTAGCTTCTTCAGGAACAAAAAATTCAAAAGAAAATTGCCTGGAAAACAAAATGTGTGGGACTTGTGGTCCTGGACTGCAACCCTGGACACACTGTTCCAAGATGTTTTTTGAAAGTGAGATTTCCGTCCAGAATTCCACTTGCACGGGTCTGCCAGATAAACAGTTTGGATTCCAACGGTGGTTAGGGAAACGTCTGCAGGCTTAGCTTTGAATGAGAAGAGGAAACCGCTGTGGTTGAGAGATTGCAAAGTGCTGTGCCACTCAGCATGACATTAAAAGCGTAGCAACAACCCAAGTGACGCTTCTCCTCCCTGCGTGGCTCCTGGCTGCACCGCCCACCCCTCACGAGGGGGAAGGCGTTGCTTTTCAGAAGAAAGATCCCGTGTACAACTTGCCTCCTAAAACTGCAATTGTTTAAAACCAGCGCTGACTAAGGTAGCTTATGTAAGCTCCCATTTAAGGCAACGTCTGCCTCTGTCGTGATTAGCAACCTGTTTGGCTGAACCAACACAGGTGGGCCGGAACACGCAATTCCCTTACATTGTAACTTTGCCCAAAGAAACACACAACCGATTTCCTGGCCTGGGCAAAGGGAAGTTTACAGTTGTGAGTGAGTGAAGCACAGAGTTTATTATTTTGAGTTAATAAAGCTACTGGAATAACCATCACCTGCACGTACTTTTCCGTACGAACAACCGCACAACTCCCTTGGCCCATGCTGCATGCGGTGCCGACAGCACTAACCTGATACAGGAGCTGGTCACGCTAGTTTAACTGCAGGCACAGTGCCGTCTTTACATAATACTGTTCCCCGGCCATGCTGTACGGATTTTTAAATGTTCCATCTGGTGGAGGAGGAAAGGACAGCAAGTCGGCCTGTTAATGAACTATAAATGCTATGATTACGGAAATAAAGGGGAAAAGTACAATCTCATCATTGCAAGCAACAGTTCGCTGCATGCTATTGCTAAACTTTGCCTCCTGAAGTAAAATGAAACAATTGCTTTATTAACCGGGCTCATGCTTTTTACAAGAGGGTCTCGGAAACGAATGCTCAGTGAGGACTGACCCCCACTTTGGGTGTGAGGGCTGTCTGGGGGGAAGGTGGGGAGGTGCAGGACAGGATGGGGCAGGAGCGACACAGGCACATACTGAACTGTGGTCCTGATGTGGGATTAGTGGGTTTCGCTTTTCACTACTTCTTAGACCCAAACCCTCTGACTCTCTGAGTTCCCTGGGCAGGCAGCGGGGGACTGGAACAGCAGGCCACTGTCTCATGTGCTGCTGGCCCCATGTGTTACCAGAAACGATGCCAAGATCATGAGAGCAGCCTGTGTTGGGACTGGGGATGGGAGGAGTATGGAGGCCCAGGAAGCTGACACCCATTTCTGCTTGGTCCCCTGGACCCGATGGCCTTTGTTCCTGTCTCTTTTATACCTGCTATCACGAGTGCCCGATTCAGCCTGCCCACCTTGGTGGACCAGGACAGACAAGGTAAAACTGCAAGAAAAAATAGTCAAAAATAGCTGTTTCCAGACTCTGGAAATGGACCAAAGGCACCTAGCACATCAGAAGCATTTTATTCAAATAAAACAGTTGACCCTCAGGTAAGAGCAGCGGAAGTCTGTCTGTTCTAGCCGGGGGCTGCTCCCCTGCCCCTCTCCAGCACACTCCCCCACTTGCTGGTTGGTAGTTTGACCAGAGCGAGTCCAGCCACAAAAACCCGCAGTTTTGCCACCAGAGGAAGCCATGGGAATGGGAGTAGAGCCCAGCAAAGCCTCCTGCCCCCGGGGCATCCTTCAACAGGGCAACAGTCCCAGAAGCACAAACTAAAGGTGGAAGAAGGCACATTTTTGACAAATATATACTGAAGATAAAAGGACATAAAAAATAAATGGCAGAGATCTATAAGAACATATACAGAGAAGCTCCCCATGAGCTAAAACACTAAAAATAAATCATGTCTGAAATTATGTGCCGGGGCAATAGAAATGAGGCACAGAGCGGCATCGCCAGGGGCAGATGGCGCAACGCTAGCTAACAGATGCCAGTGGGAAATTCAGAACTCTTCAACATCTTTTTTTTCCTCCCATCTTCTTCACTGAAGAGACTATTTTCTGGTTAAAATAAGAAACTGGAACCCAAGACAAGAGATAAAATAAGCTGAAGCAAAACAGCACACAGGTGGCCTTATACTGCTTCAAGTTGCCAACCTGAGCCAGATCACATCCCAGGGCCCAGAAAGAACTTGGACGTGAAATTACAGACCACTGTCAACAGTCCCGAGGACAGGCACCCAGAGCTTTGATTCAAATCAACGGTAACCCACCCTTCCAAAGAGAAGAGAAGACGGTAGAGTCTATCTAAACACAGAGCTTGAAATCAATACCCAATAAAATGTGAGACAGGCAGTTAATGAAACAGGTGGCTAATAAGCACTTGGGGGGAAAAGAGGGCTGATTACGAGGAGTTGGAAATCACTAACTAAAATGCGTGGCATTTTAGTCAGAGAAAGACAAGCACCATATGATTTCTCTCCTATGTGGAATCTAATGAACAAACTGAGCTAACAACAAAACAGAGACAGACTCATAGATGGAGAGCAGGCTGAGAGCTATTGGGAGGGAGGTGAGGGAGTGTCGGGATTGAGCAAAAAGGAGAAAGGCCTCATGGACATGGACAGCAGTGCGGTGATTGCTGGATGGAGGGGGTGGAAAGGTTAAAGGGTCATAGAAAATACAATAAAAAATAAAAATTAAAAAATAAAACACTGGGCCAAAATAGTAATAAATAAATAAATAAATAAATAAAATGTGTGGTGTTTCATACAGAAAAGGTTTTCCAGCTGTAACATATCTTTCGGTCGTCACAACACCTCAGTGAGTTACATGCTGCTTTTGCCACGATGCAAATGAAGACACTGAGGTTCCTAAACATTGAGTTACTATGTCCAAAGTCACACAGAAGAGATGGACCCGCAGCTCAGAATCCATTCATGGCAAACGAATTTCATTTCTGATAGAACAAAGGATCGCCATAAAAATACAGGGGTGGGCAAAAGTAGACTTACAGTTGTAATACAAATAAATCATATAATAACAAATAATAATACAAGAATAAACCCTGCATTTCATGTACTTATAACGATAAACCTACTTTTGCCCACCCCTGTACCGTAAGTCAATTTCAACAAGACAGTTGACTGAGTTCCTCGTAATATGTTTTTAGACAAGATAGAATCCGTGCACTAGACAAGGGGATGGGAAAGGAAACTCATCTTCTTTGGATGTCCCAAAGCATGTCAGATTCACATTGTCTAAAGCAAAGGCATGAGTGTCTCTCCCTCAAACCTGGCTCTCCTTAAGTATCGCTTATCTCAGTGAAGGTATCTCGTGCATCCCAGAAATGACAGGTGCTCTTGAAATGCTTCCTCCATGATCCCGTGTTCAGTCCATTACCAGAGCCTCCCAATTTCAGTCTGCAATAGCTCTCAGCACATTTTTAAGGTATTATCCCACTGCACTTGACAATCAAGTGTCAGTCCGGCTGATACTCCTTTGAATGGTACCTCTTAACCTCTGGCTGCTTTTGAGATCTCCTGTTTGTCTTTGCTGTTCTCCCTCCACTAATACGAGCCCAGCTGTAGATTCACTGAACCTGCTTGGAAACCGTGGGCTTTCTGAAAATCTTGATTGGAATCTTTCGGCAATTGTTGGAAATTTCCAGCCAATATCTCTTCCAATAGTGTCTCTGTCCTATTCTTTCTCTCTTTTGCCTTCTGGAACTCTCCGTGAGCCCTCCTCATTCCATCCTCTCTTTGGCTCTTGAGCCCTCATGTTTTCATCTGTTTCTCTCTATTGCATTCCAGACTTCAAAAATTCACTCTACAGTACACCAATTCTCTCTTCAGCTATGTTTAATTTGCTATGTAATATACTGACTAGGGCTTTATTTAAATCACTATGTATTTTATCCTAATAAGTTCTTTTCCTCTTTAAATTTTTGTTCTTTATTCACCTTTTGATATTTGCCTGGTTCCTTTAGCATAGTAAGCACTGTTTTATACTCTGTAGTGTTCATTCTTGCGTCTCTATGTTTTACAGACCTAGTTCTGGTTCCCCTGGCTTACATTACTTTGTCCCCTTAAGTGATGAGTGATTTTAAATGATTTACTGCTCATACTGAAACTTTTCCTGAAGAAATTTGTTAAATTCTAGAATGAAGGTAGGCTCCTCCAGGAAGAATTTGTATTGGCTTCTTTTAGGCATCAGGGAGCAGCACCCACTGGGGACCCCTTGATGTACTCACCATTGTGGGTGTGGATGCCACATAGGTTCATTGAAACTTGGGCAGCAAATACAAGGGTGGTTGCCTTATGGTTAGAGATTCTTAGGGCAGATCAGAGAAGATCTTTTCTTACTCTCCCCTTTGGTCCTAGATTGTTGATAAATTATATTCTTTGCCCTTTGATGAAGGGGGGTGGTTCTAACACATTCTTATGCAGAGAATCTAAGCTTTGGGTCTCAGCTTTGTCAGATGCTCTACACTGAAAGCACCCCTGGCATGGTCTTGTCTCCTGGGCTACAGAACTCCCTTGCCTGGTGAGAAGTTGTCATTTGACATATTTATTTCAAGACTGGTGATCTATTCAGATCATGTATTACATTTCTAGTTAATTTTATCCCCCCAAATTTATATTTTTCTGGAAAATAATCCATTATATCGAGGTTTTTTTAACATTTATTTGCACAGAATATTTAGAGCATGACCCTCAACTCTGGCTTCACATTAGTGACTCCTGGGCAGCTCTCAAAAATCCTCACACCAAGGCCAGGGAAGTGAAAATCTCTGATGTCAAGTCCTTCTCACGCTTCTTTTTTTAAAATTTTTTTAAAACTTTTTAATTTTATTGTTCTATTATGGTTGTCCCAATTTTCCCTCCATTGCTCTCCAAAATATATAAAAAAACTGTTATTACTCAAGACTAGGAACACAAATGATCCAATTAAAAAATGGGCAAAGGACCTGAACTGACACTTCTCCAAGGAGGACATACAGAGGGCCCAGAGACATATGAAAAGATGCTCAGCATCACTAGCCATCAGAGAGATGCAAATTAAAATCACAATGAGCTATCACCTCATATCTGTCAGAATGACTATCATCAATAAATTAACAAGTGCTGGCGAGGATGTGGAGAAAAGGGAACCCTGGTGCACTGTTGGTGGGAATGCAGACGGGTGCAGCCACTGTGGAAAATATTATGGAATTTCCTAAAAACACTAAAAATGGCACTGCCTTTTGATCCAGGGATTCCACTCCTGGGATTATACCCTCAGAATCCTGAAACATCAATCCAAAAGAACCTACGCACCCCAGTGTTCACAGCTGCGTTATTTACAATAGCTAAATGCTGGAAGCAGCCTCTCGCACTTTCGATCTTTCCGGCTTTGCCTCCTGCTTTCAGCCACAGGAAACTCTCTGCTTTCATAGGGCTCATAGGGTTCAGTCAGGTGCAGTTCGGGTAAGTTCCTTTTCTTACAGTCGGCTGTGCTGTATCACACAACATCTCCACCACAAGAGACGTACGCGGGGGGGTACCCCAGCACGGGGGGTCAGATGGGACAGAACTTGAGGGACAGCTTAAAATGCTGCCAACCACAATGTTCATTCCTCTGTTTTTATTTTTTCCATGTTACTTTGTTTAGGTAGATCTCTGGTAATAACACCAACTTTGCTTTTGTATTAAATTTGAGGGTCTTTATTTTTTTTTTTATAAAGGAGTTTTTTTTGTTTTTTTTTTAAGATTTTATTTATCTTTAGAGGGGAAGGGAAGGAGAGAGGGAAAGAAACATCAATGTATGGTTGCCTCTTATGCGTCCCCTGCTGGGAACTGTCCTGCAACCCAGGCATGTGCCCTGACTGGGAGGGAATTGAACCGCGATCTTTTGGTTCGCGGGCCTGCACTCAATCCACTGAGCCACACCAGCCAGGGCTGATAAAGGAGTTTTTACAAATTCACATCAACTGGGATAATAAATTCGATCTTCTTGTATCATTTTATCTCGTGCTTTCTTGTTGCTCCCTTGCCTCTCCTGCCACCCCAATATCTCTTCCTCTGGGGATAAGGCTTCCCTGGGCCCTCTTTCTCTTTCTCTGGTAATCCAAACGTAATATGTAGTCTTTTAAATTTTTAAAGCAATCATTTGCATATTTTAAACACTTTAATCATTTTCTCTATCACCATAAAGAATAAAACAGCACCCAAAGCTATGCCTATGTAATCATCCAACTTCTTACCCACCACCAACAGGATCGTAGTCTTTATAGTCAGATCGCTCATGCTTTTCATAGTTTCTTCTCTTAATTATATTGATGTCATATTAAGCTTTACAATCATAAGAATAATTATTTAACACTAACTCAAATTTTGAAAGTTTAATTAGTCCCCGTCTATTTTATGTTCATTTTCCTTTAATCTAAGGTCTCTCTTTTGATTAAATTTTAATTAACTCAATTATTTTAGTAACTCTGGGTTCTGGAACATCTGAGAGGCCTTTGGGTTGAGGACTGGAAGGTACTCGCTGCTTCCGGCTTGCTGATGAAACTCCTGTTAAAGTGACAGGCCTTTGGAATGAGGTTAAATGCCTGGGCATAATTGTGATTTCTTGGGTCAGAGATATATTCTTACAGTAAGCAAACAAAACGAGAACACAGTCTGGCATGAGCTGTGGACCTCATGCACACCCTTGAATTTCTCTGAGCAGCCTTTCCTCAGGGGCTCCACCAAACTACCCTGGAGACTCTTGCAGGCAAGACTTTATAAAACTATAAAACTAACAAAAATACCCCATGAAAGGAAAAGAATCAAGTTCCAGCGAAATGTTAATAAACTCTACTTAAATGTGTTAAAAGTTCAGTGATGGACAGTAAATATATAAATGAGTGTTACTCTCTTCCTGTTTAAAAGTAAAAGAGGACTCTCACAAATAATGCATCTTCCAAGTATAACAGCCTTACTTTCAAGTCTAGGGAAAAGGAAATAAACTTTTGCTGAACCCTTAGTATTTATTTACCCAACACCCAAGCAATTAAGACACTTACAAATGTTTTTCTAGGCTCCGTTTGCAAGCGATTCGACTAGGTTCTACAATGGCATGGTTCAAAATTTAGAAAGCATAGGAAGGTTTACAAGAAAAGGTGCCCCCTTAATTCTGTCCCTTAGCTACTTGATTTCTCTCCCCTCAAAGTTTCATGATTCCCGTGTATTCTTCCAGAGGTGTTTCACACGCACTTGGGATCTCTCTCCCTCCTCCTCCTGCCTTGCTTCTCTCTCTCCCTCTCTCTTTCTGAATCTCTCTCTGCATTTTAAATTTTTTGCCCCTTTTTTACAAAATTGTATCATCCCATTGTCCTAAACATTATTTTTATGTAACATATCTCTTTGTACATCAGTATAGGGTGCTCCCCCATTCTTTTCCCTAGCAACATAGCCTTCCATTGTCCAGATAGACAACAGTTTATTTTTCCAATAACTTACAGGTGTATATTTTAAACAACATTACAATTATAACCTCAAACACATTTCATTTCAAATGAGTGAAGTATATTTGTACGTAATTCTTAGAGATAATGAAACTGCCTAGAAACAGCCTAGATTATAGGCTGTACATATTTGCAATTTTGATAGTTATTAGTCACATTGCTCTCCATAAAGGAAATAATTTACTGCCACCCACTAACACATGAGCTGACTACAGCATATTTTTTCATAGTTCCAAAGCATGCTACGTGGTACATTCAAATTCCTGTCCCCAGTTTCCTTTTTGTTTGGTTTTGTGGGGTTGTTTGGGATGGGAGTATAATTAGTCAGACAGGCCCTGGTTTGTGCCCTCGCCAATCCTGGTCCCTGTCTTTTCCCTAAGATGCAAAACACACACTGTTGTTACAGAACATCACAAATTTACGACACACTGAAACAACCAGGGTCTAGAGTCCACGAACCTTGAGTGTCTCTACAAAGCCCACCCAAATGCTACCCTGCCCCAGAGCAGCAGAGAGCTGGTGAATTCTTGGTCCTAGGAATCAATGTCTAATGAGAATTGATTCAACAGTCTCCAGGGACTTTATCTCATTGCTGATAAAAGAAACCCCATCGACACTTTCCTACCCTGCCTAAATATTAAATAAGGCTTATGATGATTAAGCACCAGAAAAATTAATTAAGAGGTAACTCCAGGGGAATGTACTGCTCTCATAGGGCAGTGATCCGCTGCTACTGGGTATGGTAACAAGAGAAGCATTATCAAACCCCAAGCATGAGGCAGAGGCCCCCCAACGTGCAGAGCTGAGCCGCCCCAAGCCCACCCTGGGTCAGCTATCCTCAGCTGAGAGCTTTCTCCCCGCGCAGAGAGGAGTCTCACTTCCGCGTCAAGCCTGAGGGCCAGCTCTGAAAACAGGACCTCTGCTTGGCAAAGAGGACATGAAACAATGGTGAGGGGCCGGCCATTTGCTTTTCCTCATTGCACAGGGCGACATAAAGCTTCAATATTATTAAACTGAAGGGCAGGGTTTATAAAAATGTCAAACAAATGCGAATGTGGTCATAAAGGACGGTCAGCCCAACAGCTGAAATGAGACGTAGCTCATCACCACGCCCTCGATGAATCTGCAGAACACAAGGGTCCAAGTCCTCAGAACTACAACTGTGCTCGTATGAACCGCTGCACCATCTTGGCCACACAGCTCCTCCACAGCAAACAGGTATCTCATTTCGTTTTCAAAAACATCACTCACCTTTGTGGATTGAACTGATATGTCTCAACTGCAAGGGAAATTTGCTAATTCCTACTGCTATGAAGTCCACAAATCTGAAAAGTCAGGCCCAAATATTGATCCTAATTCCTAGGAGGCAGGTGACATGCAACGGTTTCAGCAGGGTCCACATAACACAGTTTTTATTCCAGCACAAAGTGCCAAGAGCTGACTGTCTCCAGTTAGCGGTGGTCCTTCCTGCCTCCCATGCCTGACGCACAGTCACCGGGGTGGTCACTTGCTATGCAAACGTCTAATCACTGGGTCCAACACCTGAAACTAATATCATATTGTACATCAACTGCAATTGAACAGTAAAACATGATTTTAAAAAAGCTGCAGCGACATGGCTCCCTGGTTATTTTGGCCTGCACTCATTTCCTGTCTGAAGGCACAGAGAGGCCCTCAGCCCGCAGGGCTGCTGACATTGCTGCGTGGTACGTGGAACTCGGCTCTGTTTGCTTTATCGATGAGCAACAGCACCCGTGCCAGCAGCACTTGCCACAAACGACTCAGCACAAGCCTTTCGCTTGGATCCGAGTGCGTTCACTTGGATGCTGCCCACAGGCTTTAGGAGCAAATGTAAAATGTTCCGCCACCAAGCAAACCTGGGTGGTAGCTGGTGCGACCCTCTGGAAGCCAACTCGGCACTGGGTTCCTGCAGCCTGGAAAAGCTTCATTTCACACATTTAACCAGTCTATTTTTTGGAATGAATTTTCAGGAAAAAAGGCTGCGGAAGATGATAAAATTTCATGGTATTTCATTGCAGCATTCTTTATGCTATAAACATCATAAATAACCCAAATATCCAATAATCAAGGAATGGTTAGATTAAGATGCATTCATATGATAGCATATGATATAATATGGTATGATTTATGATATGACATTACAATAGAACACAATATAATATGGTCATATCTAATGCCATTAGTTAATATTAAGAGGGGGAATGACACAGAATGCCCATTTACTTTTTAAAAATCTGCCAACTGTACACACACACGCACTTTTTAAAGAGACTACATTTCCCCCATAATGATACTTCTCACACTGAACTGCCAAAATACTCACCTGTTTTGCTTTCCACTGCTTCTCGTGTACCTCCCAACACACACACACACACACACACACACACACACACACACACACACGCCCAGCTAAGGGGGCAGAATCGTGTCTGTGCTGCTCCCAAACTTTTCCCCACAGCACACAGCTCAGTAACTACCACTGACGGTAGTAACCGATCATAAAGGCTAAACATCTAGAAGGCAACTTACCACCGTATTTACGGTGGTTTTTTTCTAAGGTATTGTAATTATGTGTAATTTTTATTCTCTTTAAACTTCTTTGTGCCTTTCATAGTTTTCTATATTTTGCATGTTTATAATCAGAAAGCATTTTTTAAAGAAATGAATTTGAATACATGAACTAATACCTATTTGCTTTCTAACACGTTTTTATGCCATTGCTTGGTCTGATAAATATGTCAACGCACCCAGTGGGTGATGTCTCTCTGTCCATCCAAGTAGACTGGAGCATTTGAGCACTGGAAGAAATCACGTGTCACTGAAAAAAATGATAAACTTACTATCTGTCAAGACAAGTAAAGAAGTGGGGGCTAATAATCGATAGACCCGACAGAAGATAAAACGCACCATTGAAAAGAGAACAAAGCCAAGAACAGGTTCTCATCGTCGCAAAGGGTCTAGTACAACATGCAAAATTCTTTTACTATAGTATCTGCTCAAAAACAAAGAGAGTTATGTTCTGAATGATACAGTTCAGCCATCCTTTGGAAAACAAAGGCCAGAAGTAGGTTTCTACCACACCACCTTTTCCTCCTCCACACCCTTACCCACCTTATGAAGGGCACTTGAAAGTTTCAAAATTTAACAAGAATCTTGTGACTTTTTAGGTAAACACTAGCATATGTGCATCGTAAAAATTTTGCAGATACAATAAAGGAAAACAATTCAGAATACGATCACCAAAAATAATCAATGATGTTATTCTGTGTATTTCCATGAAGATTGATGTATATATGACTCAACTCTGTTAAAAAATACACACATTAAAAACTACACATATGTGTACTTTAACATATATATTGTAATGGCTATTTAATATCTATCTATTATTATACATAGTTAACTTCCTAATTCTTCAGCACTCCTCTGTATGTTATGAAAGGGGATGGCCTAGTAAGAATTAGGATAAATGAGCTGATAAGGAACATATGCACACACGCGTGTGCATAGTCGGTTTCAGTGTATATGTATATATTTACACACACACATACCTACTGATACATATATATTGCATACTCAAAGAGATTATATTCTCCTTAATTCTACTTTCAGAACGGGTTGTACGGACCTGTTCCCTCACTGCGACACGGGCTGCGAGCTGTTACTCACCTCCCCGGACTACCCTGCCACTCACTCATCATTCCGCCATGGTTGGGGGGTTTTTAAACATAATAAATTCCACATGTTCAAAATGATTACAATTCTAAGTTATTTTCCCAAATATAGGCAGCAAAACATAAAAGAAAAATTAAAAATTTGGATCTTTCTTTATAAAACCAATATAAGCAATATGCAGAAATTCTGCAAAATACAAGAAACTATAAACCCACGCAATATCCTACAACCTAAGAAATCACTATTAGCTTTTTTTCCTTTGGTAAAATTTAAGTACAGTTTGCATACAATACAATATTAGCGATACTAGTCTCAACTGTATAGTGCAGTGAGCTGCCACTTTTACACCTGACAGTAGGACAGCACCACCGCTTCTAACAATCACCTGCCACCATCCGCTCACCACGGAATTACAGGTTATCTCCCCCTTCACTTTTCTTGCCCGCCCTGCATCTCCCTCCCCTTTGCCAACTGAAAAGACGCTTAACACCAACAATCGTCAGGGATATGCAAATCAAAACCACGATGAAACACTACCTGACACTAGGCAGAAGGGCTACCATCAAAAAGTGTACAAATAATAGTTCTGGCAAGGATGTGGAGAAAAAGGAATCCCTGAACCTTTTGCTTTTTCTTCCTACTTTTCACACACACGTTCAGGTCTGTGTGCGCTTTATTAGATGCCATCGCAGTGATCGTAACATTTTCCATATTGCTTTATTTTTTTAACTACTCCTTGCCCCATTTCCCCACATAGCTGCATACGCCATGCGCATCTGCAGGAGGGACTGGGCTAGAATGGCCCCCACGCTGGCCGTTTCCCTGACGCCGGAAGCCTCTGCTGTGAGCTGGCTGCTCTTTTTCCTCCCGTCTGATGGCACCAGCCATTCGCCTCAGAGGCTGGCCGGAGAAGACAGAGATGAACCCAAAGTGAGCTGATTTTGTGGCTCATTAGGAAATTCATTCATGGGACTTCGAGTAGAAATCTGAAGCCGAAGTGAGATTTTTGAAACAGCCTGCAGCTTTCCTAGGTCCAGAAATTACATTTTTAAATTGGCTCAACAATTGAATGGCTGATAATACGAGACTTTGTTAAAATATTTGACATGGGGAGCCACGGAGGGTGACTGAGCTACCAGCACCGCGAGTGCCCGGGGGGCAGACCAGCGTGGGTCATTGCTCAGGAAATGAGCATCTCTGAGGAGGAAGGGAGGATCTCGGGCTGGCAGAGGTACAGACCCCGGAGCCAAGTTGTGAGGGTTCAAACTCCAGCTTGGCCGCTCATCAGCAACAGGATGACGGGCACCTCTCTGTGCCTCAGCTTACCCATCTGTTGTGTTAGCCCCAGCCGATTACCAGAAAAGCTGATATTAAGACAGAAAATACCAAGTTTCAGTACCGACATAGGCTCATCAAAACTCTCATACGCTGCTGGTCAGAACGTGATACAGCTGCTTAGGAAAGCTATTTGGCAGTATCTGCTCCAGCTGACACATGTCCGTCTATGACCCAGAAATCCCACTCCCTGGTCTACACCTAACAGAAGTGCATCCACGTGGTTACCTCAAAGCAGAGTGCCCAAAGCAGAAACATCGGTAACGGGCCCAAACGAGAAACTACCCAGATGGCCATATGGATGTGTGATGGACCAGTCCATTAAATATTATAGAGCAAGAACAATAAATAATCTATAATTACACGTAACATGCGGATGAATCTCATAAACAATACTGAACAAGAGAAACCAAACTCAAAAGAGGATATATCCTGTATGCATCTACTTGTTCCAAATTAGGCAGAATTGATCATGCCACTAGAAGTCCAGACTGGCCTTGTCTTTGAGGGTTGGTGACAAGAAGGGGGGACAGAGTGGCTTCTGGAAGCTGCTCCCGTCCTGCTTCTGATCTGGATGCTAATGACACAGGTGTGTTCGCTTTCAAGGCAGATGGCAAGCCTCCCCCTTCCTCCGGGGCATGGAGACCGCAGCTGGCTGGCACCTGCTCCTCCAGATGTCACCCTCAATTCTTTCCTTCTCTTCATGTGAACCCCATTCTCTGTCTCCCTTTGCAATTCTACCTATAACTTCATTCATTATAGTTCTAAATCTCTCCTTTTTCTCCCCAAAGCTCATTGCTATCATTTATGTAAATGAGGTTAATTCTCCCCCCGTTATCATTCAGGGAAACTAAAAGCTCTCTGAGCATCACCAAACAAAATTTACTGTGTTACGAACATTAGGGTCAGCAGTCTAACCTATTATTGGTTTTTTTTTTTTTTTTTTTCATTTTTCTCATGAAATCCTACCTTTCAGGCCTCCAGTCACTTTGCAGCTCTTACTTGAGTCCCTTTCACTAGCTTCCTTTAAATTTGAGTTCACACAATAAAGTCCAGGCCCAGAAAAAGGCCACTCTGTTGCTAGTGGACAAATTCCAATTCCTCTGATTGGTGACAGGCCCTGGATATGTAACCTCCAGGTGGTCCACGTCACAGAAACTGGCTGTGCCTGAGGATAAAGCGCAGGAGCGTGTCCGAGCCCCCGTTCGGAGGTTCCACCCAGCCTGATGCTGCTCGGGGAGCCCTGGCACAGAGAAGCCGTCTGGGAACGCCCGTACCTTTTTTCTTTTCAAAAGTGGGGAGACAGAGGGCATGAGCTTTGCAAATGCACGGGATCTCTGCCTTAGAAACCTTGACAAAGAAAAAAATGTCAAAGACCCTGACTTGAAAGAAAAGAGGATGACTTTTCATTAAGAATAACATACCAGTCGTGAGGAATACCCTTGTTGTTTTCCCAACAAGCATCTTGCCCCAGGTACACTGAAGGCAGCTCTTCCTGTCTTTGGAAGATGAACACCCTGGAGTCAGACTGTTACTAGGGAAGCAGCCGGATTCACGCATCTGATTTTCAATAGAGTGGCTGATGAACACACTGAACTAACAAGCAAAACAGAGACAGACTCATAGATAAGAGAGCAGGATGAGCAGGATGTCAGCTAAGGGGCAGGGAGGTTAGGGGGTGGAGGGACCGAGTAAAAAGGAAAAAGGACTCATGGACGTGGACGGTAGTGTGGTGGTGGTTGCGGTGGGGAAGGGGGTATAAGGGGACTAGATGGTAATAGAAAACATACAATAAAAAATGAAGGTAGCAGGACAATAGATAGACAGACAGATGATAGATAAATACAGATCACGGCTGCAAGAGGCATCCTCCCCATAGGGGCCCTGAAATGCAGCCATGGCCAATCACACCAAGCAGCGAGCTGACAAATACAGGGCAGGAGGCAAGGACAGGTCTGGTCTTCATAGACCTCTTCGAATGATCCACTGACCCCTGAGGCTAAACTGTCCATTCTTAATGGAGAAAGCCAAGAAAAGAGCCGCGTGGTTTGACAGAAGGAACTGCAAGGCGCTAGTTTCTCTTTTACATTTTACTCTTTGGCCATGTGCAAGGCGCCTGAAAAATGCTCAGACAGCTCATCTTGCACATGGGGATAAAACCAACTTGCCTGCCCACGGTCTCTTGAAAGCCCTTCCAGCTCTGAAGTGTGAGATCCGAAGGCTAGAAGCACCGAACAATTTAACCTGGACTGGAGGACGGGGGTCAAGTGTTAAGGCTCAAGTACTTTGAACATCAGCTCAGCCCCAGAGCTGGGTGACTTTGGGTCATGACTTCCCCTCACTGAGCTGTTTCCTCAGCTGTAACTTGGGGATAGTAATGCCTATCTCACACAATTAACGTGAAGACTAAATTAGACCAAGTCCATAAAGCACTAAGCTATTCCAGACCACAAAGTCAGGTAGGCAGGTTTTGGGGTTCAGGACCCGGAAAATGACAACCTTGAAAATTGTCTGAAGCACCTCGACAGCTATTTCACTTCAGAGGAACAGACATGCACACACATACATATGCATATGCATATACATTTAAAACCTAAGTGTAAATCGTGCATGTCCAAGAGGGTGCTTAGAGCCCTGGGAGGGATCTGCCAGGCTGGAAGAATCCAGAACCATGAGCTCCCGGCCCTGAGCACCATTTCATTTTGGCTGGGGTGGGGAGCCCTTGTTCGTTCTCACGGGAGCATATTGCCACGGGCTGCAGACACAGAGTCTGGCTCCGGGTCCTCCTCTCTGCCTGGAGCTTCCCACCTCCTTGAGTTTCAGCGCAAACACCTGACTGTGTATTCAGCAGGCCAACTCGGGCATCTAGAGTGGCCTCCTATTGGAGCACTTGCAGCGCACCCCACCCCGTCTTGTTCGCTTCCTGGACACACTGAGCTCTCCAGCTGTGGGCGCAGCTAAGCCATCCAGCTGGCCCGCCGTGGGCCTGTCTCATTCCTGTCTCCATCCGGCGCCACGAATCCCCTGTCGCTGCTCTGTGGTTCCCGCTCCTCCCTCCTCCGGAGGGACGGTAGCCAACGCTAGCGCTTCCAAATTCCCCACAGATGTGATCCCTGGGATTCAGATGAGAAATTGGAATTCTGGGGATTCTTGGGAAATCTCAGAATCCTAAGTTTCTTGAAAAACTTCCAACATTCTTTATACTCTTTACTTATTATTGTGTACATCTAAAAATGTGTTTAACAAAAAAGAGGTACTCAGCTTTGTAGTATTCCCGAAGAACACAGCCTGTCCCAAACATTCAAACACTAGAAAATGAGGGTGAACCTTATCTGGGAGTCTCCGAATAGCGTAATATCTGGGTCTCCCGGCAAAGTTAACAGCACCGCGCAGACATACGTGTTGATACTGCCAAGTTAAAAACTTACTTTGTCTCCAAGCTTTATTACATTTTGAAACATCAGGGGCTGCATAAAGTATAGCATGATCATATACTTGTTAATATTATTTTATTTGCAAATATGACTTAGATTAGCAGCCGCTGGGGCCACGGGTACACACTTAAAACATGGAAACAGCTGCAAAGACAGAATGATTGATTAGACCACGGCTGCTCCTCTCACAATTTGCCCCCCGTTCTGTTCCTAAAATGTTGACCTTCGCTTTCAACTCCATGCGTCAGTACTTCCTGTTGTTGCTTTTGCTTGGTATCATGGGATCCCTTCCAACCTATAAGGCCTCTCCATTGATTATTAAGCATTATTTCTCACAAGAAAATTGTAATACTTTCCTCTATTTCGGGGGTGTCTCTAGTGATTTTCTCATGACTTGGGGTTGGGGAAAGCATACACACTCCCTGAGTAACGCTGGGAAGGAGTTCCCATGTGGAGACACAAGCCAAGGACACCTGGCCCCCAGGTCTCCCTGGTCTTCCTACAGAATGATTTCCCTGACTTCCCGATCTGCTTCTTCCTGCAGGCGAGGAAGGTCCCTACCCCCCTCAGAATTCCTGGGCTGGATCTTGACAATCTACTCAGTTCATGAATACGCTTTATTTTTCTATTTCACTGTTCCCTGGGCATCCACAACCTGTGATCTACAAGACCCCTCCTTGCCTTGTGCCCCAGCATCTCCAAGTCCTTGACAGCTGACAGTCGCCCCAACTGCCTATACCCCTGTCCAACACTTTCCAGAAATGCACTGTGCATTTGACCCCTGACCCATTTTCTACTCGTATAGAAATGCAGCAGTGCCTCGGTACTCATTGTTAATTCGTTCTAGAACTCATGGTGAGTGCCGCAACTGACGAGTACCGAGCAAGTGAGGAGTGAGAAAGCATTTTCTCTTGCAGGGCAGCACTGTGACTCACACAAGGTCTAGCAAGTGCGGCAAGTCCCCAGCAAGCACCAAGTGCTGAAACATTTTTTTCCTGTCAAAATGCAATGAGAACAGGGTTTGACGAGTTCTGAAGCTGACGAGTAATGAAGTGGGACTGTACTTTGTCTCTGTTGATACAGTCACGAAGGATCTTTTCTTCATGTGGCTTCTTAGCCACAGAACAGTTCCTATGTAAGGTATGCAGACAAAGACAAAAAATGCACAAAACAACCTCTGCAAGTAAAAGGCAACAGGGTTTCCGATTCTAAGGAAAACACATCCTGGCAGCTAAGCCTCCTCTGGTCACAGCAGGTCAGCCCAGAAGTGAATATACAAAATGAAGAAAGACATCAAAGGTCTAGCTAAGTAAACATCAGCTGTAAAGCAAACCTTCTGTCTGCCAACAACAAAAGAAAAGGGAAGGTAGCTGGCAGTAGGAAGAGCCAAACCATACAACTGCTTCAATTTACCAAACAGATACGGATATTTAAAGGTCACTTTATTTAATTTATGGACCTAATAATTCCGCCAAGAGAAGGCTGCGAAAAAACCTCACCCTGAGTTTTCATGAGTCCTTACTATGTCCCAGGGCTGTTCACCTATTAATTCATGTACCCCTTGCCAGGCTCCCCTCAGGTCTGTCAGCCTCATTGCACAGGGGTGGAGGGGGGTGGGGTGGGCAGGGAAAACGGAGGCACAGAAAGATGAGGGAACACGCCCACAGTCACACATCAGGTGAGGATTCTCTGGCTACAAAACAAACCAGCACCAGTCAACCCTTTAGTTCTTGCCGTTTCAGCAAGACAAGCAGCACAGCGTCTGGCCTTAAATACCACCACCATGCCTGCGCTCTGAGGTTCATGGGAAATGAATAAACACGGCGTGAAGAAAGGAGGATCGAAAATGCAGTCAACAGTGAATTTTACAGGCCCCCCCTTTCCCTCACCCTCTCCTTCTCCCCCTGCCTCCATACATAACCCGAAAGCATGACAGACCGTGGAGGCCGCTGCACCAGCTTCAGGACCACACAAACCTATACTCTTGCAGCAACAGAAGCTTCTAGGGTCTGGTTCTGGACTCACCCAGTCGTATAAATGTGATGCCAGGGGAGCTGGCCTAGGAGGGGAAGCGGGAGTAGGCAGGAAGGGAAGGGAAGTGGCAGAAGGCAGGGCCAGGTGGCTAAAGTCCAGGGCCTGGGGAAATCGGGTCTCTGGCACAGGGAGGGCTCAGAGATGCGGCGCAGGGAGGGAGACAAGCCACAGCTGCTGGTCGTCTGGCCTGCGCCTTGCGTTGGTTCTGGGCAGGTGCGGATCTGGCACGAGCATGCGGATAGGCTTCTGTGCTGGTGAGGAGGGCGGTGGGGCGGGGGGTCCTATAGATAGGGTTTGGAGAGCAACACAAAACCATGGCCCTCTCACCAGGAGCCAGGAGCAGCCTGGGAAATGAGGATGCCCAGGCCCCAGGTACGATCCTGCTACCGAATGAAGCCACGTCATAGCCCAGCACATCCTACATCAGACAGGGAACGGGCCCTGGTGGCCTGGTGGCTGTGAGGTGATCAGCCTGGAAGACGTAAAGGGCAAGGCATGCATGGTAAGGTGGGAGATGACCGGGGTCAGTGGCTCAGCTCCAAGAGCTGAGACTGCTTGCACACCTACTGGGGGAGCCTGGCAGAGGACAAGGAGATACACCATTCCAGGTCGAGCTCCAGAAGTCGTCAGAACCAGAGACCCTGCCAACCTACCGGGTTGGCATATGTAGAACCCCAAATGCAGCTGGACACCCAGGAGCTGAGCACTTTGGCGTGGGGATTAGAATCAGCCAGGGAAGGGGGCTTGACCCACATGTGCTAGCTGCTGATGCAGAATGGGAGCCTGTTCAAGTTGGGCCAGAAAGGGCAGGGGGACTGCAGAGGCCTGGGACTTGGGTCACACATGAGCCCAGGTTTTGGGGGGACCCAAGGCCTCAGTATGGTTTCCTAAAAAGGAATCTCCAAGCTAGAACAAGAATCTCCCCTCTGGGAGACAGGGCTTATCGTAAGTCACCCTGAGATTCAGAGGGGCTGTTGGTGAGTTTCTGTACGAAGGTATCAGCTCAGAGGCTGGACCAGGAGAAGGGCCCGATGGCTTCTGGGATCCAACAGAGGCAGGGACCCACTTCCAGAAACTGCAGTCCATGGGGACAAGGAAGCTGTCATTCCAACAGCACAGCAAGGAAGAAAGTGCAACTCTGATTCCTACACTGTCCGTCTGAGCTCCTCACTCTGTTTCAGATCGTTTCTGGCCAAATGATCTTGTTCGTGCCTCAGTTACTGTGGCTGAAGAAAGCTGCTTTTATAACAGCTGTACAAGCTTCCCTCTTTAGTCTCTCTCAAGTCTTCAGTTCTATGCACGCTTCACGTCAAAGAAATGCTTTCTGCAGCCAGAGGTCTGAGAGGTGAAGGTCTTGCCAAGAATCGGTGCCACGAGAGCTTTATCAGAGCCCAGCAGAGTTGAACTTCTGACATTTGCAATGGAAAAGTAAGTAAGATCAGGAACCTGGAGCCACAAAAGCAACCTAGGAGAAAATTGTTATTAAAAAATATTGGATTATGGGGAGAACGTATCCAGAATCCAGAATCTGCAAATTAGCAACTATATCTTTGAAGGGCTACAGATTTAAAAGTAAAGAGAATTATACATGAGCCGCCTTTTTCCTACATCAACAGCACATTGGTAGCCTCACACTCTCTTGGCCATTGGTGAAGGCAGACCCCCACAGGCAAATGGGTGATAACTTACAATTGTACGGTGCTACCGACATGATAATGATACATACGAGGTCATTCCAAAGTCACTTATGACTCAAAGGCCAAGACATACTTGATCAACCATTAACTTCGGAGAAACATCACAAGGTTGATTCTGTCCCGAGACGCACAAAATCTCCATGGTGAGTACGGCCTGGGGGTCTTATACTGCCCTTTCTGAACTCCGCAGTAAAGCCAGGTCTGAGACCACCTTCATGTGACCGAGGCGACAGCACTGATACAGCAAAGGCCAATACATGAGTAGGCGGACCCTTCGGATACCTAAAGACCTCGTTTACAAAGGACTAGCTCCCAACAAAACTGAAGAAGAAATCTTACTTTTCAGTCCTATAAATTCCTAACTGCCTAACCTGGTATTCCAAACCAGTGCTGTCCAATAAAAGTAAACTGTGAGCCATATCTATATAAAGTTTGCTAGTAGTCACATTTGCAAAATTTTTTTAAAAAAGCAGGTAAAATTAGTTTTAATTGTGTATTTCATTTAATTGTATATTTTATTTGAAATGTAATTTAGATACAGTCCAAGGTATTTTCGATATTAAAATTAATTACTAAGAGATTTTACATTCTTTTTTCATGCTAGAGCTTAGAATTCCAGAGCGTATTTTACTCTCAGACTACATCTGTTTGGGCAAGGCATGTTTAAGGTGCTCAGTGACACATTTGCTAATGACTGCTGCCAGGTCCCAATGACCTCCTCCCCACGTGCTGACGTGCACCCTCCTACTTCCCCATCCCTGCACACACGCCAGGTTTCTGCAAGGCCAGGTGCCAGATTTCCTAAAGGGCCCTCCTCTTCCCCCCTCTGCTGCATGGAGCCTGGGGGCCCCAGTTTTCAGCATCAGGAATCGTGTGCTCTCCGGTTACTGGCCCCGGCCATGGGCGCCGCCGCCTGGAGGTGAATTTGCCTCTCACTGCACACGCAGCCAGAGCAAGTCATTAACATCCCCATTTTGGAAACACACAACAATAGCTGGGGGGGGGGGGGTTCCCCAGGGCTGCTGGGAATGCGAAGAGGTGATATTCCTGGAACACTGCACTCTATTCAACACGACCAGCTGCGTGGCAAAGTAGTCCCTTCCTCCCCTGCCCTTCCCACCCCCATGGGTCCTGATCTGGGGTTGAGAAAACATGTCCTGTTTTCCACCCTTATTCCTTTGTCCGGATGCTCCCTGCTGCACAGAGCTTCGTATCAGTCCACTTACAAAATCTTCTTGTCTTTTAAGGACTACATCCCATGTGCCCTCCTTCAGGAAGCCTTCCTTCCTGCCTCCCACCTCTGAGATGAAAGTATTTCCGTGGGTCTGCCTTACTGTGTTTATCTCTCATTCTCTACAGCATCCTAATCATTCATATCAGACCTAGCTCCCCTTCTGGGTCCTTCCTCATGGATTAAGGCCCTTATTAAATTGGAGAGCCATTCTCCCCTTCCCACTCCTGCCATCAACACCCCCTTCACATTTGCCCAGGAGGCTCCTGACATTCAATATATGATTCCAAAGCAAATGAACAGATACCCAACAGCTTAGATTTAATATACCCGACCTTTTCATTGTTAATAAATACTAATAAATAAAAAGGAGATTTAAAAAAATCTTGTGAGATCCCCTGTAGATTTGAGATTGATACTCTGCACCCTACACTGCCCCCCACACTCCTCCTCGCTTCAGAGGGCCCCTCGCTGGCCCCCCACAATGTCCAGGTTCTCGCTCGGCATCTGCCAATTCTGACACCTACTGGGCCTTTCCCATCTCAAAGTGACTGTCACACAGAGCAGTGGCAGACCCTCCACTGCACCGTAAAATGCTGCTCTGGGCTCTGCTGTGTCAGGGCAGCCAGCGGACCGGCCGGCCACGCCGCTCAGCCAGGGCCGAGCAAGGAATTCCTGCCTCGAAGCACCTCCGCTCCGAGGCAGCAGGCGCGTGAACTGGGCAGCTTGATGCCACAGTGTCAGGGCGGCATCTCAGGAGCCCCAAGGGCCGGATACGTGCTGCGCACACTCAGTTACTTCATCGGCAGTAAGGCATGTTGGTTCCAGCCCAGTGAAGATGAGGCCGTCCGAACTCCAGCTTCCAGGAAGAAGGCAACCAGGAATATTTGCTAATCCATTAGCTCAATTTAACTGTCCAAACAAAGAACACTGAGTACAAAGGCATTTTGTTTTCTGAAAAGGAAACTTCTTGAAAAATTAAGTTCTTGTAATACGATTTTAATTTGTTTAAAAGGAAATGTGTTCTTTCTACTTAAAAAAAAAAAAAAGGTGATGAATCCTCAAAGGACTTTCTGTAGACTAGACACACACACTATTTCTGGCTTTGCTTCCCTGCAGCGGTCCTTCCACAGCCCCTGGCAGGCCTTACTTACTTCTTTACAACATCCAGGCAACTCTTGATGGTGGAAGACTGCCCACCCCCCCACACACGCACACAGGCCACATCAGCGACTGAGCCACTGAAGCTACTATGGCAGCAGAAATGGGTCCCCGAGTACACCTTGTTCCCTTCCTTACCCAGGGAAAGGAGTTGACACACTGTGGCTGAGGGCCGTGGCGGCCTAGGCTCTCTGGGGGAAAAAGTAGGCAGGAAGTTCTCTGCCTCTCTGTCATCCTGCCACCCTCGCCCGCCCTTCCTTCCCCTTGGCCTGGCCTCGCCTGGGCCCGGCAGCCCTTGGGCTGTCAGTTCAGCAAATGCTGACAATTAATGGCCAACTGCAGTTGCAGGAAACCAGTCCTTCAAACGTCACCCCTGCTGCCCCTGCTGACCAAGGCCATGAGAGCAGCAGCAAACCTTTGGAACTTGTCCAGATGCTAGCTAGCTTCGTGCAAGCATACGGTAAGTGATAACTTTTCAAGTCTGTGGCTACCCCATTAAATGCCACCAAGACTCCCTTTGAACACCAGAGAACCGTGTAATTAACAGTCCCGTTTGAAAACCACTTTTTGTAAATGCGCCTGAAGTACAAGATCATAGGGTATAAACTATGATTCTAGTAGAAGTCTGAAGATCTTCCCACAGTTGTCTTCTACTACCCAAGGGGCCAGATGGCAGAAGACTGGCGACCCCGGCACCAGCAGCCTGGAACTGCCGGGGCACCCCCTGAGCTGGCCTCTTTAGCTACCAAGTCGAGGGTGGAGGCGCGAATACTCGAGTCCCATTTAAGCCTCACAAACTACACTGGCCAAAGCAACACCAGGCTGTATCGCTATGACATGGAAACCCCCAGGTCTGAGTGATGTCCCCCAGTGAAGGTTTGCTTCTTTCTCACGCAGAGTCCCTTGCCGGCCATCAGCAGCTCTCCGCCACCCATGTCTTAGGGATCAGGCTCCCTCTGTGTCACGATGCCACATCTCAGCACAGGCCTCCGAGGTCCCGCAGCAGGACACTCACCGGGCTTCTGAAACTGCCTCCTAGCTGGCCTCTCCCCCGCTTCTCTCGCCTTTCTGTAACTACGTCCCCGCAGAGCAGCCAGAGTGACCCCCAAAACTGACGTTAGAGCATGTCACTCTTGTGCTCAAAAATTCTCAACTTACACTTTCTAATAGCCATACTAAAAACAAAAGTAAAAAAGAAAAAAAGGATGTTAATGTTTTTCCTTAACCTCCTATATCCAAAACATTGGGGTTGCAAAACGTAATCAATAGAAAAATTATTAATGAGATATTTGACCTTTTTCTGTACTAAAGTTTTGAAATCTGCTACACTCACAGTCATCTGAATTCAGACTCGCCACAGCTCGAGTGCTCAGCAGACGCCCCCGGCTGGCAGCTGTGGTTTGGCCAGCACAGCTCTGGATATAAATTCCAGGGGCAAAGCCTGGTTTTGCTCACACTTACATACCTAACAGATAGAACAGTACCTGACACATGGTTTTTAAATCCATTATTTAATTAACAGACTTCTTGTCTTCCATCTAACAAGCACAAGTAGTACAGGCGTAGGCAAAAGTGGTTTTGTAGTTATATGGGAAACTATGTAACACAAGAATAAATAAGAGTACAAGAACAAACTCTGTGTTTTGCTTACTCACAACTGCAAACCTACTTTGCCCATCCCTATCTTAAGTATTTACAATACGGAGGGAAAAACCACAACGGAAATAAAGATGATCACACGAGCGTGGCTTACAATCTAGTAAAGGAGGTAACATTGCAAAGAAACAGGAGGTCCAGAGTAGCCCAAGAAAAGGAAATGGAAAAGGAACACCAGCCTTATCAATTGTAACAGAGCGGGAACAGGGGTGACCCGAGCGGAGATGTAGCACACCGGGGGGAGTGGCGGCAGAGAGTGGAGGCAGGAGGGTCACAGGGAAGATTCCTGCAAGGACCGGAGGAAGGGCGATGACAGCAGACCTGGGACAGGGGTCGGAGAGACGGTCAGGAGGCAGAATCCAGAGAGCCCAGCCCCGACCGCGGGAACCAAGTCAGGAGAGGACTGACAAAGACTGAGGTTTGTGACCCCTTCACAAGTTATAGAAATGACTAATCACCATGTCGTGCACCTGAAACTACCATAATACTGCATGCCAACTGTAACTGAAAAATTAAAAAAAAAAAAAAAAAAAAAAAAAAAAAGACTGGGATTGGAACTCCGTGGCTGAGGAGGGAGACAGCACCGAGACAAAGCTGTGGCATCTCGAGGGAGAATAGACACATGGACGACGGCAGCTAATACCGACTTGCCCCCTGGTTCTAACCCATGAGGCCCACTATGTGGCCTCGTTTCCATCATTCTGACTCCTTCACTCTGCCCCACTGAGCAGCAAGAGGACATCCCACCAGGACCCACCAGCTATAGAGGGGTCAGAAGACCCCAGTCCTCTGGGCCTCAGTTTCTTCAACTCTAAAATGAGGAGGGCAGGGCGGGGCCAGCTGATCCTATTCCAACCTGATGTCGCTTTCGTAACAGGCCTTCAGAGCCCTTTTCCTGTGCTATGGGAGGGGATTCTGGCAGAAGACTGTGTAGGGGTGAGTGTCATTCTCCCAAGAATTGTTCAAGTGACACTGGTCATCTTTCAGGAGTGCCTGCCAACAGGAAAGCTACAGCCGGGACGGAGCTCAAAGCAGCCCCTGCCATCACACACCCCACCCATTCTACAGCTAACACTCGACAGGGCGAGCAGCCCAGGCAAAGCCTCGACTGGTGCCGTCACGTTTCGCAGCAGACTTTGAGATGCTCAGCCTCGAAGCTCGCAAGCCTTTCTGCAAAGGGACGTAAAGGCTTCCGAACGCAGAGCTAGCAGCGAGGAACACTCTCAGGAAACTGTTCCCACTTGTCCAAGCAGGGCTCACTGCGCCCCAGAAGGCTGTAGAAGCATCTCACCTTAGTCGCTCTTCCTCTTTTTTCCGAAGATTGAAGTCCCGCTGAACCACCTGGAGAACATGCTCGGTCTCATCATCGGTCAGCCCAGACAGGTCCAGCTTCCTCCCCATGACTTAATGCCAAACACAGACAATGAAATAAGACCTGAGAAATCAAGGAGAGACCACAAATTCAGGGCAAGATACAAACTATGGACAGATAAAGTCAACCAATTTTGTTTGAGACGAAATTAAATACAGTGTCAGCAAACACTCACAGGCGACTTCAGCCAGGCTGACAGTTTCATTCACCCTGAGTCTTAAATTGGAAATACATAAGTTATTATCCTCAACAAAATGAAGAGTGTGTGAGGTCTAGTGTGGGTTTCCAGGAAACACCAAGAGACAATACCCCCAAATTCTCAATTTCTATGAAGTTTTAAATTCAAAGTAGTATACATGATTGCAAAATAAAATAAATTACAATACTTCAAAAAACATCCTATATACACTTTATATCCTTGAACTTTTCAGCACATAGCTATGAAATAGAAACTAGAAATCAATACATTCTCTTCTGCAAAAGGGGAAAAACACTAAAATAACTTTATTCAGTCATTGTTCAGTGGTAGAAAAGAAAGGATTTCAAAGAAACATCTCACAGCAGTGCATACCTAATAATTATGGGGAACTATAGGTCTAAAAACCATTTTTAATAAATGGCTGCACCCAGGGATGAAATCGATAAATAATTCTAGCAAATCACCCAGAACTGGAAACGAAGGCCACCGTAAACGGAAACGCAAATGTCCTCAGCAAAATATCCGTGGAACCAATCCAGCAAGATTTCAAAAGAATTATTATGCATCATGACCAAGTGATGCAAGGTTGGCTCAGCATTCAAAAATCAATTAGTATAATTCAGCACACTAAAAGAATAAAAGGGGAACATCCTATAACCATTTCAACAGATGCAGAAAAAGCATCTGACCAAATTCAGTACTGATTCATGACAGAAACCTCTGCAAACGTAGACTAGAAGGATGCTTCCTCAATCATATAAAGGTTACTTTAAAAAAGTGGAAACAACAAAAACTTACAATTAATCTTGTACTTAATGACAAAAGACTGAACGTCTTACCCTGACATCAGAAACAGGAGGAAATGCCTACTCTCATGACCTCTACTCAGCACGGGGTATCTTCACGAGGAAGCTACATGAACCTAGACAGCCTGCTGTCGTCCCCGGGTAGGTGCCTTGGTTTGCTAGGGCTCCTCTAACTGCACCACAGATAAGGTGGCTCGAACAATGGAAATTTATTTTCTCACAGATCTGAAGGCTGGAAGTCTGAGATCAAGGTGTTGGCAGGACCGGTTTCTTCTGAGGCCTGTCTCATTGGCTTATAGATGGCTATCTCCGCCCTGTGTCTTCATCTCGCTTTCTCTCTGTGTGTGTCTGTGTCTAAATCTCTCCTTATAACAGTGTCAGTCATATTGGATTCGGGTCAACCCTAACAAGCTCATTTTAACTGAAATGCCTCTGTAAATTCCCTATCCCCAGAAAATGTCACAATCTGAAGTGTGGGGGTTAGGACTTCAACATATGAATTTTGGAGTGACCCAACTCAGTCCATTGCACTCCACATTTTGGACCCCCCAAAATTCATATCCTTTTCACGTGCAAAATGCACTCACCCCATACCAACAGCCACGGAAGTCTTAACCTATTCCAGCATCAACTCTAAGTCCAAAATCTCATCTAAATATCATCTAAATTAAGTGTAGGCGAGACTGGAGCTATGACTCATTCCAGGACAATTCTTTTCCAGTTGTGAGCCTGGGAAACCAGACAACAAGTTATCTGACAATGGGTGGGACAGCACTGGTCAGACACACCCATTCTAGATGGGAGAAATTAGAAAGAAGGAAGGAGTACTGGGTCTCAAGCAAGTCTGAAAACAGCAAATTCTACTCAATTTTAAGGTCCAAGAATTATCCTCTTTGGCTCCATGCTCTGTCTTCTGTGCCCACCAGGGTGGTCCTGCCTTCTGAGCCCATGAAGGTGGCTGTCCCACCCCCTTGGCCCTGGGTGCAGCCACAATGGCTTGGCCTGCTGAAATCAAGGAGGTGGCCCCGTCCTCTGTAACTGAGAAGAGAACCACCCCCAACCAGGCCATGGTAGCAGTGGCAGCGGCAGCCCCTCAGACCTCTGAATTGCCTGTAGGACCATTCTTTCCTTTCCTTGAAAAATAACACGTTTGTAGCCAGATAGCTCTATTGGCCCACCCTTAGAATTGCAGAAGTCCAACAGCCTGCCTTCATTTCACCCAGTTTCTGTTTAATCTACACTGGCAGTGTTTCTGTTCATATAAGTTCTCAAATCTTTGGTGGCTTTCAGTGGAATGCGGTGCAGGGAGGCGGGGGAAGGCAGCCACCAGACAGGAGGGTCCTCTGCAGATCTTCCCCAGGTAACGGAATCTCTATTCCTGGTTTCTGCTGGAGTTGTTGACTGGATCCCTGAGTCACACGTGTGATCTCTTCAGCAAGTGGTTGTCCAGCCACACCCTTGCTGTTCTCTCCAGACAGGCTTTCTCATTTTTGCAATATGGACAGAGAATGTTCCAGATCTTCATGTGCTGGTTGCTTTTGCTTAACAATTCCTTCTTCGGTGCATCTCTCTGCTCTCCCATTTTGCTATAAGCAGCAAGGAGAAACCCGGCCAGGCCTTCAGTACTTTACTTAGAAATCCCCTCAGCTAAATATCCAATTTCATCTCTCTCAAGTACTACCCTCCACAAAAGACTAAGCGCAATTTAGCCAAGTCCTTTGCCTCCGTAGGCAGGGGTTGCCTTTCCTCCAGGTGACAATAACATGTTCCTCATTTCCATCTGAGATCTCACCCTACCCCGCTTCAACACTCATATGTCTGCCAACATTCTGTGCATGCCAGTGTGTCTCCTCCATGGTGACAGACCCTCTCTCTGCAGCTCTCCTTTTCCCCCTGAGCCCTCGGCATGATCCCTTTTACTGTCCGTATTTCCGCCCATAGGTCCTCTGAGGATATCTAGGCTTTTTCCAGCGTGTACCTCAAAGCTGTCCACCCCCCATTGGCCAGTTCCAAACCACTTTCACATTTTTTAAAGATTTTATTTATTTATCTTTGGAGGGGAAGGGAAGGAGAGAGGGAGAGAAATATCAATGTATGATTGCCTCTCATGCGTCCCCTGCTGGGAACTGTCCTGCAACCCAGGCATGTGCCCTGACTGGGAATCGAACCATGATCCTTTGGTTTGCAAGCCCATGCTCAATCCACTGAGCTATACCAGCCAGGGCCCCACTTTCACATTTTTATATAGAAGAAACAAAAATGGCCAGTGCCCATAGGAAAAGATGCTTAGTATCATTGATAGTTACAGAAACGCAAATTAAAAACACACTTCACACCCGCCAAAATAAAAAGCCTCCGTCGAGGGTTGATAGAAGATAGGACGATGGCAAGGAGTAAGGACACTCTGGTACAGTGTCTTCATAACACAATTAGGTGTCATTTTGAAAGTTGAAGATGCATGTACCCTATGAACTAACATTTCTGCCACACCTACATGCATTCCTCAGACATCATCTTGCAGATATGGGTTCAACCCACCAACTGTGTTGAATCTTAAGAAATGTCTAAGCTTGTACTATTTTCACCTGTACACACTCCTCTTTTACACACCTCCAACCAGCACAAGAATATTAATAGCAGCCACATGCAGAATAGCACAAAATAAATTAAAGCATCATAAATCAAACCTAGAAATGACATCAAACACCCATCGGCAGGAGGAAGGATGCACAGCGTACACTCACTGCACGCAATGGAATGCTCGAATGCACTGGAAAGGGGCACGCTGCAGGCTTACTCATCATCGTGGGTGCCTCTCAGACCCGCAACGTTGAGACAGAAAAGCATACCACCTGCGTCTGCATGTACAGTACGCATGCAGCAAGATTCCTTTTATATGAAGCTTGAAAGCGTACAAAGCCAGAGAATATACACATATTTTAGGAATAAGTGTGGTGCAACTATGAAGAACAAGATGGGACCTCTGAGCGGAGAGAGAGGATTTGACTGGGGAGAACCCAGAAGGGCACCAGAGCTCTCGGGGGTTGCGTCTCATTTGCGAGGCAGCGGGGGGCTGCCGCCAGCATCGGTACTATCACTGCCTCTCAGGCATCATTCACAAGTATAGACAGCACAATAAACCTAGCACTGCAAAAAAACTGAACTGCATTATAATTAAAGCAAATATTTGACATCATGCATCTCATGCTGGAGACATGAATTTTAAAGTGAAAACATGAAGGATTGTTCAAGGAATATCTGAGAGTTATAACAAAAATGATGATAGTGATTTTGATCTGCCATTAATGATCAAACATGTACCATGTTCCAGACACTTTGCCTTTTCATATATATCTATATACATCTATAACATTTAATACTCTTAATTCCCACAAAATCCTATCGGCAACCACTACCATTGTCACCACTTACATGTGAGAATATGCAGGCTCATAGTTACATGTCCGGACTGAGACAAATGACAAATGACAGCCAGGGTCTGACAGTGCCTCGGTCGGGCTCAGATGCCACAGCTGCGCTCCATGCACACGCCCTCCTGGGAGAGGCAGAGGGAGACCCTGGACGTCAGACTTTCAAACCTGAGGTTCAGAGTTCTCTGCCCTCTCTTTCTAACTTGTGACCACTAAGAACAGGAGGTCCTATTCTTTGGTCGCTATTCAGATGAAGAGGTTCTGCTCCAAACAACGGCAGTAATCAGAGAGAACAGAACAGTCTCAGTCCGTAAAAGTCTCGTTAATTAAAACCCATGACTGTATGATGCAAACTAATCTCAAGGTTTAACCAACAAATCACAACAAATATTTCATCCATTACAATTTTTTCATGCTAGTAATGCTATTTGTCAAAAGCAAATCTTTGGTCTCTTTTGCCCAAGGGATGTGAGGGGTGCAGTGTGGAAAGGGGGACAGCAAGCAAACCTAGTGGTGCACCTACTGGTCCAGACAAGTAAATTAGAAGTAAGGCCCCACCCGTAAGCAGCAAAGCTAAGAGGGAAGCTTCTTAAACTATCATCTTCTCTGAAGGTTACAAAGAAATAAGTAAGAGGACACAGTAAAAGCGTGGGCTGCCTTCTTTCTATAAAACACCCCATTAAAGGTGATAATGGCACTTTGGAGTTTCCCAGAAAGTGACACATCTGTCCTTTTCACTTTACTTCACTGGCTTTTGGCTTCTGAGAATTCTAAATGAGATTCTAGGATGCCCGGTTAGTAAAAGACTGAAGTGGCGGCTTTGATCCTATCAAATCTAAGAAGAATGATGGGGACCCAGGAGAGATAAATGGTCTTGGTAAAAAACCAAATGCAGCAGCTCAAACGGGTGAGCCAGAGAATAATGAGGAAACCTTTTTGGGGAAATGAAAGCTTCTTCCTTTTTCTATAATAAACACAATTAGATTCCCTGTGCAACAAGAGAAATAGCATCTTAGAGCAGGAGACACCTCACTCTCCATGGATCAGAGGCCCACGGGTATGATTTTTCTTCATGGAAACACAACAGACCGCAAGCCCAAAGGAGGAGGTGGTTTTCCAGACCAAAGCTGGTCCAGAGCTCCAGACGCCCGGTCCAGCAGCCTGCCCCTGGATGGCCCTGCCTTGTACCCGACTAGCACGGTAGTGGAGAGGATACATTTTAAATCTAAGTAATGAGAAAATTAATACAACTTCAAGATGTAATTACATCACCATTTCCCTACTGTGTACTTCTCGGGTTACTGTTCCCACACGCGACCGAGAAAAGGGAGCTCTGCAGTTAAACAAATCTGAGAAATGTTTCAAACGGCACTGCTCTCGTGGGGGTGCAGCATGCATGGAAGCTTACCAGAGCCTCTGCGGCGTCTGTCCCTGACGAACCAGTGTGATTTCATCTAACCCCGTACCCTTTTTTTGACTCAATCCCTCCACCCCACCCAACCCTATATTTCTCGAATGTATTTGTCTACTGATACCTCTTTATTTGGTAACAGCTGCCTCTTCACATCCAAAAAATGTCAATCTGCGAAGTTCTGCAGGAACTCCATCCCTGATGACGAACTCCAGGAGTTATTCTAACATGATTACTGGATTGATTTAGTCGTTTTAATATCATTATCATAAGGAGCTACAGAGTTGGATGCGCTTTAGAAGATGATGACTGGAGAGAGAAACCAAACGCACACAGCTTTAGAGCGGGCAGACCGGAGCAAAGGTAGAATTGTCCGCACTATTCCTGGCTAGAGCGACTGCATGGGGAAGGGTATGGACACTTGTACAGGAAGCTGGTTGGTGCAAACCTTGCAAAGGAAAAAAACAGAATTCCAAGAACACGAAACACATACACGACGGTTAATCATGAAAGGTCAACATTTACGTACGCAAGGACTTTCGAGAACGGAAAGGTCAAGGACAAAAGATTGAATGGGATCTTTACGAACCCACGGTAAGCCTGTGTGCGTGTTTCTGTATGTGATGATGCTCCTAATATAGAGGGAAAAGTCCAAAGATTAACTTGGAACAGGCGAAGTTCTAAAAGTGATAGAGGGTAAATACTCTGGGGCTTCCCTCTTCGCCCATGGCTAGATCTTGATGAAACTAAAGAGAAATGTCTTATTCCTATAAGTAAGATATTTACATAAATCTAAGTATTAGGCCTCTCCCACTTAAGGCACTGGTATGAGGTAGGGGAAGGGGGAGAACTTGTCCTGGAATGGAGAAAAGACACAGGAGATATACTTTCATGGTGACAATTCCGTGGAGCAAGCTGCGCCCCCTGACCTCCGCTCCTTTGCCCCCGAGGGTGTTTCACAGGAACGGCCCAGAGCAGATGGGGCTCTGCCGCTGGGCACAGCTGACTGGACCAGCACTCAATGTCAGAGTCACACGCCTCAGAACGGGGCTAACATTCAGCGTGTCTGTCGTGGTGGCCTGCTGCCGTGCCGCCTGAGAGCGCCACCAAATGCCCTTTCATCTCTGACGTTGACTTTCCATTTTGCTTGTTGTTTCTTTTCACCATTTCAGTTTCTGCACCTCACTATCCAATAGTCCTCAGACCTCTCACAAGTCTGATACGATCAGTCAAATGTCCCAATACCATTTATTGACCAATCTATCTGACGAGACAGACACACACACACACGTCGACACACAAACACACACGGCTCTTTCCCAGGACGTCCTGGCCTGGTCTGTCCTACACTGGGGCTCTACCAGTGGATTTCAGGCCAGCAACACCCTTCAAACCCTCGTCAGCGTTTTCCCTTTTAAAACTGCTGGGTCAACATTATCTATCATGTCCCACAACAATTCTGAGCCAGTTTGACCAAGTCAGAAGCTAAGATTCAAATAAAACTTTTACTGAATGAGAAATTCATTATTCAATTTGGAGGATAGGTTATTCTCTGTTATTAAACTTGATGAATAATAACCTATTAAACTTGACAGATAACCTAAGCATGACACCAGACCTTGTGCTGCATGAAATAAAAAAGTTCACATAGCAAAAAAAAAAAAAGATAATTAATAAAATTAAAAAGCAAGTGACAATCTGGGGGAAAACAGAAAAGATGATTATTTTAATCTTTTAAGTATCCTTTAAAAATACTAGGAAATATTAAAAAATTCTCTAAAAGATTAAATTACAAAGCTCATGGGAGAAAAAGCAATTCAGCAACTATCAAGGTCTAAAACATAGTTTGATAAAATATTCCACATCACCAGTGGCCAAAGCACTGCTTGTCATTGTAAGCCGCAGTTGCATCTCATAAGACTGAAGGGACACAGGCACTCATACCCGGCAGCAGGAAGACTGCAAATGTCAATGTTCCAGATGGCGATTTGGCCATCCAAAAGTAACCGAATATGCCTAACATTGACCCAGCCATTTCAATCTAAGGATTGTCTTCAAGAAATTGGAAAAATGTACAAGGGTGGATGTATAAGGCTGTTCATCTCAGTATTCTTTATTATAGAAAAATATTGTCAATAAACAGAAAGTCCAAGAATACAATTGGCTAAATTGAGATACAACCACACAATGGAATATTTTATGCCTACAAAAGTGCATTAAAAAGAACAACGTGTATGAAATGTTAATGAAAAAAATCAGATGAAAAATATAGCATGTGGCTCACCAAAAGCACTTGTTAATACAAGAATATATATAACAACACTATTAATAATAGCCAGGGGTGTCAAACTCACTTTCACCGGGGACCACATCAGCCTTGCGGTTGCCTTCCGAGGGCCGAATGTAATTTTAGGGCTGTGTAAATGGAACCACTCCTTAACTGTTAAGTGAGAGCTCGGCGTTTCCACTGGGTAGAAACAAGGTGTCAGGTAGAAACAAGGTGCTGGGAAGGATAAAACAAGGTGGAGGGCCGGATTTGGCCTGCAGGCCCTGTGTTTGCCGCCTGTGTAACAGACCAAAACTAGGAACTGTACAAGTACTCATCAATTGAAGACTAAATTGTGGTACATTCAGCAAGTGGAATACTACACAGCAATAAACATGGCTGAACTACAACTACATATAACAGTATCTGTGAATGTCGTAAACATTATATGTTGAGCAAAACAAGCTAGACACAAAGAATAGATACTGATGATTCCAATGATTTAAAGTTCAAACTCAGGCAAACCTACTCTGTAGTGTTAGAAGCAGGCCCATGGTCCCCACCGGGCAGGTCACCACTGGGCAGGAAGACAGTGGCTGGCAGGGCCCAGGCTGAGATGCTGCTTCCCAGGCTCAGTGCTGGCTACACAGATGTGTTCCATTTGTGAAAACTCACTGCAATGCACATATTTCATTTGTGCACTCTTCTGTGTGTGGCAGGGTTCAATAAAAAGTAGAAAGTAATAGTACGAATAGCACAATACTATGTAAATAGACTAGAAACACACAGAAAGATAATCATAGGAAATACTACCACTAGCTTTCCTTGAGTGGTAAACTTTCCTATGATACAACTTAAAAGCCAAAGTTGCAGTATATGTATCAAAGTCAATTTGCTACTACAAATTTAAATTGTTTAATAATCTGTATACTTTGAGAAAGAACAGAATTTGGCATATCTACATTCACTGATATCTCCTTGGTATATTGTTTAATAAAAAATGCTTTTGAAAACACATTTGGTAGGAAGACTTGTAGTGTACCAGTCTCCAAAAATGTTCATTAGTCATCTGAAAGTACCAGGTGTTTACTGTTGGAAAATTAAAGTGTGTGGAGAGTTGGAACACTAAGACAGTGACTGACTGCCTGACCCTCTATGTAAGTATTAACTTTATAATCAGAAACTAATGTGTGTATATTTGTATGGATATATATGGATATATGAGCATATATATTTCATATTGGAGGAAAAGTAAATGAAAAATAATATGGTTTCTGAAAAATAAAGCTGGGCTATGAGACGAAATATTCATTAGCAGTCCATATTTTATAAACGAACCTCGAGGGCCAAGTACACAAAGAGATACAAAAATATGACAGTTGTGAGGCATCCACGTGCGACAGCTGCAGAAAATTCTACAGGATGCATAGCAGCTTGTGCTGGGCTCACTGTTTTGCTGTGGATTTTGTGTAATATTATATAATATGTGTAGAATGCTTGATGCTTTAAGAACCCCTGTATCCTTCTTTCTACTTCACACTAATAACACGAGAAATTGTTTTTACAAAGTTAAAAATGATTCCAGATAACTCTGAAATATTTCTGTTGCTACATCCTCATCAGGGCACTGCAAACAGTATCTTCACAGCCCAAATGTGCGGTCGAGGTGACGTTAATAATGTTGATGATCGCTACCTAATAATAACAATGGTGGCTACATTTTTATGGAATGTATTCTTTGTGGCAGGCTCTGTTCTAAAGTCTCTCAAAAATCACATCACAGTTATTATAGTCCTATTCCTTCACTGAAGGAAGCTCAGGCACAGAGAGCTAAATAAGTGGTACAATGTCACCAACTGGTAAATGGCTGTGCCAAGCTAAAGGTCAGGAGACTTGACCTTGGAATCTATGTTCCTAACCTGTTCACCACCCTACCCTGTTCCTCGAAGGGTCATTGGAAGAAGCAATCACACTGACCAAATCTTCACCTCCGTGTGTATGAAATAATTTTTAAAGGATAGTCCTAAAGTCCATGCTGTTTTCACATTTGAACTTGAATCACAAACCCACCTTTAATTACATTTTAAGTGACTGACATTCCAACTTGCAAACAGTTTTATACGCTTGCAGCCCTTGATTGGCATGTAGTCAAGCATATGCCCCAGAATCTTCCCCCATGACGCTTCTCAGAGTACATTCTGCCTGCACCAAAGTTACCAGTGCCTTAGCTCAGACGAACCCTGGTGGCTTCCAGAGCAGGACTGAGCTGCACAGCACCGGAGGGTCCCCAGGGCATGGGCCATGAAATCCCAGTAAGTGTCCAGTAGGGCTGACAGCACACTGACACAAGAAAGGAGACCGGAGAGGATAAAATCCTCAGCCAGAATATCAACATTATCATTTCTTTGGCAGGAATCAAGAGCAGAAAACCCAAAGACACGACATTGTTCAAGTCACACTAAAAGACCTGCCAGTCGGCATATCACCCAATTACAGAAGCTCCTGCTGCCACCCAGAGAAACTCCTGTGATCACATCACCTTGCTGCTCAAGGAACTGATAAAGTGTCTACTGAAATTAAGCTCATAAATAAAGGCTGTTTAAATTTGCAATTTTCAATGGAAAAAAAAAAGACGCAAGTTAACTAGGGGTAAAGTGGCCAAAAAACTTTTTTCTAACTGCTTAGAATTTGCATTCCAGTTTATCCTTCAGTTTCCTTTGTAAATCTTTAGCAGGTGAACTTCCAAGCATTGACGGAACGTTTAAAAAGGTTGAAAGGGTGGGAAGAGGCTTCTCGTGGCCTCTGAATTGGAAGTGTGTTGTTTATTCTGTTCACATCGAAGCGGCTTCCGCCCACCAGGCTTCGGTCCACTCAGGTAGTTCCCACAGAGCTGCACTGCGAGAACAGACACGTGTGTTCCTCCACCCGGTGTCTTCCCACCAACACACACTTTGGCACCACCACCTAACTTTGCCCTTGGAAACTTCTGCTGCCTCATTTCACGTGGTCTTGGTGGGACCACCCACCTTGAAGCTTTTGTCTCTCCAGGCAAAATGGACTAGGGCCAGGCCAGTGAGACTCCCCACCCCCAAACTTGAATCCTATACAAAGCCACCCAAACATTGTTTGTAGCTGGATCTGAGTGATCCCCAAGACCCCTCCGTGAGGAGATTCTCCATCTGTTCACGTTACCAAGTACCAAGATCCTCTGAGACATCCAGTTCCTTTCTCCATGAGGCCTCCAAGTCTCTTTCCAAAAATGTCCTTGCAATAAAAAGAACCCAAACTGGCATAATCACATGTATGAATAAAAGGCCTGTTGCTTCCTCACCTGCAGAGGAGCTGAAATCCCCTTCCAGGCATTTCAAGTTAAAGCTTGAAAATATAAATGTTGTGTCTAAGTGTACATCATAAAGCTTTTCAGAAATAACCATATTAATTCATTGACTAGATACCACCGGAATTATAAAACACAGGGACAGATACAAATTTTTATAGCAGAGATGTTTGTGTAGGGAGGAGCAGATAAATATGCCAAGTAAAAGGGAAATGATAGAGACAAAGTTGATTTCAGTTTTTCACAAATTAAAAAAAAAAAAGGACAGTAAGTAATAACACATATGTAAGTCCTTACGTAACCAGGCAATAGATGTCAACAACCTGATTCTTCCTCTGAAGAACAGGCTTGGAGAGATTCAGTCAGTTACCCAAGGTTATGACCTTAGTCATCCCAGTAGCCATGGGTCTCGTTCCCCAGGCAATGCTCTGCCTTGTGCCTCCAAATAGCATAATTCATGCCAGTCTACCTGACAGGCTCGAACATTGCCCAACCCATGCCTCAGATTATACAAACATAATCTTTACTTCCAAGAGAAAATATCTATTTCATGTCACATCTCCTTGGTGGGCTACCCTAAGGAATGTGAGGCAGATTGTCTTTTGCCAAATGTCCCAGGAAACAAACCCTGACCTCCCAGTAAATGCTACCAAGCTTTCAGGAACAGATACGGCTTGCTGTGAGAAGGTCAGCCCCACTGAACTCAGAGCCAACAGCCTTGTCAAACCAGCACCAGACACTGGAGGACATTCAGCACGTTTCAAGAATATAAATAACTCCCGCACTGCAACTGCGAGCCTGCAGGGCGGAGGTTGCAAAGGAAGGTTCATCCGAAAGAATTACTATTCTAAGCAGCAGGAGAGTAGCAGTCAGAACCAGCAACTGGCAGCCAAGGGCTATGTTGCCTCCCAGGGGATGTTCAGCAAAGTCTGGAGAAGTTTTGGGCTGTCACACCTGGGGACGTGCTATTGGCATTTAATGGGTGGAGATCAGGGGTTGTTTCTTAATGTCCTATGATGTACCACAAGGACTTACCTGGCCCAAAATGTCATTAGTGCCAAGGCCGAGGAGCTCTGGTCTAAACAGAAAGGCACGAAGGTCAGACTTTTGCTCTGTGCCCCCCCCACACCCAGCTCGCCCAGCAGAGTTCGCAGGGGGTCTTCATTCCTGACACGGTGCACAGAGGGACTGAAGTCACTACAGACTCTGCACTCTGGGATCACTTGCAGACACTGTGACGGTTAATGTCATGTCTCAACTTGCCTGGGCCATGGGGCGCCCAGATATCTGGCCAGGCAGGACTCTGGGTGTGGCTCTGCGGGTTTCTGGATGAGAGTAACATATGGATCGTTGGACTGAATTAAGTCGATTGCTCTCCTTCATGTGGGTGGGGCTCATCCAATCAGTTAAAGGACCAGAAAGAAAGAAAGAAAAGGCTGGCCCTCCCCCAAGTAAGAGAAAATGCTTTCTGTCTGATGTGTTCAAATTGGGACACTGGCTTTTTCCTGCCTCTGGACTGAAACGAAAGCATCAGCTCTTCCTGGGTCTCAAGCTTGCTGGCTTTTGGACAGGACCTACACCATGGGGTCTCTGGGTTCTCCCTCCAGATACAGGTCCTGGGATTGGTCAGCCCACGTAATCATGTGAGCCAATTCCTTCCAATAAATGTCTCTGCATTACGCATAGACATGTATTTATACGCACATCCTATTGGTTCTGTTTTTCTGGAGAACTCTGGTGAACACACACACACATTATAAGCTATTGGCAAATAAATGGCCTGCTTTACAAACCGTGATGACATTTTTCTGGCTTTCTCTGCAAGGACTGCACTTAACAGGAATGAAAACCCAGCATCTGCATTAGAGCCCAGTGTGTTTCTCTGCGTCTTGAATCGGAGCCACGGCTTCAGTCCCCTGCTTTTGTTCTCTGAGGCTCTGGACAGAGTGGGAGCCCTGCGATGCGCCCCTGTCTGCTCCCCACCCTCGGGTGAGTTCATATTGCTCCCCTGCACGGAGGACAGTGCAACAAACACATAATAAAAACACACAGTTCTTCAGCCTACTGAGAATTTCCTCTTCGGTTTCACCTGGGTAATGATGCTTTTTGCTCTCTGTGCTGTATGAAAGTCTGGTACATTGCTTCTGTCTGCACAGTCAAAGTGCATCAAGATAAGAGCTGGCAGCTGGCTGTGTTTGGAACTGAACCACATAATTATAATGGAGATCATAAGACTAAGAAAAAATATACATTAAAACTCATGAATCCATCAGTTCTGAATTGGTGATCAAACATGACAGGCTAAAATTTACTGTTCCATTCGTTCTCAAAATAAAGCGATTACGACAACTAATAGTAGATGAGAAAAGGAGAATATTTACCTTCTAAAAAGAGCAAAGCATTATCAGGTATTCACTTAGAAGCATCAATTTATATGTAAACACTACACGTAGTCTAAGCAAATAACAGCTGCAGGGCCTGGGGTTTTAGTACACACACCTCGGAGGGCTCTCCTGGTCACCCACACCTTCACTGAGTACAGGCTGGGACAGCTTGCAATGAAGGACAGGCAGGCGCGGTGTGGGAAGGGCTCCCTGAGGAATGGCTGTGAGCCGCTGTACTGAGGAGCAATAGGGAGGTTCCCAGGAGTTAGGCATGTCGGGGCCGGGGCCCTAGCGGGGGCCAGGTGGGCCAGGCGGGCCAGGCTGAGGGAAGACTGTGGACTGACGCATCCCTCGGGGATGTGCTTCTTACTCGGTCCGTCTGTGGCAGGGTTGCAGAGCGAGGTTAGGAAGCCACTTCAAAGAGCCTGGACTTCACCTAAGGCCCTGGGAGCCACTGCAGGGTCCTAAACAGGTGAGCAACTGGAGGCACAGCATTTGTGCTTCTCTGGGGTCACTCAGGTAGCGGTGGGGAACATGGCGAGGCGACCAGGGCAGAGGCAAGTAAGTGGAAGCCACTGTGTGCCACAGGAGAGCTCTGAGATGAGAAGAAGGCAGGAAAAACGACTCAGCCCTACTGATTTACTCTCCGACTAAAACTCTTTCCTACTGGAAGATGTTCAGGCAGTTCAAAGTTCATCTCCCCACGGGGCTGCTGCTTCCCTCTCCTTCCTCCTTCCCAAGACGGCACCTGGCACGAGGGGCAGGACCGACTGCTCTCGCGGCCACGAACGCAAGGGCAGCCAGGACACACGGAGCCCTTCTGGGCTCTTTTCCCTGATGGATTGTCCTAGACAGTCCAGGGCTGTTGTTTCATTGTTACCGTCATAGTCATCATCACCATTTAGCCTTTAAATTAAAAAAAAAAAAAAAAAAAAGAGGCTTGCAGCTTGGTGGGCGTTTTTGGATTTTGGAGACGACGCAAAGAAACAGACAAGTATGCTGCTTTCGGCCACACACTGAGTGCACAGTATGGCAGCCGGTTCCGAGCGGGACCCAGAGCAACGGGAGGCTCTGCAGCAAGTGCGGGCAGCAGCGCGCGCTGCACCGCCCCTTGGTTCATGCAGGACCCAGCAGGCCGATGACACCCGTGTCCACAGCAAACAGAGCAGCTGCAGAGCGCCTCCGGGAGGCTCCAGGTGAAGCTCCTCAAAGGCTTCTCAGGCTGTTAGAATGGAGCTGTCCCCTCCTCTACAGACAGCCATTCTCCTTTGGAGAAACAGTCCGGGCTTGCTATGGGGCTCCGGCATTGAATGCCTGGCTAGGGAACACCAGGCGATCACGTGACCACCCCGCTTGGAGATTCTTATTAGGCTGGGTGGGTGCAGTAGGCACCCGCTGTCGAGGGGCAATGGCGTAGAAGAAAGCAGGCTCAAGCAGCACGGGCAGGTGACGCGGACCCACGGCTCCTGTGTCTGCTGCTTTGTCACCTCTCCCTCAGTCCACACAGACGACCTTATAGGAACTTCCTGGCGATCAAACAACGTAAAAGGGGAAACCACAGGCCTGACTTGTGGATGTCTGTGTGGGATACCATCACCACCACCCGGAAGGGGGCAGCTGCAGAATCACAGCCCCGCTCAGGGGCGGCTCTGACGGACCATGGGCCAGGGTAGCCCTTGTGGCAGGCAGGATTTCGAGCAGTGTGTTGATTTCTGTGTTGCCTGCCCTGCGAGATGTCTGGACATTAACGGACCTACATCAATTCATGGGCAGTCGCTAAAAGCACAGCCAGGACTGGGGAGAGCAGGACTGTGCGATCAGTGGCAAGGACGCCTGGGAAAATGGTCCGCAGGTGACGGACCTGCCAGAGGAGCACGGTGCGATGATATTTGACTGTCTAGGTGGAAGTTCTCAATAATCAAGTGAGCGAGATGACACCCGGGAGGGCAGGTGGCCTCCTGCTCGGTGCTCAGTCAGGGAGCTTCATCCATTGCCACCCCTGAGGGCCTACCTCCTGGAGAGCAGAGCCCAGCATGAGCCCCTCCCGGGATGTGGGGGAGGAACCGGTCAGCACCTGGTGGCAGAGGGCTCACAGGGACCCTTCTGTCCTACAGGGCGTAGTGAGTCCTCCCTGCAATAGACATAGAGAGATTTGCCACGTCCACCCGTAATGCTCCCGCCTGCACTTCTACCCGTCTCTTATAGAACAGTTAATTCACTGTCATGGTCCCCCCCACCCCCCATGTTGAGACTTGACCAAGAAACTCATTTTATAGCAAAGAAGCTTTACCATGGACTCACATTCATGGAATGCGCCAGTCTCACCCACGTACGCCTCCCCTGGTGACAGGATCAGTTTCCTGCCTCCGGACCACATGATTTTCAAAACACCCTTCTGATCTGACTCACTCATGCTGTGCTTTCTTCAATCACCCAAGGCCCAAATGCAGTAAATAGGTTTCTTTCTTTCTTCTTCTTCTTCTTTTTTTTTTTTTTTGAAGCCTCAATATAATGAAAGTTGAAATAAATTTTTAAACTACATGGGAGCGTACACTTTCAAAAGGAAAATAGTTTCAAATAGAAAAGCTTACAATAAGATAGTGTGCTCAGCCAGGCCATTCAAACTGTGGTTATATTCAAAGGTATATAAGCAACAACATTATAGAGGTTTGACCCTAGATAATATCTTATTGAATAGACAGCAAAGAGGAGAATGAAGCTGTCCTAGGTGATGAAAAGGGAATCTCCAATTCAGTACGCTAGCAGGAGGGAAATGGCTTAATGATCTTTAACAGCAGCCTGATCCATGGCAGGTTCAGCAATACATCTTCCATGAGCAGAAGGTTCAGGGACACATACTTTAATTAAAGTTCGCTACTTCAAGGATAATTAAAGCTGCGCTACAGAATCCCATCGACGACATTACAGAACTCTTCATAAGCTGGCCAAAGTAGCTGCAGCTTTATTTTTTTACAAAGCGTTTCAGGAATTTGAGAGGGACGACAGCAGGCTGGTGAGGTGGTTTGATATTGCGTAGTCATGCCCATGGATATTTAATGCAAATTGGATGGAAATGAAAAACAATGTCTTCTTCACTTCTTCCCCTCAAAATCCAAGGGTAATGCCCTGAAAGCACAACGTAAGTCTTCCACAGCATGGTCAGTGTGGGATGTGTCAGAGCCTGTGCCCATGGACTGTAAAGTCACCAAGCGCAGCTTGGGTGCCTTCGTGAACCCAGGGATGCGGCAGACACAGGACAGCCCGGACACAAGGTGCGAGACCCTGCTCTGAGTTTCCACAGACGGGGCAGGGCAGCCTCCACCAACATGTGCCCCCGCCCGGCCTGGCCAGGGCCCCTTTCCCGCACCCCCTCTCTGCCGTCTCTTTCTTCTGAAGTCTCAATTCTGCAAAAACAGTTACCAAAGGGTTACACGCCGGCCAGGGGTTCATCAGAAGGGGGCTGTCACAGCCCTCAGAAAGCCCTCTCTTTCTTCTGATTCCTCCCTCCAGAGTTTGTGTGTGGTTTTCAGTCACCCCTCCCCCACCCACCAAAAGAAATGCCATTTAAGAAAATTAGAGACTTCTGGCCAAGATGGAGGTGTAGGCAGACACACTGTGCCTCCTCTCACAACCAAAATTAAGGACAACAAAGATTTAGAAACAAGAAAACAACCAGAACTCGGAAAATCAAACTGTTTGGAAGTCCAACAACCATTCATCCAGACCGGTAGGAGGGGTGGAGTCGCGGCAGGAAAAAGTGGAGATGCGGACTGGGCACACAGGCAGCAGCAGCTGGCAGCCCCCAGGTGCACAGGTGGCGACTAGCAGACCCCAGGCACGGGGTGGCAACTGTGCAGAACCAGTGAGGCCGCACAAGGCAGCTGGCTGACTGGGTGGTCCCACATTCATGCAGAGATAACCTAGGCAAAGGGGAAGCGGTGGAGGGGAGGGGAATCCGAGAGTGAGCACAGGAAGCGCCATTGTCTCCTCTCAGACCCCACCCCCACATACAGCATCACTACCCAATGACTGGGATGTCCCGCCCTGGGGAACACCTAAGGCTCCACCCCTCACTACGTAACAGCTGCGACTAGACCAAAAAAAAAAAAAAAAAAAAAACCCAGAAATGAAAATGGCTCAAACCGGAGAACAAATCAAAGCCCCAGAGCCAATTTATCTAAGCGACAAAGAGATTGCCAACCTATCAGATGCACAATTCAAAACCCTGGTGATCAGGATGCTCACAGAATTGGTTGATTTTGCTCACAAATTAGATGAAAAAATGAAGGCTATGATAAGTGAAATGAAGAAAAATGCATGGGAACCAACAGAGATGGGAGGAAAACTGGGACTCAAATCAATGGAGTGGACCAGAAGGAAGAAAGAAACAACCAAACAAAAAACAAGGAAGAAACAAGAATTCAAAAAAATGAGGAGAGGCTTAGGAACCTCCAGGACATCTTTAAACGTCCCAACATCCGAATTATAGGGGTACCAGAAGGGGAAGAAGAAGAGCAA
>PVKU01001001.1:0-40822 GCA_004027475.1 Anoura caudifer | reverse complement strand
CCCCCAATCTGGCAAAGGAAATAGACTTCCAGGAAGTCCAGGAAGCTCAGAGAGTCCCAAAGAAGTTGGACCTGAGGAGGAACATACCAAGGCACATCATAATTACATTACCCAAGATTCAAATGAAGGAGAGAATTCTAGAAGCAGCAAGGGATAAGGGGACAGTCACCTATAAAGGAGTTCCCATCAGACTGTCAGCTGATTTCTCAAAAGAGACCTTACAGGCAAGAAGGGGCTGGAAAGAAGTATTCCAAGTCATGAAAGGCAAGGACCTACATCCAAGATTGTTCAATCCAGCGAAGCTTTCATTTAGAATGGAAGGGAAGATAAAGCGCTTCTCAGATAAGGTCAAGTTAAAGGAGTTCATCATCACCAAGCCCTTATTATATGAAATGTTAAAGGGACTTATCTAAGAAAAAGAAGAGAAAAAATATGAACAGTTAAAAGACAGCAAACTCACAGGTATTAACAACCAGACCTAAAACAAAAGTCAACTAAGCAAACCACTACAACAGGAGCAGAAACACAGAAATGGAGATCACATGGAGGGTTAGCAATAGGGGAGTGGGAGGAGGAGAGAGGGGGACAAGGTACATAGAACAAGTAGCACAGACAGTGGGTAGAAAATAGACAGGAGGAGGGCAAGAATAGTGTGGGAAATGTAGAAGCTAAAGAACTTATGACACATGGGCATGAACTAAAGGGGGGAATGTGGGTGGGAGGGGGTGTGCAGGGTGGAGGGGAATGAAGGGGGGAAATGGGACAACTGTAATAGCATAATCAATAAAATATATTTTAAAAAAAGAAGAAAATTAGTTCATGCCATGGAAGAAAGTGAATCGCCTGACACTATTACACAAACACAACCAGTGCTAACACACTGGTTTGATGAAGTCCATCCCCCACTCGCTGCAGGTGCTGTGTTGCTGCGTCCTGTTACACACAGACGGAGCAGCTTTTCTTCGCCGAGTGTTTCATCTCCAGTGCATCGCCATGTTAGTCTGGCCGCCCTGAAGCAGCACTCCTAACAGTTACATCACATTACAGCAACTGGATGGACTGACTGACCGGCTCCAGCGTTGCTCACCTGGGTCGATTCCCACTTCCGACCCTCACAGAGAACTCTGATGAACGTCTTCGTGCGTGACGGGCTTCCCACACTGAGGATTTTCCTCCCTGGGCTAGATTCCGGGAAATGAAATGACTCGGTCTAAGGTGAGGAAGGCTAAGGCCCCTGAGATGCATTTTCAGGCCCTGCTGAAGGACAACAGCTACCCAGCGAAGCCACCTGAATGAGCCAAATGGACTCAGGTGACAGCGTGCCTAGCATTGAATGGTCTTACTTGCGCAGACTCGCTGAGGGCAGTGCTTTGACTAGAGCCATGTTAGAAAGATTTTTTTCATTGCTTTTGCTGCTAACTGGGAGACTGCCAGGAGCCCTGAGTGACAGATGAGTGCCAGGCGCTCCAGGGTGCCCAGGCTCCAGATCGATGGCATTTTCTTAAAGTTCTTCGATTTCATCAGATTTACCTGAGGGGAGTATTAGGTCCTGAACACCTGTCCTCCCAAGTCTCGAAACCCTATTTCCAAGACCTGCACAATAAGGAATCTAGAAGGGGAACGTAAGATCCCGGCCACTGAGTTTCCTTCCGTCTGGTTGTGGGAGCAAAACATCAAATCACCCAGGTGATTCAGCCCCCCCTACAGTCAGATTTGGCACCCTGCGACTTCTGGCTTTTCCCCAAACTAAAATTGCCTTTGAAGAGGAAGAGATTTCAGACCGTTGATGAGATTCAGGAAAATATGATGGGGCAGCCGATGGCGATCCCAACAAAGGATTTCACGGAGTGTTTTGAACGGTGAAAAAGATGCTGGAAGAACTGTGTGAGGTCCCAAGGTGCCGACTTTGAGGGGGACTGAGCTTCCTTGTCCTATGTACAATGCTTCTTGTATCTTGTATCTTCTTCAATAAATGCCTTTATTTTTCATAGTACATGGATGGATACTTTCTGGACAGACCTTGTACTTTCTACTTTTGTACTTCCTTCTCTAGTATCACTGTTTCCTAATGCACGGATACTACACGTATACACCGCTCTGTAAGTTTAGGTGAGTATAGCCACCTTAGAAAGCAATTTGGCACCAAGTGGTCAAATTTTAAGTTTATATAAGCTATGATCCTACAGTTCCATTTCTGGGCATATACCCCCAAGAACTTCTTTTGCATGTGCCTAAATAGTTCCACAATGTTGCCGCGCACAACTACATATCGGGCCAAAAAGTCCATTATAGTTTTTCTGTAAAATAAAAGATACAGTTTTCATTTTCACTAATAATTTTATTGATTTGGATATTTTGAGTGTGGTGACTATCTCCCACTATTGGCTTCTAGTGGGCAGAGGCCAGGGGTGCTGCTGAACACCTTCCAATGCATAAGGCAGCCCCGCAGCAAAGAAGTATGTGGCCAAAATGTCCATAGTACCAAGAAACCTCGCAAACCACTTTTGGCACATTCAATCAGTCACAGCACCTTCTCCATACACTGCAAAAAAATTTTTTTGGTGTTTCAGCTGTGCTTTTGCCTTTCTTGAAATAATAAAGTATGATAGGCCAAAAATGTTGCTTCTCTTCTTCCATCTTCAATATTTAAATGGCTGCGCAAAAATTCACCAATTCTGATAAGTTTTTTTTAATGCACACTGATATAATAGCTGCCCATAATACAATTAAACAAAATTGTTTTGAACGAAATTAAAGACAACTAAGCACTACTAGAGCCATCATACAGAAAAAACATACCAGACTTTTTGGCCAGCCCAGTAATAGCTAAAAAATACAGAAGCTATCAAATGTCCATCATGGAGGATCAGATCAATACAATATGGCATTTTCATATGATGGAATGATATTTAACAGTTGAAGTATAAACATAATCTGTATAAAATAATCCGATAGGTCTCTTAAAAACACCAAGTGATGATGTAAGTTTCTTTTACAGGAAGTAAAAGATACACCACTTATGTGAAACTCTACAGTTAAGTCTGCTGTGAAGAGCCAATAAATATGAAGATACATTCTGTCTCACTAGGGGAAAAAAAAAAGCCAAGTGCAAAAGCAAGATTCTGGGTTTTCCTTTGCCTGTGAAATTGGCCATGTTGATGCATATTTACCATTGGCACGGCACCGGGATCCGGCACACTCAGGCACTGCCGATGGGAAACTAAATGTGTAAACTCTCCTAGAGGATTGTTTGGAATATGGATCCAAAAGTTTTCAAGAGTCAACAAATGTTGACAAAGTAATTCGTCCTAAGCAAGTAAAAATATGTAGAAAGATGAAGAAGTTACAATAAAAAGTAACTGCTTTGCAATAAAAAGTAACTGCTTCATATTTTAAAAGAATGATTTTGTTGAATAAATTGTGAATTAGGAGGAGAATAAAAATGACAGAGAAGAAGAATTATTGATATTAATGCTGCTCATATGTCGTTCAATATAAAATGACTGTATTTGCTTTAAAAATCATATCCATGGGGTTCTTATTAATCAAGGGTATCTGGTACCAGAAAAGAATCACTTAGCATGAAGCCACATGAAGTGGGGACCAAAATTTCACAGTGAAGGATGGGAACTTAAGAGCTGATTAGCACTACATTTGAAGGAAAAAAAGCAATAATTTTATTTAATGTTTTCCCAAATTTTGATAACAGTATTTTTCATGGGAAGGGATATTTAGGATGGATCCTAAAATTCATGAAGAAGCCTAAATGGTCAAGAATAGCCAAGACAATTTTGAAGAAAAAGGCTAAGAAGGGAAGATTTATTATAAAGCCTTAATAATTAAATTAAAATGGTATTAGCTCAGGAATCACAAAGCTAACAAAATAGAGTTAAGAAACAGATCCAAATATAGAACAGAAATTGGTATGACATAGCAGCAAAATAAAATAGAAATAGTTAATTATTCATTAAATGATAAAGGCATAGTTTACAATATGGAAACCAATTAGATCCCTCCCTCACACTATACAGAAATATAAATTTCAGATGAGTTTAAAGATCTAAAATTTTACCTAGTCAAAAATACCAAAGCATAGAAAGGAAAACTTGAAAACAAAGGGGTGTGTGTGTGTGTGTGTGTGTGTGTACGAAACGTAAAGTAAAAGAGCAGTGAAATCCATTCCGTGCTTGTCACATCAACCAAAATTAGAACCTCTGGTTACCAGCAGGCACAGTCAAGTGTACGGGGATCCAAGGAGCTCCCGCAGATGGCCAGTGGGAGTGATAAATAGCACGGCCTCTTCAGAGGGCAATTTGCAAAACCTAGGAGGGTTGACGTGACAGGCAGCTGCTGATGGGAGAGTGCCTTCCTACCCAGACAGTCAGCTTCTGGGGGCACGCACCCTGGACACACTCGTGTGCATTTCCATCAAGGATACCCCCTGCCATGCTGTTTACAACAGCAAAGGGAAAAGCACCTTTTTTGTCCACCAATGGGGACTATTTAAGTTCTGGGATATCAAAGAAGTAATTACATCTACTGCTATCAACATACGTAATGAACACATGTCAAAAACAATACCATGTGGGGGGAAAAAGACAAATCACAAAAATGAATGGCAGGTCTCCGTTTACCTAGAAGTTTAAACAGGAAAGAAAACAAGACATGGTGGGCACACGCTCAACCCCAACATTACAGGTCGTGTGAACTTCACCCCAAAGTCTCATCCTTTGGCGTCTGAATTTCCCCTTTTGCTCAACAGAGAATTTTCTATTCATGGCGATGCCATACTTAGACTAAGTAGCTGCTAAATGTAAAGTAGCATGCTGGGTGCCAGGAAGGACAAGAGAAACGTACAAGACTTCTATCACCCTGCACAAGGGTACGACTCAGCTAGGGAGGTTGTCTGAGAGACCTGGCTCGCTCCTTGCTCTGGGTCTCGTTGTGTGTAAACTTAGAAGGTGTGCTTAATTGTCGAGGCCCAGATCCCTTACAGGGGTCCCCAACCTCCTGGCCGCAGACCAGTATCATCCGGACCCATTAGGAACCTCGCTACACAGCAGGAAGTGAGCTTGAACGAAACGCATGTAAATCAGCCGGACACTATCCCCATCCCACCCCCACCCCCATCCTGGGAAAACCTGTCTTCCACGAAACTGGTCCCTGGTGCCAAAACGTTGGGGACCGCTGACCGGGAAAGCCACTCTCCTCCTGTTGTGAAGGTTAAATGAATACGTATACAGTGTCCAGCACATGGCAAATACCCGACAGGCTTAGCAAACAGAGGCGTGGCAGCCATCGCAAGACTAAAGTCATCTAAGCGGCATCTCAGTCACACGGACAGTAAAATGAAAGGGCAAAGGGCGAGGGAAGGGCACTCACTGGGTTCCCCGCAGGTTTCCATAGCTGGGCCCAGCATCCCTGCCTCCTGGCGACCTGGCTCCCACACTGTGGAAGGCAGGGGACATTTCTTCCAGCAGCAGTTTGCTACACCCAGGCCTCTTTATTCTTCGAGTTCACCACGGACAGTGCTTTGTGAAAAGATCTACCAGCCCCAGGAAAAAGAGTCCCTTCTCTCACACCTTGGAGAGATTCCAGGGTGAAAGGACACCAAAAGGACCCTAACATACCTAAGCTGGTTTCTCAATTGACCCTCTTGGAAATTCCAAGGACATACTGCAGCTGCATTCTACCAGAGAGAAAGCAACAGTGTCTCAACTCCGCCTGCTCCAGCCCACGGGAGGCTCTCCTGAAACGCTGGGATAGCGTTCCGCCCGTGGACGTAGCAGGCATCGGAGCGGGGGGCGGGGGGGGGGGGCTGCCTGCCAGGTCCTGGGCAAACCAGTGTTTGGAAATCACTTTCGGAGATCCTAAACGGTCGGATTTTATTCCTGTGACTCTGTTCAGAGGGCTTTGGAAAGGATGGTGGGCATTTCAGGTCTCCCGCCAATGTGGCGCCACCGTGTGGCAACAGCGCGAACAGTTCATAAAATCCCAGCCTTGACATTCTGTGATTTTCACCAATTTTTAACTTTGAGGAATTCAAATTATTTCCATTATTTATGCTTCAAGGGAGAATTTACTCATATATTTTCTTCGTTCATATTTTATTATCACACTCTTTCAGATCTGCATTATTCAAAGACACTATGAATAAACCAGCCTCCATTCAACAGCGTCAGCCCTGTTATATCTGGGGTCCAGCCGGTTACACCACCAGAGAACTGATTACCAGGGTGTTGGGTGAGGCAAACCCAGTTCAAAGTCCAACCATGACTCAAGACCAAATTCTTCCTTCTAGCTTTCTGAACTGGCGTAGGTATAATGAACTACCTTTGGTTTGTATACAATAAAAAAAAAGGAAGTAGAAAATCATCTGGCAGTTTCATTTTTGCTTTGAAACTAAAATGATAAAATAAATAGTAAGAGTCATAAAAGTAAGAGCCACTGGATGGCGAGAGAACCGAAAGTAAGCAGGATGGTGGTTACCTCTGAGAGGGAGAGTAACTATAGAGGTAACGGGGAGACTGGGAATATTCCAGGTCTTAACCTGGGCGCTAGTTCCGCAGGTCTGCTCGGTTTGTGGACGTCCCTCGTGCGTACACTTCGGTGTAACATTAAAATCAGTGCACCAGGGTCAGGCCAGCCTTTCCTCCTTAGCTGGCCTTTGAGACAAAAGCTTTTGTATACACGGTCACAACCAGGAAGGCAAAGCCAGGGAGGTGCTCAGGTCTCTCGGAGATATTTCGGTCTGTGAATCAACAGCACTCAAGGCCAAGGCCACAGAGGGACTTTCCTTCTGTCCCTCTGGGTGGGGACGAAGGGGACAGTCTACACCTCTGTTAGTCTGAACTGCCGTGGCCAGGAAGGAAATAACAGGAGGATGGACAGTGGCATTTTCAAAGTCTTACCAAACCAAGTTTCTCAGGACGGAAGGATGTTTAGGTCTGTGAATGGGGGCCTATAGACTGCTGTTTAAAAAAAATAAATTAAATTTCCTCCACTTCCACCTACAGTTCAGTTCCTCCTCCACAATCTTCCTTCCACTTTTAATCTGTCATGTCCCCTGAACCCCAACTGCCCTGCGAAGACTAAAAGACAGGAATTGTTCCACTTCATAGATGAAAAAGTTGAGGCTCAAAGATGTTTGTCAGACTTCACAAAACTGTCTTAGCGGTCATCTCATCGCTGAGTTGGGGCAAGGCAGGCTGAGTTGAAGAAACGGGGTGATGACCTCAAAAGAGAAGGGGCAACCCTCTCCCCAGCCCAAAGTTCTGAGAACAGCTCACAGCCCCAAAGGCGCTGCCTCGAAGGACCTGGGGTAAAAGATTCACATCTGACAACATTTCCATATCCCAGGACCCGACTCCAGTCCCCCAGGAAAGGCGTGAAACCCAGACGGAGGGGTAGGGAGAGAGAGCAGACAAGAAGCCAAACTCAAGGCATTTTCTAAGGGCTGGCGGGAGCCAGTGCTGGGGAAGCCAGCCCCAGAGCCCAGCCGCTTCTCTGAGGAAGTCCCTGGGCCCAAACCGCTGCATGCAGCCAGAGTCTCCGGGATACGTGTCCCCGAGGACAGGCTTATTTGGGAGGAGACGGAGCAGGACGGACGTAGGCGTAGAGGCACCTAGTGAATTCCCCTAGCCCTGCCCAGACGTGAGCAAATTCTCGGGGAATGGAAGGGGTGCAGGACCTGCCGCGCAGGTCCAAGGGTTCCTCCCGCGGAATCTCTCCTCTACTTACTACCCCCGAAAATCCCCCAAGGGGTCCCTTGGGATCAGCGCCTGACCTCTTCCAATAAGGCGGAGCTGGGGGCAGTAAGAGGAAGGGACCGGGATTGAGCTGAAGTGAACCCCCTCACTGCCACTTTCTACCCTGAAACAGCGCGCCCCTCTCCAGACAGTCCGAGGACCCGGCCAGAGTCTTTCGATTCAGATTCGTACTCCGCGCACCAGCCGTGACCTTGAGCGAGTCCCTGATTAGCCCCATTTTACCGAAATTAAGAGTATAAAAGAGTCAAATCAGCTGCGTGGGGCTGATTCCGGCGCTTACTCGACGGTTTAAGGCGCCCCGCCGGTGCGCCCGTAGCGTAGTAGGTGCGCGGTGAACCGCAGCCCAAGAGCTACGTGGCGGGTGGGGATCGGAAACCGCCAGGGAAAAACAGAGGCGAGTCCAGCTCCCGCAGCAGAAGAAAGGCGAGGTTCCTATTCGGCGACGGTGCCCTAGCAAGTTCGATTCCCCGCCCCAAGCTCCTCCGCAGGGGTGGACTGGCCTTGCCGGGGACCCTGGCTCAGGACCCGCGCGGGGCGTGCGGAGACGTGCGAGACACCGCCACACACCCACCCCCGAAGTTGCCGCAACGTAAAAGGGACAGTGGCGCAAAGCCGCGGGAGGGGAGGGGACGGTACTCACACGCGGTAGCCAGGCTGGAGTAGGTCCGTGACCTGGGTCAGCGATGGTGGCCAGACTCGGGCCACCGCGCCTCAGGGTGTCTGGGGCACCTGCCGCAGCGCAGCGCGTGTGTTAGGAGGCTGCCAGCTGAGAGGCAGGGGTGCGGGCGGGTCGGCGTGCCCGCTCTGAGCTGCAACGCCGCGGGGCTCGGCCGCCAGAACTGCAACCGCAGCGGGAGTCCAGGAGCAGCCTGGAGGCGAGAACGCAGCGGCAGTGGCTGCGAGGGAGTCGCCTGTGCCGCAGGCACCCAGGGCCAGCCTGGCCGCAGCCGCCGCTGACACCCTGGCCCAGCTGCCGGCCAATCAGAGGAGCCCCGAGTGGGGGCGCGTGTGGAGGCGGGGCGGGGGCGCAGGCAAGGCGCCGGCGAGAGGGGCGGCGTGCGACGGCGCCTGCGCCGGGGCAGGGGTTGCCTGCCCGCGGGTTCTTCTGGAGCTCCCCCGGCGCGCGGGCGGCACGCGCGGGGAGGGCCGGGCGCCTCGGGAGGAGGCGGGGCTGGGGCTGCGCGAGCCGGTCCTGGGATCCGCGCCCCCTCCTGGGCTCTCCGGCGCGGCGCAGTGCGCTGTCCGGGCGGCGGCCGGGGCAAGACCTCAGGTCACTCCCAGCTTCTAAGTAAGGCTTTTCCTGTCCCCAGCTGCTGGGCACCCACTGGGGGCCCGGCCCTTCCCGGACTGTGGGCACCCTGCCGCCCGCCCCTCACCTGGGGTGGCATGGAGCTTCTGCAGATACACTTCTCCCTCCCTTAACAGTCAGTCCCCGAGTACTTAAAGTCTATGTGGTGACCCATGCCCTGGTCTGGATTCCTTTCATTCTCGTGAATTTACTGTGCTAGCGGTGCTCATTCATTCCAGACACGGACTGGGTTCCCGCTGGGCTGGGGAGCTGTCCCGGGCCACTGCGCGGAAGCCCAGTCCGTGCCGCACCTAGGGGTTAGGGACCCGCGCTGGTGGAAGGACTCCCCAAGATTGCGGCAGATGAGGGACGCAACCGGGCCCAGGCCAGGAGCACCAGGTCCTGGAAGAGTGGCTGGAAGTCGAAAGGTTCCGCTGCAGGCCAGAGCTTCATGGCGCGTTTGCATCCATCAGGCACAAGGCCTGGAATCTTCCTAAGACAGTGAACTGCTTCAACTCCAACTACTGGGCTGTGAAAACACATCGTCGGTTTTAGCTGCAGGATGGAAGTCACTCCATTAGAATACAGCGTTTGTGGAGCTACATTGGTGATTCCTAAGACGCTGGGAATCCTCAATCAAGACAGTGGATTGAGGCTGTTCTCTGCACGTCAATTTGCACAGCAGAAATGGATGGCTCGCCTGTTTGTTGATCTGTCCGCAGCAGAAAAAAACATGCAAGCAAACGAACAAACAAAACAGCCTCTAAGAAGGGAACTTGGAAGGTAAAGAAGTCCAATTCTCTAAATATCTGTTTTCCTCTCTTAAAGGGATTTTACTAATATTACCTACAAACCGGTTAAAGTAGAAGGAAGTTTGTGTTTAGTTTCTATTTCATTTATTCAATTTTAATTTTATTTATCTATGCTTGATTAGCATTGGCTTGGTGCAAAATTCAAAAAGTATAAGTGGGCACACAGTTCCCACCCTTGTCTCCCAGCCTCTCAGTTCTCCTCGCTGGAGGCAACCATTACTATCCTGTTCTTATGTAGTCCCCTGGAGAAAATGTATTTGTCTGATGTTCTTATGTTTACTCTTTGTTACACAAAACGGTAGGTCTGACTTCTGGCACATGTGGATTCAGGGGTTCAAGTGAGGTGTATGAATGTAGAAGTGGATGTAGAATGCGAAACGATTACTCTCCACAGGTGACCCTACAGTGTTTGCAGCGTGGCAAGAATGAGGCTATGCAGAAATTTGCAAAACTGACTTAAATATATAAACGCACCTCTTTACAAGTCCTAACATCTTGCCTAAGTGGTAAACACTTTAAAAGAAAGGCAAATAAATACAGAAGAGTTCGGTGATTTGGTCAAGGTCACAAATAATACAGAAAGTAGAGATGGAAATCCAGAGACGTTATGAATGAGAATGAGTCCCAGTTCCCTATTTGTTGTCCTTTAGGTCAAAAACAGGTGCAACTTTAATTCTTCACCAGAGCTATTATTGATTTTTTAAAATCATTCCCCAAGAAAAGTTTGGCATTGGAAGATGCCTTGGGTAGCAATGAGCCTGCAAGAATATGACCTAAAATGCTACCTCCTTGATTACTCCATCCTGAGCTGTCATCCAGCAAAGTTTTACTGAATGCCAGCAATATCCATCCCTTCTTTTGCCCCTCATGACCCACAGGCAGGGCTTGTTTTTCCGTGTGCTGCATGACCTGGACCACTGTCAAAGTTCTAATGGAGTCTTTCTTTATCAAGAAGAGCTCGTTGATTTGTGCACCAAGGAAATGCATCCTGCATTCTTTTAAAATGTAAATCAGACAGTCCATTTCTTAGCCAGGAGATTGATGAGTTTATACTGAAAGGAAAAGGACATGCCTCAGGAGGATTCTGGGTAGAATTAAAAGAGCATTCATTAATCACAAGACTGGAGTACTGGTCTGCCCTTACCACTTCCTGTGTGTGTGACCTTGGGTGAGTTAGTTACTTAGCTTCATTGAACCCTAGATTCTCTCAATAAAATATATGGCTCAGCCCTCTCCATTGCCCTGTGAGGTGGTTGTTAATTGATACAATGTATGTGGAATTGATTTGCACAGAATGAGATTTAATATGCTAGTTATCTAACCATTATAATTTTTACCTGGAAAAAGTGAGTTTATAAAGACAATTTCTATGCCCTTTTGTAGTATTCTCTGGCATAGAAGTGGTGAAACCTTCACCTACTACTTCCTGATCATCCAAAACATATCCAGTTTTCTTTTTTAAAAAATGTACCTCTACCTCCTCCATGGCACCGAGCATTTGTTACATGATGTTAGTTATTTGGATACATCTCCATCCAACATCCACTGCGAGAGCGGAAATGCCTTCAAGCTGGCACCGTGTCCCATCTTGGATTCCTACGGGCGCCTACAATAGTGTCTTTATAATGGCAGACATGCAAGAATTATTTGTTGAATGAAAAGTAAGTGGATGACAGGAAAAATTGGTAAATGGTACCTTATCAAAAATTTTTTAAAACTTTTATTCTATAAAAACTACTAAGAGGGTGCAAGGACAAATAATATTCTAGGAACTATATTGTCAAACAACATATCTGACAAAGGATTTGTATCTAGAAAAAAAGAACGCTCAACAGTCAATAATAAGAACCAAACAGTCCCATCAGAAAATGGGCAGAAGGCATGAAGAAATATTTCACTGAAAAGCATATACTACTGACAAATAAGCACACGGAAAAATGCTCAACATCATCAGCCACTAGAGAAATGTAAATTAGAAGTATAACAGGATATTACTGTGTATCTCACAGAATAGATAAGATAAAAAATAGTGACCACACCAAATGCTGGTGAGAAAACAATAACCATGTCACTTATTCATTGCTGGTGGGAGTGTAGAAGATGGTGACATCACTCCGGAAGATAAGCTGGCTCTTTCTTTTACAACTAAAATCAGACCTGCCATATAGCCCAGCAATTTCACCTTGGGCATTTATTCGATGGACCTGAACACTTCCATTCGCATAAAAGCTTGTACAGATCAAGCCACACAGGACCAGTCCTCAACAACGCCACCACGAGAGAGCGGGAGACAGGACCACAGCACACATCCACGCCGATCACTGTATGAGGAAAATATTCATGTTTTTGGACAATTCAAGGTGGGTGGGAGGCTTCAAAATGGGAATTCTGCATTTTTCTGCTCTTCAGCAGTGATTAATTTTTTTGAAAATGCAAAAGAGGGCCTGGCTGGTACAGCTGAGTGGATTGAGCACCAGCCTGTGAACCAGTGTCGCCTGTTTGATTCCCAGTCAAGGCACATTGCCTGGGTTGCAGGCTGGGTCCCCACTTGTTGGGGGTGGGGGGTAAGAGGCATCCGCACATTGATGTTCCTCTCCCTCTCTTTCTCCTTCTCTCTAAAAATAAATAAATAAAAACTTTTTTAAAAAATCAAAAGACATGTGACCGTGTGTGCATCTCAAGTTGGTGAAACAGATGATACTGGCCGATATAGAAACAGAAATGCAGAGAAAAGAATGTATTGTTTCCGGTAAACATAGTACTTTTCTCCAAGCTATCCTTTAGAATAACTAATATTTCATTGTACAGCTCTTTGTTCCCTACTACATACAGGCTTTTTAAAAGCCTTGCTGCTTTCTTTAGTAAAGTTGATTCTATCTCTGAAGGACAATGTAGAAGTAATTATAGAATCTTGTCACTCACTGACGCGGGTATCCAATACGGGGTCCTGATGCTGGTGAGAGATACTGACATTAACAATACTCTTTTATGGAAGTATATGTGCTTACCAACGTACAGAATCTTGATTTGTGACTTTCTCCTCCTTTTCTTTCTTTCTTTTTTTTTTTTTGATTGAAAATCAGGTCTCCACAATAAAGCCCAGATTTTGTGAATAACCTCTACAACCCATCAGAGACAATGCTTCTCTGAATCCGGAACCAGGGGAGATGTGCAGCAGCTGACTCAGCCTGCAGCTGTGCTGAGGATTAATAAAATTAGCGGCAATATCCGGAAACTTAGCCAGAGCCCTGTGTGTGAGGGCGCATCTCCTTCATAACAATCCTCAAACCCCAAGGGAAGGTTTCATGGTCATGCTCTATTTCACTGAGGCTTAGCAATAAGGTTGCTATTGAAATGGCAAAGTCAGGTATCACCAAAGACAAGGAGACACAGGCACAGGCCCTTTTCCCTTGGTACCTGATCCAGTGCCCTGCTCTGCATTTTCTTAGCTCCATGGCACTTGCCACCTTTTAACACACTATTAACTTATTCCGCTTAGTCCTTATTATGTATCTTCCCCACTAGAATAAAATGTGCATGAGGGCAGAGATCTCTGTTTTGTTCGCTGGTCTCTCCCAGCACCTTGGACAGAGCCTAGCACAAAGGACGTGCTGGACAAATATTGAATGAATGAAGACGCCAGAGAAAATGCTCATTCCCCCGACATTTACAAGTCGAAGATGTTCAGAAGCTTTCATGCCTGCTGAATATTCCCACTGATGTTTTGCAATCAGGTGACCTGAATTTTAATATATTTTAAAGTTCCTTTGAGAGGTGATGGATCTCTCTGCTGGTTGCAGTGATATTACCAGTTCCCCGAGGATATTTCTCCTCCCGGCAACCCCCCCACCTCCATCATGACCACCACCACCTTTAGGACAGAGCCAAGAGACTTATGGTTCCAGGAGACTGAAAAAGGAATCCCACTGGAAGAGAGAAATCTAAAGGTGGGGGAGAAAGGGAATATAATGTGGAAGAAGTTTCTACTCTACAGGAAGAAAAAGAAAAGAAAAAGCAGTACTCTCTCTCCCAGGGAAACAAGCAAGTCACTGAGACTTAATGTGAGAAGCTAAAAAACACTATTCAATTCTCCCAAGGACCCAGGACTGAATCTTTCTTGGTCCCCTGGGGAGGATGTTGAGAAGATGGAAACAGTGTAGCATTTGAGGTGGACCCTGAATACAGAGCCGGTGAGACAGTTGAGCCCCTGAGAGACCCCAAGTATGGTCCACTAAAAGCCACATGCAAAACATTTCCAATAAAATTTGATTAGAACATAATCCAATCATGCACACAGAGAAAAGATGCAACTATAGGGGATCATGGCCATGTAGCCCTCAGGGATGACACATCAGTTACCCCCTATCACCTGGCATCTGGAAGACCTGGGCATTTAGAGACCTCACCTCTGACATTCTGTCCTGCTACATGCAGAGATGGCCAAATATTGCAAGAACTCACCCCTCTCATCAACAAGTTAAGGCTGCCTACCCTCCACATCTCCTCAAAGAGCCTCGGCCCCCTTCTGGTCTTAAACCAGGAGATTTCATCTATCAGACAAGACATCAGAGAAAAGCTACTCTTGGACTTCATTGGAAGGGACCTTATCAGGTACTATTCACAAATTCAGTGGTGAAACTCCAGGGAGTTAATCCTTGGCTTCACATTTCACAACTAAAGAAGTAATTCAGAATTCCACACAGTTGGCAGACTACTACAAAAACAGACCTCAAATTTAGGATTCTCAGAGATCCACCAGTAGCAGCTACTCTTTGGGAGTAGACAGCTGACCCAAGATCTTTGGAAACTGCAGATAATTGAAGGTAGTGGACAGTGCTGCCCAAGACATGGGACTAAGATCCCTGACTAATTCCTGTTTTATGATCCATCTGCTTGCTAATAACCATTCCTCTGCTGAGGCTCCTCATTGTTGTCCACCCAGAATGGCCCATTTTCTCTTTTCTTTCCTCTTCATTATAGTTGTTAGGCCAGAACATACTCATTCTAACACCATTTGTGATTGTCCCAAACAGTAGCCGCTGCCCTGAATCTTACTGATTGCTGTATCTGCCATCTATCATCAGATCATCATGATTAAAAAAAAAAAAAAACCCTCTGGACAAGTTCAGTCTTATCAAACAAGATTATAGGAAATTGCAGCTGATGGCATTTGCGTCTACATAGACAAATGACCTTGAATAAATCAATGAATTTGGTAGTGCCGTTTTCTCTCAGGAAAAGAACCAATTACAATTGGTCCTACCTTTGAATGCAACAACCTTCATGGAGTGATGGGCCAATGACTTGCCCCCCGAAATAGTTTAATAGAGACCCAAATATGTAAGTAGGCTAATGGAGGGCCTTTGTTCCCACCTCCCAGTCATCGGCAATCCCTTCTCTCCTGAACCTCCCTGTGCTCCCCGGGCGACTACTTCTTTTGCAGCCAGCATGGCTGGTCTCATTCGCCGCAGACTAACACATCCCGTACTTTACGAACAGCATTCCAAGACTGATCTGTACACAGAGACCCTAATTCTGTGAATCACCCATGTAGGAAGTGCCAAATCCAATGCAAGTTCTCAAACAAGCCAACCCTTGGTTATTCAGGCCTTAATAATCCAAGCGGGGAAATTATTCACTGTTTACAGGAATGATCAGAACAGTGTTCCCAACAGTGGAAGTCCTGCAAGCAAAAAGTACTACAGCAACTTATTATTAATATTAACTTTGGCAGAAGTTATTAGCAATGATGCCATCCTCACCACAGATGAAATACCGACCAATCTCAAGTCACTGTCCCAAGTAGTGACGGACAATTGCGTTCTGTAGATTTTTTTGCCGGCTAGTCAAGGTGGTGTTCTGCGCCATTGCTAACCCTTCTTGCTGTACTTAGATTAATGAAACAGGCAAAATAGAACAAGCAATATGTTGCCTTCAGGGAAAACCTACTTGGCTTTTTAAGGCTGATTGTTATGGCCCATTTTTTTATGTGTTTATTTGGTCTGGGTCGGACAGTCCTGGTTCTGAAGTATCTTATAGGGGCTATGAGTTATTTTAGTTTTGGTCAGTGGTTATAATGCTGGCCTCTTGCATACTGCATAGTTGCTCTCTTAACAGATAATCACCATGATGATACATCAATAAGAAGTTCAAGTAATCTTGCAAGACAGTTAGTTGATCATGGAGACACCTGAACAATCCCCAAACAGTGAGGATCTGGATTTGTAGCCTTCCCTGATTTGGGCAGCCCCTTGCCAGTGAGAGGTTGTCCCAAAGGGAGACTGAGAGACTGAATGTGCAAGTCAGAAATGGCCAGCCCATAGGCGAAAACAGAATGCTGACTTACAAACTCGGCAGCAACCAGCTCAGGAAATGAAAACACAACCTTTACACCAATTGGTTCAGAGAAATTAACTCTTTGTTAGGAATCGCCACATTTTCTAATTTTTATGCCAGCTTCCAACTTAGGACCAACCAAAGAAAGCCAAATATGCTTTCCAAACCAATCACGTGAGATGTCGCACCTCTGTTTACCCTGCATCCAGATTTCCTATGCCAGCAATCTCTAATCAGAGGATAATACCTAATGCCTTCTTTATTGCTTTGATTATAAAGCTTTCCTGCTACCATGGCTGGCTTTGACTCTACCAAGCATAAGTGATGCTGTTTTTCTTATTTGCATGGTCTTTATTTATTTCCACAGCCAGTCTGGAACTCTGGAAGGAGACAGCCTCACATGGCTTCCGTCTTGCAACCTAGTAGCTGCAGAGCAAAAGGAATGAAACTGTGGCAGATTTAAAGTAAGAAAGAACAGGAGTTGGTACCCTGGTACTTCCTTGGCTCTTATACAGCACAGAAGGAATCCATAAATCCCCGCCTACTCCCTGGGAAAGAATGTTGAAGGCAATGTGAGTTGAGAGCCAGCAAGCTTACAGGGACCACTTTTGGGAGGAACTAGGCAATATTTTTGCAGGGGATGTGAGGCGATTTGCCAAGACCAAGGACCTGATGTGGGATTTGACTGAACTTCAGAAGTCCTGCCCAGGCATTAAGAGCCAAAGTGGAGTCAGTTATCAAGGGAAAGACCCCAAGTCCTCACCATGTCCAGAATACTGTATCAGTTAGGTTTTGCTGTGTAACAAGCCACCTCAAAACTTAGCAATGTAAAATGGAAGCATCTATTAGCTCAGCATTCTACGGGTTGGGTGGGTGTCTTTGGAATTGCACTGGCTCAGCTGATCTTGCTGAGCCCGTTCAGGAAGCAGGTTAGCTGGTGGCTGGATGATTTAGAATGGCCTCACTTGCTGAATAAAATGGGTTGTAAGTCAGAGATCATGTGACCAACGATTTATTTTAGTGGTTTTCTGTGCTCCAGCTTCTACACGGTAGATGCTGTCCCCAAAGATCAAGGTGAATTCCTCCATGAATAGACAAAGAGGAGGAGGTCAAGGCCATCTAGTGGCTACTTGAGCTTTGCATTCACAGATCTGCTTTCCTTTCTGAGAAACCCTTCCTTTTCGGATGAGTGCTACCTGGAATGTTCTTTCTCACAGGAGAAAACTATAGAACAGTTGTCAAGAGCCAGAGCCCCAGATTCTAACTTTAACACATCTTAATTTAAAATCTCCATGCTTCATTTTTCTCATTTGTAAGATAATAACAGCACTAACTACCTCATAGGCTGCTGTGAGTAGTAATGAGTTAAAACATGTAAAATTCTTAGAACAGGGTCTGACAATAGGGTATACTCTATAGATGTAGTAACTATTCAGTTTACCTTAGATGTGGCAGCCCTTAAAAAAATACCCCACCAGACTATAGTACTGCTTTCAAAATTTATACAAGAGGGGCACCTCTTGAGGAGCTAGGGAATCTTTTTATTCCAGTTGCAAATATTTTGTCAACATGACTTTCTATGTGGTACTATCATAGTTAATGGATACATTTTGCATTTTTATTTTCACATTTTACAATTGTTGAAATGACACATTCTTACACTGGGAGCCTGTAAAACATAAAGAAGCATTAAAGGGAGAAATGCACTCACATTATGGAGACCCCCACTGTTACATATATGATACATATATACATTATGAAAATGATGACATAGTGCACTTCTAGAAATATTTTTCACTTGGTAAAATATTATGTATGCTTTCCCATGTCACTGTTTTAATAGCTTCAGGTTATTCCATCCTAGGAATATATTACAAATTCATTTCTTGGTCCCCGAGCGGTATACTTACAGGGATGATGTGGTGAATTATCTGCCCATCACCAAGCCAGTGTTTTAACAAAAGGAGCCCATGCAATCTTCATCTGCTGAAAGATTATTAAGCGCTGTCAATTCTTTCCACCAGATGTTTACTCCTGTGCTCTGTCCACCTCTTTGCCTTCATTATTTTTGAGGGTAGCTGAATTCAAGTCAAGCACATCCACAAGCCAGCAAGAGAAAATCAAAAGGCTAAAAGACAGAGCTTATTACATAAGATCAAAGGAAAGAGTAGTCTTCTGTCCATTGTCTGTCGTTCTCCCTATACCCAACTATGCAAGCATTGACATCTCCTTCACATGTTGCTCCGTGTTTTTAAACATGGGAGTGTCTGGTCTGCGTGTCATCCTGGAACACGTCAGGGCATAAAACTGGCCAGACACATCCTCCCTTCATTTTAAGGAGAAAAGCCCTCTGGTGTGCTTCAAGGTTGAAATATGGTAGGAAATATCAACAAGGTACCTACATATGCAAACACTGAAGTGCCCCAAATACAAAATTTGTTCTAAATGGGCTTTTCCCCCCTGTGATATTCCATGTTTCAAATTATGTATGTAGGATAATTAACAAATGAATTGCTCCAGTGTCCATGCTGATGACGGAATCTACAAAGCAATGAATGACCAGGCAGTTAGAAACCCCACAGCAGCTGAATTCTCACATTACAGGCAATGAGATACAGCGCATGCTGTTCATTGGGCATCCCGTATTTTTTGCTTTTGGGAAATTATCACATTCTCAATCCATTGCAGGGCTGCATTTTTCTGGGCAGGACCCAGGTATGGCCACCAAGCCTCCAAGCCTCTGGCCCCAGTGACTGAGCTAGGTTCCCTGAGCCAGGTCACTGATGCTCAGTTCAGGGTCTTTCTCTCAACAATGGGAAAGAGGGGCCATGAGTAAAACTGGACTTGACATGATAGATTAAATGTCAGAGCTGCTTGCAGCTACCTTCCTGAGAGCAAAGGTACATGCTCCATAAAATAATCACCTCCAGTTATTTAGTTCATGATTTTGTGGGCTGCTGGTCTGAGCTGGACTCATCTAAAGGTGGTTTTTTTTTTCCTTTCTGGTCTTGGCTGGATTTGCTCTGTATATCTACGGGCAGCCTCTGCACAGCAGGGCCTGGCTGGTCTACAATGGCCTCACCTGAGATGGTTTGTCTCCACTCCACGTGGTCTCTGACTCTCCAGCAGACTGACCTCGGCCAATTCAGGTGGCAGGGGAGTGGCTCCGAGAAAATGAGTGGGAGCATGCAAGACCTCAAGGACCAGGCTCTGAACTGGGATGGCCTCACTTTGCCCACATTCTATTAGTCGAAACAAGTCTCAAGTCCAGTTCAGATGTAAAGCAGGGGCAGGGGGAGGATTGGAGTAGACACCATCTTCCTCTGAGAAGAGCTGCGACGTCACATTGCATGGAGGTCTACGTAGAGGAAAGGAAATAATTACGACTGTTTTTGTAAATAATCTTCTACCATCTGTCTTCAAATCCCAATGAGTCATGTCTCTTCCATATACAAAATATACGTCCCTCCTCCCAAGATCTTCTTCCATCTGGACTGGAGTGCGTGTTTTGGGGACCTACATCCTGCCATGTGAGGCTTCCCTTGATTGGAGGCCTGTGAACTAAAAAGACAACTTATTTGCACCCAGCACACCCAACATAGAAATGCAAGGCATAGCTGAATGGCCGTAGTCGACTTTTCCATTCAAAATACCCTGTCAAGCACAAGTCATGCTGTGAAATTTTTATCTATTTGATGGACCAAAGAATCTTACCCCTTTTGGATGAGGTCATTGAGAGGATGTGGCTGCCAGTTGACCCTTGAGCTGGACCCTGGCAACTGGAGGCTCTTCACCCCTTCCCTTGTCCTGGGAATGTACATTCTGCCCAGCATTCCCACACTAGGAGCTGCTTCAAGGACACAGTCTTGAGAGAGTAGGTGCTGTTGAGGTCATCTGGACTGCATACGTGTCTGAACCCAGTTAAGGCCTCTAGATAAACTTTTAAGATTTTGGCAGGTACATGCAGAGATTTACTTGTCTTGTGGCCTCCCAGACAAACCTCATGTGCAAATTCCCTTGCTTGTTAAACCTGCCACCGACCAATCTGGAGTGGCCCACCTCTTTCTTCAGTCTCTTTTTCCTCTCTTAAAGGGGCCAGAGTGCGAAACAACAATCACAGAGCAGAAGATGCTGCAGATGTTCAGGGTGAAGAAAAAGGTCCCAGCGGGAGGCTGTGAATGGCACTGAGGCATTTTTCTTATAGTAGCTATTTTCTCCCTTGGTTTCTGCAGATGCTGACATACTAAACTCTAAAAGTGACTTGGCCAGATTCTTCTCTGCAAGTCAACAGGATTTTCTAATAAATAAAACATTCATGCATATTTTTTTTGTTAGTGTATAATTCTTTTTTTTTTAAACTTGACGTTGCCACCCTGGCCATTGTGGCTCAGTTGGATGGAACATCATCCCATAAACTGAAAGGCTGTAGGTTCGATTCCTGGTCAGGGCACATACCTTGGTTGCAGGTTTGGTTCCCAGGCAGGACATGTGTGAGAGGCAGCTAATTAATGTTTCTCTCTCACATCAATGTTTCTCTTTCTCTCTCTCTTCCTTTCTCTCTAAAATCAATAAGCATGTCCTCGGGTGATGATTAAAAATAAGTTGCTGTTGCCATTTTAAATTGTGTCCTAAATCCTGGTATTCAATGAGATGTGATGAGTAAAATGTTTGTGTCTTGTTTTATTATTAAACATTTAATGTTTTCTCTACATTTTTTTTCTACTAAATCTAAATGGTTTGGTCAATGTAAACTGATAGTTGCTTAATATATCCTCCAATTCAGTCCTAGGGTATATTTTTATTAAATAAGGTTTTTCTAAAGCTTTGATAACTTTTTAACATTTTAAAAACTTTTTGTTGAAGGGTAACATACGTATAGAAAAGTATACATACCATACATGTAGAGCGTGATGAAGTTTCCAATTGAACACACTTGTGTAATCAGCATGCACATAAGAAACAGGATATTACCAGGCCCCAGAAGCTTCCCTGTGCCCACTCTCAGCCACTGCCCCTCGAAGACAGGGCTTCTCAGCCCCAGCACCCTGGGTGTTTTGGACTGGACACTTCTCTGCTGTGGGGGCTGTCCTGTGCTTAGTGGGGTGTTCAGCCGCACAACTGGCCTCCACCCACTAGCTGTCAGAAGCACCAGTTTCCCCAGTGTGACAACCAGAGTGACTCTCCAAACACTGCCGAGTGTCCCTTGGGGACCAAATTATGCCTGGCTGAGGGCGTCTGTCTCTCGAATAACCATTATTATGACTTCTAACAGCACAGATTAATGCAGCCTGTTTTGTGCTTTGTATAAAGAAACCCATACACTAAGCTCACCATCTGCCTCTATTCTCCGAATATGACGTCTGGGAGAGTCAGCCATACTTTGTGTGTAGTTGTAGGCTGCTCACTCTTGCTGCTGTCTCGTGCTCCACTGCACGAGTGTAACACAATTCATTTATCCATTTAACCATGGACGGACACCTTGGTGACTGCCAATTTTTGACTAATATGTATAGTTAATCTCATTTATTTGTTATCATACCTTAGGTCCCAAGTTATATATCATACCTTCTTAAAAAATTTTAAGTTAAGGCATCTAAATTTTGGAAATCTTGTTCACCTGAAACAAATCATATGTCAGGCATTATAAGTAAAATCTTTTTTATGACAGCTTCATAAGAAACTTACAAGGGAGCTACCAATTCTGTGGATGAAGTCGGGAGAGGGAAGAGAAGTTCAAGTTCCGTGTAACCAACATTTATTGAACACCCATGACTGTGAGGCACTGTTGGCCGGTCTGGAAATGGGAACATGAATAAGACAAGTTCTGTGTCTTTGAGAAGTTTGCCTGTCATTCCTCCTATTGCTGGCCTCCTATTGATGTTTTTCTCCTGGGGCTGATATGATGAAACGGTACCTCCTGCTTGGAAGGTTGAAGATAAGGGTAGTGCCAGGAGGAGGGGGCGTGGGGTGGGCACTGGAGCTGTACCTGCTTTAGGTCTTTGTCCAGAAGGAGAAAAGTAGGGGGCTAGAATTCTAGCCCCACTCACAAGGGCTAGAAAACAGGGAAAGGTTTAGAGCAGAACCTTAGCCGAGAATAGGCAGGGGGAATGCTGCAGGGGAAAAACGTGCCCTGTCCCCCAGAGACACTCATGGCAGGGGTGACTGGAGAGATGTGGCAGACGCAGACCCCAGGGCACCCAGCTAACAGGACTGAAATGCTTGGTGATGCTCCAGGAACCACTTCAAAATGAAGTCTGAAGAGCTCGTTGACATTCATACCCCACATCCTGCTAGACAAGGGAGGATGTGAGCCTGGAGAAAGAAGGGCTCCTCAGGGCTTCTGTTTTTTTGAAAACAGGCTAATTTGGTATTTAACAGTCATCAAGCAAGTTGGGCAGTGGCCCTTTTACAAGAAGAGTTTCATCAGCAGTATTTTATGAAGTGTCTTTGTCTCTTCTCTCCGCTACTCAAATATTTAATTAACTGCCTACAACTTTCGTACAATGAACTCAAAGGCCAATGTAACGGGTATCGCCTTTCCTACTTACTCATTATGTTCAAGCTGCTCAGGCTTTCACTCCCCTCCTCAATTTGTGTTTGCTCGTTATTCATACACATTCTTCCAACTCAGTACTCTTTAATTAAATTAACCAAACAATCATGTCGTGAGTTTATTTTGGATTAACTTTCAATTAAGGTCACATTATAATGATTAATTGTAAATACAAAAAAAGAATTTCAATCCAATATAGGAAGGTTCCCACATTTTATTATAATTATTACCACATATCTATAAACCCAGACCTTATTTCCAAGAAAATTCTCGAGCACATTTTAAAAATGATATTTCAACTACCTTTCTGGGCTATTCTTTAAGCACCTTGCCTAGTTCATTAAAAAAAGAAACAAACAAACAAAAAAAAAACCCCACCAGCAACAGGCAAAGCGAAGCAAACCAAAACTCGCCCAGCTTTTTTTTTTTTTAGCTTTAAGGATTTATTTTTTTAATTTTAATTGTTGCTCTTATACAGTTTTCTGTCTTCTACTCCCTCCCCAGCTCCCTCCTCAGCTCCCTCCCATCTCCTCGGTTCGCCCAGTTTTTTGAAGAAGGTCCTCTTACTGTGCAGGCAGGATGAGGCCATGAGAACCGCTCCCCATGCCCCGCCCCCCACCACAGCTGGTTAGCCAATTAGGGAACAATGGGACATTGAGTCGCTGAAAATCAGAGCCTTGACATTTAAAAGTCAGCCTTTTAAGTTTGTCTCTTGTTCAGTGGGGAAATCCCGGAAAGAACACATTTTTCACCGAATTTATCTATCACATGCTAAAATAACCCAGAACAAGTGCACAAGACTTTCCATGGAACCACTTGTGCCTTCCCGTTAATCCATCTCAAAAAATTTTCACTGAAAGGGATTTGTAATGGGTTATCACATGATACCTGAAGCAATTTTCTCTGCAGAATTTGTGCTTACTTATTTGTGCATCCCAATAGTATAAGTTATTGTTTCAATAAGTATGCTTATTATTTAAAGGAAACTGTGCATTGTTTTATAAAGTAAAATGTGTATATATGTTCTTTAAAACATTATCTATCCCTGGCTGGTGTAGCTCAGTGGATTGAGTGCCAGCCTGAGAACCAAAGGGTCGCTGGTTCAGTTCCCAGTCAGGGCACATGCCTGGGTTGTGGGCCAGGTCCCCAGTGGGGGGCGTGTGAGGGGCAACCGCAGATTGATGTCTCTCTCTCCTCTCTTTCTCCCTCCCTTCCCCTCTCCAAAAATACTACACAAAAATACTGCACATCTAATGTATGTGTGGGTGTGTGCTCACTACCTACGGAGTGTGTGTGTATATGTGTGTGGGTGGAACATTGTCCCACCTCCTTCCCAAGGAAGCTCAGTGGACAGCTTCTTGAAGCCCTGCTCCTTGCCTTGTCACCAAATGCCTCCAGAAAAAAATATATATCTGCAGAGTGAGGCCAGAAATCATATTTTAGAGCAATTGCTCTCTGTTTAAAGCAACTTTTTTTCTATTGTCACACATATGACGGACAATATTCAAGCATGACACTGTCCTGCTGTGATCCCCCGGTGAGGCTCAGTTCCCAGCAGTAATTCTACTTAAGAAAGCATTTAAAAATCCGTGTCAGTGACAGTGACATAATTATGGGGACGATTTGGGTTGTTATTAAACAAAGTTAATGATTTGCAATACTTCAGTTACTGTTCATTTGTTCAATACGTATTTATCGAACGTCTACTCTCTCCAGGCACTAGTCTAAGTGCTGGGCATACAATGCTGTTTTTTAAAAAGACAAATTTCTGGCTAGCTGTGGAAATTACATTTCAGTGAGCTAACAGGCACTAAATGAACAGACAAGCAGATGTGTGTTTCTGTGAGGTGGGCGGATTACTGCTAGATGTCATGGAGAGAAGAAGACCGTGAGATGGTGCTTTGTTCATTAGAGTAGTCAGGGTACACCTTCCCGAGGAGGTGGTATTTGAGTAGAAAGAGATCCAAAGGCCGTAAGAAGGCAAGTCTCCTGGGCATCTGGGGGAAGACTGGTCTGAGCAACTGCAAAGACCCCGGGGAGGGAGCCTGCTGTGCAGCTCCAAGAACATCAAGTGGACCAAAGTGGCCGGGGTGGGAAGGAATGTGGATGGTGGTGGGAGTTGAAGTCAGAGTGATAGCAAGGCGTCCAGAGTCTACCGGGTCTGTGGACTTAATTCTTAATGCAGTGGGAAGCCACGGCAGCGGTTTCCACTAGGTGGTTCTCGGCTTGACCCTGTGAACACATCGATGCTCAGGCTACGGTGTCGGGTACTGTGTCGGCTACGTTCAGTAGTGGAGGGATGTAGTTGGAATCAGGTGACCTGTCAGGCGGTGATGACCACAGTCCAAGTGAGCTGGCGGTGGCCTGGTCAGAGCTGGAGCAGAGGAGTGGCGAGATGTGGCAATATTTGGATGTGTTTTGGAAGCAAAGTGATCAGGAATTGCTGATGGAGTGGAAGCGGGGTAAGAGAAAGACAGGTTTACGGGGATAGGGATGGCATTCACTGACATGGAGGACCCTGGGAAAAGAGGTATTCTGCTCAACGTATGCGTGATAAGTGGATTCAAGGGAGAGAAGTCAGCCTTGGATCCGCATATCAGCTCCACTGTACCTTTTAATAATGTTGCCATTGAGTTCCTTTGTCTGATGACGCAAACTATAATGAGATTATTTTCTGAGCGCTAATCCGCTCAGAGATCTGGGGCAACCCACTGCTGCTAGTAAAATTCCTGTAGATCAACCCCTCGGTGGCTGTGCTGGTACCAGGCAGATGTAGCTTAAAGCACTCCCGTTTAAAGCACCAGGCGCAGAGGGAGCTCTGAGAGTTTGGTCCTGTGTATGGTGGAGGCTCAGAGGGTCGTCTCATTTGGCCTACTAGTTCCCCTTCTAGTTCCCCTTCTCTTTGCACAGACAAGGGCAGTCATTCTCAGCTCTCCTTGCAACTATAGCACCAACAGATAGTTCCATGTCCTGGCACATTGGAGTTAGGACAAAGGCAGCATGGAGCGGTTGTGTGTCCTGTCCTGTCATTTCCACCCGAGGAGGCTGTGGGCATGGAGACCTAATAAAACACAGGCAGTTCTTGGTCCAGCAGATCTCTTAAACCCTGACACAAATGGAGGTGACTTTGTTAGGTGCCAGGCTTGAAACCTGAGTGTTTCTGTGGGAGGTGGCGGAGTGGAGGGACCTGCGTACCCTTTTCAACCCACCCTTCCTGGAGTCTGCTCTTTGGGCTCTCAGGGTAGACGTCATTCATCAACTGCACTAAGGCTTCCTGCAGCCTCAGCCCAGGAAGCCTTCCTTCAAGCCTCTGCCTCAACGTCCCATCCGCTCAGAGAGCCTCCCTGATCCTAGTTCTGCTAGCCTGGCCAGATGAGACAGCCCTCTGAGCCTCCACGACACTTAGGACCAAACCCTCAGAGCTCCCTCTGTGCCTGGTCATTCTTGGTGCATTAGTAGCTGTGTGTGCACAAAGGAATGGCCTTCTATTGTTGGGTAACTTTTCTTCCACTGGATTCATTGTGTCTTCAAGACATTGTTAGATTGCTCTGATGACCTAAAAGTTAACAAAACTCTGGATGAAGAGATCCTAGGTGCACAGAGGGGAATCATGAAAGGGTCACGTCTAACAGCAGGTTGTGAGCAGGTGAGTTATGAGCACCAAGAACTAGAAGTTAGCTTCCCAGGCAAGCCTCCTTCAGAGTCGCTCTAGCCCTTTGATGCTAGAATGGTAGCATCTCAGCCTGCATTAGCTGAAAGACCCCGCAACTCATGCCCTCTCTTGGTCCATTGCCCTGCGTTTTCTGTTAGAATTTAGTAGATTTCCAAGTAACTTTTTCCTGATTATATGTAACACATGCCGGCTTGTCTGGCACCATCCCTGTTGACCACCTGTTGTCCTGGGTTTTATTATTATTAATTAAAATAATATTTAATTATTAATAGCACTGACTTCCACCCTCAGAAGAATTCCTGTTTGAATGATAACTTACATAGCCACTCTCCTGATTGTACAGGATTTGGATGATTCTTGCAAATACCCGTAAGTGTGCTGTAAAGAGCATTGTAAATGAATTGGCATTGTATGAATACATCTTATTACTCCCTTAGGCTAAATTCCAAAAAGTAGACTTCTGGGTATAGTGTCTCATTTTATTATTTCTCTTACACAAAAGTAACATATTATACAGAGTGGGGCAAAAGTTGGCTTACAGTTGTTCATATGGAAAATAATACAATAATTAATAAATAATAATACAAGAGTAAACTCTATTTCTCATACTCACACTGCAAACGGACTTTTGCCCTACGCTGTATATACGCTGCTTCATTTGCTTTATTGACAATATCTATTGTCAATATTCTATCACTATGTTATTGGTAATAATTCCATTATAAAATACAAAAGCATGAGCTCAGAAGTTAAGTAGCTTTTCTAGGCTCACAGAGCCAACAGATGGAGGAACTAGGACCCTGATACTTTCTATTTTTCTTATGATCTTTTCTATTTTGTTTATGATGGGTTTGTAATTCTCAATACTGGAGTTAACAGGCACAGAGAATGTTGACATTTTTTACATTCTGGAAAAACTACTGCTTCCCAGTAAGCAACCCTAGCTTTGTTCGGGTAGGTTGGTGATGTGTTTGATGAGCATTTGGAATAGCTGCAATACTTCCTGTTGTGGCAGAGTTTGCTTTCAAATGGATTTTTTTTTGAGAGTTGGAATACTCAGCAAGATTATTTGCTTACTTACCATCCCACAGGCCTTCTGTTTATTCCTACTTTAGGCTGCCCAGCGGCGATGCATGTTGCCTGCAGAATCCTTACAGTTTAATGTATTAGAGGGTTAGCGTTACCACCAAAATCACAGCAACTGCAGCTATTATATGGTTTTCTTCTAACACTTAGGAAAAAGTATATTTTGGCTCTATTTACGGAAGGGACACATGTATTGACACTATATTTTACTATATATGAGGGGGGACCCTCCAAAAAACCAGAATTATCTTCTGGAGGGTGGGCCCCTTGTAGTACAGGCTTTGCCCACTAGGTGAGTGTTCTAGGAACCTGTCTGCATCAGCGCACCAGCTGGCGCTGTTGTGAGAGGCTGCGTTTGGCTTCAGTGAATTTTTTTTGAAGACTCAACACATTTGCCCATTTCATGATTTATGAGCACGCCTGCCCACACCGTGCTGAGTGCTCAGCAGTCTGTGACCAAAACCAGCATGACCCCCATGCCCCGCCCTCCCTATTCTCCCATCTTGCCTGAGAGACTCTTTTTTTCTCTTCCTGAATGGAAACAGTCCTCGAAGGGAAATGTTTTGCTGGGAAATGTTTTGCCAATGTGGAAGAAGTGAAACAAAAAATGGCAGCAGCGCTAAAAGGCATAGAAATTGACAAGTTCAAAAACTGTTTTGAGTAGTGAAAAAGTCTCAATAGGTGTATCACATCAAATGGAGAGTACTTTCAAAGTGACTGCAGTTTAAACATGTAAGAATAAATACACCATTTTTTATACATAAATTCTGGTTTGGGGGGTCCCACTCATATATATCATTTCTTATATTATCATATGTATGATATACATGTGTACGTATATACATCCCACTTCTCCTGTTATCCATTTATCTGTTGATGGGCACTTGGATTATTTTCATGTCTTTATCCTGAAATTTGCCCTTCATCTGTTGAGACCCACTTCTGGAAATTTCTGAGATATTTTGCTCTTCCCATCAGTGGGCTGCAGCCAATCGCTGGCTGATGCAGGGCACAAAAGGAAGGGACACTGACTGTGATGTGACTCCTGCTCCAGAACTGCCCGCGGGATCAGGCTGAGGCCGTACGTCAGCTGAACTCACCTGTGGGCCTAGGTCCTCTCCCTCTGCCGCCTCTTTTCCTCACTCTCAGGACAGCTGGAACCCCTCCCTCGGTCATTTGCACAACAATGCATCTCAGGCTCTGTTTTTAGAGAATCTACACAAGACCATTTTGTTTTGTTTTGATTTCTATCAGCTTGTTAGTTGAATAGCTATCAAAAAAATCATGATCAGGGAAAAGATGGAAAGGAGAGAGCAGAGTCAAGGAATAGCCTTATCACAGCAAGTCTCAGCTCACCCCCTTTTGTAAATGAAGGGACCATCGCTCCAAGGAGAAAGCCCGAAGGGAGGGAAAGCACAAAAATGGAAGCCTGGCCTCCTCCAAGAGCCTTGAAGCTCTTAGCCTGTGTTAGAAGTTCAATGGAAAATTAAAGTTGCAAGTGCTATCACTTGGGTTCTGAAGGTCTTGAAATTCACCTCCGTGACTATAAAAAAAAATGCTGGATGAAACTGAATTCATAATCAATTTGTTTATGGTGCTTTTTGGCTTTGCTTCTGACATTTACAAAGGATCTAAATCCACCTGGGAGACCATCCCTGAATTCCACGTAAGCCAAAGCCTTCCAGCATTGGGGCACCTGAGGCTTGGAACCAGGAACACCTAGAACAAGAGCCATGCATTCTACGGGACATCCTAGCTACCTAGGCAGGTGGATGGACAGAGAGCTGAGTCCATTCAAGAGAACATTTATCCGGAAGAGTTTTCCTTTAGTCTCTAAGCACAGGCCCCTGAGGTGTCTCCTGGCAGCCGTGCTGGATGAAGTGTTTTTGTACGCATTAGCTTTCCTTCATTAAGGAGATTGGAGCAATTAATGCTATCTTGATTAATGAAACAAAATTAACTTGTCATTTCTAATGTTTCTTCCTTCTTGCTAGCAGGCAGGAATTTGGAACTGACTTGGGGAAGCTCACAAGCAGCCTATTAAGCAGTGTTGGAATTCAACTGTAACTGTTTTTCAGTGAAGCACTTGGCAGTCAGGCTTGATCAACTTCTCTACAAGATGAGGCCATTAGAGCATAGATTTTGAAGGGCATGGATCACAGATCTGGCTTGGGTTCTGGCCTGGTCATCACCAAACCTCAGTTGATTACTGTGTGACATGGAAATTACTATAACAACATCCTCAAAGTTGTCCTAAACAGATGGTTCTCAAAGTGAGCGCCCCAGGCCAGCAGCATCAGTGTCACTTGGGGACTTGTTAGAAATACAACACTGTGGTCCCCAACCCAGATCTACAGAATCATAAATTCTGAGAGTGAGGCCCAGGAATTGTTTATCGGCCCTCCAGGGCATTCCAATACATGCTTAAGTCTGCGAACCACTGTTCTTCACCCTGGTTGTTCATTCTGTGCTCCAGGTGAGTTTTTAAAATATATTTATGTTCTGTTTCAATCCCAAGAGAGTCTAATACCATTGATCTAGGGTGAGGCCACCAGGAGTTCGTATGTTTAAAAGTTTCCCAAGTAAGATAGAGGCGTAGGTAGACACACTGCATCTCCTTGCACAACCAAAAGAAGGACAACAAATTAAAAAAAAAAAACAAGCAGAACTAACAGAACACTGAACTGTATGGAAGTCTGACAACTAAGGAGTTAAAGAAGAAACGTTCATCCAGACTGACAAGGGGGTGGAGAGGAGCAGCAGAGTGGAGAGGACTCACCACAAGGCAGTGGCTGGTGGAACAGGCAAGGCAGCACCTGGCAAAGCAGGTGGTCTCACATTTGTGAGTGGATAAATGGGGAGGAACAACTGGGGAACCAGAGAGATCAGGCAACCCAGGGTTCCAGTGCAGGGAAATAAAGCTTCAAAACCTCTGACTGAAAACATCTGTGGGGGTTGAGGAGGCGGGAGAAATTGCCAGCCTCACAGGAGAATTCATTGGAGAGACCCACAGTGTCCTAGAACATTCACAAATCCACCCACCTAGAATCAGCACCAGAAGGGCCCAATTTGCTTGTGGGTAGCGGAAGAAGTGACTGAAAGCTGGCAGAGAGCTGAACAAGCAGCATTGTTCCCTCTCAGACCCCCCCCCACATACAGCGTCACAACACTATGAAGTGGGTTGCCCCACCCTGGCAAATACGTGAGGTTCCTCCCCTTACTATGTAACAGGAGCACCAAGACAAAATAAATAGCCCAAATGAAAGAACAGATCAAAGCTCCATAAAAAATACAACTAAGCAATGAAGAGATAGCCAAACTATCAGATGCATAGTTCAAAACACTGGTAATCAGGATGCTTACAGAATTGGCTGAGTATGGTCACAAATTAGAGAAAAAAGTAAAGGCTATGAAAAGTGAAATAAAGGAAAATATACAGGGAACCAACAGTGATGGGAAGGAAACTGGGACTCAAATCAATGGTTTGGAGCAGAAGAAAAGAAGAAACATTCAACCAGACAAGAATGAAGAAACAAGAATTTTTAAAAATGAGGAGAGGCTTCGGAACTTTCAGGACTTATTTAAACATTCCAATATCTGAATCATAGGGGCGTCAGAAGGAGAAGAGGAAGAGTAAGAAATTGAAAACTTATTTGAACAAATAATGAAGGAGAACTTCCCCAACCTGGCAAAGAAAATGGTCTTCCAGGAAGTCCAGGAAGCTCAAAGCATCCCCAAAAAGTTGGACCCAAGGAAGCGTACACCAAGGCACATCATAATTATGTTACCCAAAATTAAAGATAAGGAGAGAATATTAAAAGCAACAAGAGGAAAGGAGACAGTTACCTACAAAGGAGTTCCCGTAAATCTAACAGCTGATTTCTCAAAAGAAACCTTTCAGGCAAGAAGGGGCTAGAAAGATGTATTCCAAGTCATGAAAGGCAAGGACCTACATCCAAGATTGCTCTATCCAGCAAAGCTATCATTTAGAATGGAAGAGCAGATAAAGTGCTTCCCAGATAAGGTCAAGTTAAAGGAGTTTATCATCACCAAGCCCTTGTTATATGAAATGTTAAAGGGACTTATCTAAGAAAATGGAGATCAATAATGTGAACAGTAAAATGACAACAAACTCACAACTATCAACAACCAAACCTAAAACAGAAACAAACTAAGCAAACAACTGGAACAGAAATAGAATCACAGAAATAGAGATTACATAGAGGGTTATCATCAGGGAAGGGGAGAGGCATGATGCCAGAAAAAGTACAGGGAATAAGTAACGTAAACAGTAGGTACAAAATAGACAGGGGGAGGTTAAAAGTAGTATAGGAAATGTACAAGCCAAAGAACTTATATGTGTGACCCATGGACATGAACTAAAAGGGGAGGGAAATGCAGGTGGGAGAGGGTGTGCAGGGTGGAGGGGAATAATGGGGGGTATGGGACAACTGCAATAGCATAATCAATAAAATATATTTAAAAAATAAAAATATAAAATATAAAAACTTCCCAAGTAATTATAATGTGCAATAACTTTGTTCTGAAGATTAAGTGGCATGCAGTGTATAGCATATAGTAATTTCTCAAACATTACTTATTACTTAGTTACCATTACTAATGTGAACGAGCGGGTAGTGAGTGACACCTGCATTTATTGGGTCCTCCTACCTCTAGTGGGAGCCACACCAAAACCCAGTTGCCTGCTAAGTATGCTTTTGTGGGGTTGCAAAGTTGAACAAGTTTTGGTGTAAGTTAGACTGAGTTTGAATCTGAATTTTGCCACTGACTAGCTAAGTCATCTTAGAAAAGTCACTTAACCTCTCTGATCTTTAAGGACATCATCTCAAATTATAACACCACTTCACGGGCTGGGCAACAGGAATCGCTCTAACCCATCTCTCCATTCTTTCTCCCTCTCTCCCTTCCTCTTCTTTCACTCCCTTTTCCTTGAGTTTCATGACAAGTGGACCTCCAGTCATAGGTGCATTTCATTCTTAGTTCAGTCCTTTCCCTGGATCCCTTTATGTATCCTTATGCTCTAAAACAGGGGGGTCAAACTCATTTTCACTGGGGGCCACATCAGCCTCGTGGTTGCCTTCAAAGGGCCGAATGTAATTTTAGGACTGTATACATATAACTACTCCTTAACAGTTAAGCAAGACCTTGGTGCTGCCGCCAGGTAGAAACAAGGTGCCAGGTGGATAAAACATGGTGAAGGGTCAGATTTGGCTCGTGGGCCTTGTGTTTTGCCACCTGTGCTCTACAGTGACCCTGGGCCACAGAGGAACTCCAGGGCCCTTAGCTCTCCTCTGTTGGAGGGCTCACCTGAGCCAGCCCTGGGGAGCCAGAGTGAACTGTCAGTGCCCCGGAGTCCCTCCCTTTCCCATCTCATCTCTTTACCATGAAAGACCTTCACAGGCTAAGTCACTTCCTGCAGGAGAGAAATGTGCAGCGATATTCCTGTAATCTCTTTATCCATTCTACCGAAGGCCAACTCACAATATGGAGAATGAAATTAAGGGGCCATTTCTCTATGGTGTTGCATTAAGTCCACAATATAAGGTTGAACCAGATCTTCTTGTAGATCAAAAGGATTTGGGATCAGTTTTCCCAAAAATCCACACCCAAAGGGCATCGCTGATCAAATTTCAGCTTGTGAAGTTTCCGATCACAATCTGCTACCCCTTTCTTCTGTTTGGTGCAATGGTACCAACAGAAGAGGAAAAGGAGGAATGAGCATCAAGTCTGAGGATGATATAAGGTGAGAAAAATCGGAAATAAGTAAACTGAGCAAACAGATGTAACATGTTCCGCGTTGCTCTAAACTGACCAGGGGAATATGAGTAGAGAAGATTCTAGATTGCAGGACTTGAGTACAAACCACTTCCTGGGACTAGAGGCTAACCACAGGACAGATCCTTTTTAATTTTTTGATGCGCTTCTTTTCTGAGGTCTGGTTTTTGTGTGCATGTTGAGTTTTAGGCACAAAACCTGGTGTTGCAGAAGGTAACAGATGCCGTCAGTGCCTCCCTGCACATTTCCTTGGGCCTTAGCGTTTTAGTGCACGCTGGCCAATGCCCAGCTGCCAGCATCTGCATCTGTGGCAGCTGGGGTCTTCTGCCTGTGTGCAGAGCAGGTCAGAGGTGTGCATCAAGAATTAACATAATACCCTTCTTTCCCAAAAGTCACCAACCAGAGCTGGAATAACTTGGTGCATTCTATACTGGTTTCCAGAGCTCTGCAGTGGAATTGAGCTCCAGCTACCCATGCAACCATCAGCTTGATAACAAACCCTTTACTGGCTGCATGTCCTGCCCTGCCTCACTCCCCACCTCACTCCCCCATGCTTCTTCTCTCAGTCTCCACACATCGCCTGTTACGTGAACAACTTGCCTCAGACCCTTGTCTCTGGGTCTGCTTCTGCCCAAGGTGGCACTGGGGTCACCACTTTCGGTCGAGATGTGCTGGGTCCTGCTCTGCTGAACTATCACCACCGTTTAAATCCTGAACCTGAGGCTTCTTGTGGGAAAGCCTTACTCTTTCAACCTACGAAGAGTTAATTTTCTTCTAATCTACCGTCTTCCAATGTAGACAAAACATATTGAGCTCTGGGAGCAGGCATAGTGGAGATAAATTGATTAGTGCCCATTGAATTAGGAAGGAAGTTGACTGCCTGCCTTGCTTCTCTCAGCCTCTGTCCTGGGCGATGATTCATGCTCTACGCTTCCTCCCTTGGGATGGATGTGGTAACTGCAGTGGCTTAGATAGCAGTGGCTTCTGAAATTCTAGTTCCGGGCAAGGCTAATTGAGAGATATTATCAATGTACAATCACTAAAATACCGCTGAGTGTTATGGAATAAGGGATTGGATTTATTATAGAAATTGGACGCTTTCCAGTTGCAAGAGGAGTTGGGGAAGCGAAGTTCTGGAAGAGGGACCACGAGGTCAGCAAATAAGCCCTAATTAGACTTCATGAAGCACAAGTCAGGAGTACAAATCAGAGCTTGCAGGGAACCTGGGGAAGCCAAGCACGTCCAGTTACCCAAGCAGGAATGCATGGAGAGGAAGCTGTTGTCTTTGTGAGGTTGCCGCCCTGCATGTCCATGGTCACGTTTCTGGTGGTGAGCTGGGCTTGCTGTGGCTCAGCGGGATCAGCTGGTGGGAAGAAGAACTGGACAAGGAGTGAAGGAGAACCACAAGCTGACGTTGGCCATACATCTGTCCATCACTCTGTTAGACCCTGAGGTCCTTCTGAGAGGGATGGCTGGTGTTTCACATCTGCCTCCCAGATTTTATACGGGTTTTTCTTGGACCAGCCTATCTGGAGCCACTCCAGGATGCGGCCTCTGGGCAACCCCCTTCCAGCTTACAGAGTTGACAACAGTCATGTCTCAGGCAGAACTAGTCATGCCACACAACCCACCCCAGACTCTGACCAAGGCTCAGGCCGACTTTGTTTTTGTTTTTGCTTGTTTGTTTTTATATGTTCTCTAATATCCCCAAACAAGGGGAACTATTTATTACTGGTTTACTCCAAATGCTGTGTGATTCTAAGATGACTTCACTAGAACAGTGATTCTCAATTGGTGATTAGGCAATGTCTGGAGACATTTTTGGAGGTTATGACTAGGGGGTAATTAGAAGTCAGGGATGCTGGTAACCATTCTACAAGTCACAGGACAGGCCCCCACAATAAAGAATTATACCACCCAAAATGTCAATAGGGCCAATATTGGGATCCCTTCACCAGAAGTGAGAACCTACTTCTAATTTAGGCAGTTCCTTCATTTTGCTTAATTGAGCATATTTAGAAATACTAAGAGAACAACAAAGCATGTATAGACACTTTTACCCAAAGCATTCTAATCTAAACTTTAGTGATAATCTCAAGACTCTCACTTTGTCTTTTCCTAGCTAGATATAATAATGACATCATTCTTCCATTCATCTTCCCTAAGATACAAAGCCGCCCTTGGCACCCTTGACCAATCCACATCTCCATTTGTCACTCTTGTGGTACCCTGAATATTTCTTTTTCATTGTTCATCACAAAAACAACCAAACACTTACTAGTTTAACCACTGTTTTCTCTCTGCCTTCTCCATTAAAATGTAAACTTTATCTCACACAGTCCTCCCAACAGTCCCATGAGGAACACAGTCTTAACCCATTTTACAGATGAGGAAACTGAGATTTAGAAAGGTTGAATGCTTTGTCTAAGATCACCCAGCTACTGTGTGGAGGAATCTAATATTTGCTATGCCAAACAGTCCTGAGATGATAAGGTATTCCTAAAGCAGAAAATGAGATGGGATATGTGCTTTTTAAGAATTTTCCCTTAAGTATTTAAATGATAACTTTGCTAAAATCCCTCCTGCCTGAGGTCTGTGGATAGAAGACCCAGTTCCCTTAATCATCAGCCAGCATCTCTAAAGCTCTTCTCTAAATAGCTGTTAGTAAGAAAAATGCAAATGAGAATGTCTAATTGCAAACTGCGCCAGCCCCACTTTGAGACCTTCTGCGGTGACTGAGCCAAACTTCCTCCCAAGCAAACAGATGCGCTGGCTCCTCTGTTCTGAGCTTGGCTGTTCTCCTGGCAGATAACCAAACCTGTGGTGGAATGATAATGCCATGCCCAGTTCAGAGCATCTGAAGACTGTTGTCCCTGCTAGAATCTGCCTGCTGAAGACACAGCTGGGAACAGGAGCCCCTCTGGGTCTGCTGAGAGTGCAGGACTGAGGGCCTTGGCTTAGTTTTTAATTATAAACAAGTATGCTCCAGTGTGAAAGGGTAGCCAGTAAAAACAACATAAATAGGTATCAAACATATGTGTTTAATACACACATACAGTCACATGCATACCTGAGGATGTGTGGCTATACAGCATGTATATGAGTAGAGAGGTCAGGTGCTCCAGAAATGAAAATATGCTACCTGAAAGATAACCTTTCTTTCAAAGTTCATCCAGTTACAATTCAACAATGTCTGGTGTCCTGGCGTTCATGTGGGACTTTCCCATACGAAGTTAAACCAAATGAAATTGACATTTTTATAAGTAAAACATGTGGGTAATATGAATTGAGCTCATATGTAATCAATGAGTGTCTAATTAGAGTGGAATTAAGAAGGAAAAACCCTTCTCCAGGTATCCCAGCAAGTGAGGGCCCAATGTCAGAGGAAATGGGGAAGCTGGCAGATTACAGAGGCAGGATCTCATGAACAGGGGAAGAGAACAGTACCCACAACTACAAATGAGGCAAAAAAATATAAAATAAAATGCTGTTTTGTCAGAAAAGCTGGGCTGAGAACAGAGCAAGCAGGAAGTGTGGGTAGCTGCTTTGTGTCTAAGCTCCTGACCTAGGCCTCTTGGACAGAACCTAGTTTGAGCTTTATTGAATTACAGCTGGAAGAAAGCATGCATTCTGCAAGGAGCAGCATCATACAAAGGGACTCCTTGAAGAGACAGGTCAAAGAAAAGTGAATTTCACAGGACTGGGCCTGTCCATGGAGCTTGTGGAACAGTGACCTTCAGGGTATAGGCTGAAGGCAGGAGAAATGTCAGGTGAGGATGGGGAAAGGTCTACAAGGAAAAGTGAGGCAGATGCTGAATTCTTTTAGGAATCAGGTGGTGAGGATGTGGCCCAAGAGGGCCTGGATGAGAGGGGAGAGTGGTGTGACTTCTGGACTGTGAACTGTCCAGAAGAGCCAGGATAAACCCTCCTCTTCTGTGGGTATCTCAGAAATTGCATAGGATGATCAGGAAGCCTGGTGTCTTGTTTCAGTCTTACTTTCAACTAGCTATGTTCCTTGGCAAATTGTTCAAATTCTCTGAGCCTCAGTTTCTTGATCTGTACAATGGGAGTGCAGTTCAGTTCCTGGGTCAAGATCACTTATCAGAGGACTGATTGCTTGTCAGAAAGTGGTTCACTGGGGCAAAGAAAGTGACATTCCAGAGCATTTTCATTCCTCCCACCTAAGGACAGAGTTTTAGGACATAATTCTGGAAAACCAAGCCCTAGTACCCAGGTTCAACTTCTTAGTGTCCTAATTTGGGGTTCTGTTTGCCATTGGATTCGCTGGGATTGCCGTTGTTCATTTCTGGCTGTCATGGAGCACAGGCCCGTGCCTTAAGGAACATGTTTATGATGTTCTCTCTCTTTTTAAAAGACATCGCATGACTGTGAATGAAAGTAGAGGTTCCCTTTTCAGAAATGCGAGGAAAGGAGCCCTAAATAGCGGCCCCCTTCCTCAGAGGAGAGCTGCTGCAGCCCCCCTTTGGGATTGAGAGCCACCCTCACGGTGAATCCTGTGGGCGCTGTCCGTGGTGCTGAAAGTCTGTGAAAGAGGCATTTCTGTAACCTTGGACTTAGGTGTACTAACAAATTAAAACCTAAAGTGGTAGATGGGAAAACTAAATGAGCTCTTATGTATACAAAATCCCCTCTTAATTTAGGAATTACACTGATCCTAAATTTTCAAAATACTTAAATATTAGATATAGTTGTCTATGCTCATAATTTTCCAATTCACGAAAGTACAAATTTAATGCAGAAAGCTTGGGGAAACACAAAGAAGAATGCAGCACCTGGCTCCACCATCCAAGATATCTAAACTCCTGTTCTTTCACAAGTTCATTCCACAAATATTTATTGCCAGGCACTGTGCTGTGCGCTAAGGAGAAGGAAATAATATTAAGGGTTCCATTTATCTTTTTCTGCCTGTTTCACGCCACTCTTTCCTATGTGAGTTTGTAATGGAATAAGGGGAAACATGACATTATGAAACAGATGAGTGCTGGTCTCATTCCAGCCTCACAGATTAGTTACTGGGACTATGATGAATAAATGTGAAGAACCTGGCACCAAACCTCACACTCAGCAGGTGCTCAATCAACAATAGCTATTGTTACTTTTTATTACTGCTATTTTTATGTACGGATTCTTATTACCAATTGCAGCTAATTTTAGTTGTGCTTCTCCAATTGTTCCCAATGCATTTTCAACTATAAATCTCCATCATTGCTCTTCCTAAGAAGGATTATGTGTCCTTCAACACTGTCTTCAAAGTTCTTGCTGCCAATTGTTCATTCACCCCAGATGTGGCTTTTTGGGGTCATTTTTAGGTTTCATTTTATCTTGATTTTTAGCTTTTAGATTCTATGCCTCATGCTGAGCCACTTGCTTGCCTTCTCTTTTTGTAGAGGTGAGCATTGGTGTAGATGTTACACTTCACTCCTTTGGTCAGGAGAATGACCCCAGCTGGGTCATTCAGTTAACTGTGAAGGATGGCCTCCAGAAAGGAACAAAGTCTTTTTGATATTTCCTGTATCCTCCTGCTCAGATTTCTCTAGTTCCAACAACTCAATAGTTTAACCACATATCCATCAGTCAGGGGGTGGGTGCAAGAAGACACAATCTCTCAGGCATTTCCTGAGTGAGGTCCCCTTGGCCAAAAACAATTCTTCTCCAGAGAAGGGGACAGCTGAGAGCCAGGAGCAGCCAGCATTCACAGTGGTGAGGGGGTGGGTCCACCAGCTCCACAAAGTGGATCTGGGACAGGCAACCCCAACACTGACTAAACCAGCCTAATGCATGCCTTGCTTTCCCCCAAGAATGAACAGAAAGGAGAACTCTGAATATCCCTGAATTTCACTTGTTGGAAGTTATATAACTCAACTGTACATACAGCAATTATAACAATGGTTATTTCTAGAATTCCACTTAGGGAGCTAGATCTGCCTCAGGGAGAGAGGGGAGACTCAGGGATTTGGGGTGTGGGCAGAATTGTGCTATATTAAAAAGTGAATACATTTGGTGTTGCTCTAGACAATGAGGGAATGAAAGAGAAAATAGTTAATAATTTGCATGTTATTTGTAATTTGTAAAGGGGGTACCATACCCCCTTTCCCAACAGTTCAAAGATTCTTTGAAACATTAGACAATTACTATTTAAAAATAAAAAAGACTACATTTTATATAATTTATATATAAACATATATAACATTGATATGTATGTATATATATCACAATATTTTATACTTAACACATATATTAAACATTTAGTTTGAAAATAGCCACTGGGAATTTCTGGGTGACAAAAGCCTGCAAAACACACTCACCTACATGGGACTCCATGCAACTCCTTACCTGTTCATGGGTATGGAATTCTACCATGTCACTCAGTTTTCTCTTCCCTGTGATCACATGCTTTTTGTCACCATCTTTTTCCTCTATCTCTGTCTCATTCTTAGCCATACTTGCTAATTTTTCCAATTCTGTGGATCCTGGTATTATGCAAGCATCTTTGGTTTTTCTTCCATTTGTGGTCCCGTGCCAATAGCCCCTTCCTGACTTCTCAAGAAGGCTGAAGGACTAATCCATTTCCCTTTACTTTTTGTTGATAAGGAGGATGTCTTGGACACTGGAAATACTCACCATAGCTCATTTCTTAAAGAAGAGAAAAAGATACTTCTATACATTTCAGCTAGGACAATCTGATTTTGAGATTTCCCAGAGGCATTCCAATGTTAAATTTTAAATCATTGTCATGAAATTACTTACCAAACCATATGTCTTTATGTTTATGTTATAATTCTGTTATTGTAGTCTGATACTACTGATCTCAACTAGAGTCCCATTAACTCTCAGGTTCTGAACCTATTAGAGGTTTCTGTCCCCATTACAGATGTCTTAGAACATCAAAATAGTATTTGCTATGCCTGGTAACCAATTAATTAAACACACCATTAGGCTTAGAGCAAAATGGTGAACATTATTAATTTCCTTATCATTGCCTCACTGTAGCTAGACACAGTGGTTGTCTAACAGCTGAAAAATGAATGCCACCGATGTGTAGCTAAGCTGCCAGCGCAAAGACAGACTGCATATTCCAATCTTGTTACCCCAACTTTAGGATGCTATTTCAAATGGCAAGCCATTAGAAGATAACAAATGAACACAAACATATCTTCTTATTTTTAGTAGGTGAGGAGGTAATCTGTGTGACATGCACTCCTTGGATTCCCTGTGCTGATGGTTATCACTGAGTCAATCACTCAGCAGGAGACCACTGAAAAATCAAACGATTATCCAGTTTTCATTAAATGAGCTTTGATTAGGAAATGGTCGGCAAAAGTACAGAGAAATAAATTCACTGCATATTGTGGCAAAACTGTTTTTATTCTAAGCCATCTGATCACATGGGGTAGCAACCAATGGGGATGGTGACGGGTGAAACAGGTGGCAAAACTGCTTGAGTCTCTAACACTCCAATCCATCTTGCCTTTTAAAACCATGCCTTCT